>JARHVA010000647.1:3832500-4212500 GCA_037957365.1 Torreya grandis
CTATGGGATATTGTATATAGATGTACTTAAAATTAGGGGTAAATAATTATCAATATACTTAACTTGCATTATTGTTTCTAATCTTATTCAAGATAATTTCCATCTATCTGATAAATTAATGAGAGTGGTATTTATATAGTATTATGATGTTTTTCAAGTCATGAAATGAGTCTAGGCTAAACCAAGTATGCTTCAAGAAATGGAAATATAGTCATAAGGGGTAAGGGAAGCTAAGGGTCAATATCTCTACCCCCTTGCCAATAACACACTATGTTATAGAATAATGGGGCCATGCTATTGTCCAAGTCAATGGAATGTGTGAAAAAGAATTAGGGATGCCTAAGTGATGGCTCAATGTATCTCTTGGTATATCTAGACATGGGTTAGATGTGCATAAAATTTATAAAAGGATTAAAAGAGGCCCTAATATAGGTCTAGGGCTAAGCTAAGGATAGGGTGGTCTCAAGTGACACTCATTGAATTAAAATCATATTTTATATGAATATAATAGGATGCATATTTGTTATATTTTGTTTTAATATTTTATAATTATAATTTACAACTAAGTTGTGTATTACAATAAATTTATAAATACTTCACCTATTTGAATAAGACCATGCAAATACGTATTGATATTCTTTTAATAACTTCGTATAGGCCTTTTTCTCTTCAAGGGTTAATGAGAAACCTAAATTTAAAATATGTGATGTGTTACTAGAGAAAATGGTAATATAAATATTGTATTCATTCATTTATGTTTATCCATCCTTCACATATGGTGTGGTGGGTAATATACCCAAACTATTCAATGCAATATATTCATCAATACCTAAATACTCACTTTGTCAAAAATAAGTGTGATTGCTCAATGTAAAAGGAAACTATTCTGATGATGGTAAGGTAGTAAATCGACATTAGTTAAGAAATATTCTTGTTTAGCTTCATTTTTTGAAAATTTATCAAGGTATGGGCTCGAATATGATGTAAATAGATTAATTAGATTAGGATGCATAACTCATAACTCTAATTATTGAGATCTAAATATATAATCCAATATATGCATGATTTTTTCCCTTTATTGTGAGTGATTTTTTTTTATCAATTTGGTTAATTGATTATGGAGATATTTTTCAATAATATGACACTCATGGCTATGGGATCTCAAGAATTCATTGTTCACTTCAACGGGTAAATATTTAATTGCATCATTCACATTATATTCAATACCTTTTTTTATATTTATGAGAATTTGGAATAATAGTTTATATTATACCTTACACATTTTTACCTAAGCCTTGATCTTTGTATCCAATTTTTTTTAGACATTAATTTAAATCCACATTTTTAAAAGTGTTTTAAACTATTCTATAAACTTTCATTAGCTAATTTTTATTAAGGGGTAATATGGTTGACTTGGTCTTCCATAATATTAAGGGGTGATATAAAGTTTTCAAATGTCAAATATGATTATATTATTTATATATTCTTTGGGGCCAATTTTTGTAAATATTAGTTTGGATAAATTTTAATATTTACTATCAACTTTGTAATCACTATCTTTATGAACTTTACAACTCTCACCCAACTCAAAAAATTCCATTTATTTATTTGAATAACATGTTTTTGTGTTGGAATGTTTAGTTTATTTTTATTTAAATGCATTATAGTATTATCACGAGGTTTAATAAATTTATAAAACCTAAATTATACATCATTCATTGTATATGTATACAATTCCCTCATGTTTGAAATTAAAATATCTATGTAATATAAGTTGGAAAAAATCCCATATCATGAATCCATGTTATCCAGAGTAATATATTTTAGCTCACATTATTATGTATAAATTGAAATTTAGTGGCTATGACCTTAGGTCAAAGGTATCTATCTAAAGTGATTACTCCAAGAGCATTTATTTGTGGATTTTAGAAACCATTACTAATCATTTCTCAAACACATAATTTATTAATGTAGGTGGTATACATCTATGTATGTGGATTATTAGGAAAATGATTAAAACTATGTATTTTTATTTTGAATATCACAAACTATCTATGTACTCTCAATGGGTTCCCATATAAATAGAGTGGATATCCAATACATTGTGTGTCTAGATTTCTAGAAGATGATAATTTGAATCATGGTGACATTGATATTTTGTCTCAAGTTAGATGAGGGTGTATGAATATTTTACATAGTGATTTTGGTGTAATTGGATCATTAAAGGTCTAAAAATATTTAATAAATTATCTCTATCTTCTTGATTGTAGCCTTTCAACATAGGTTTGCCTATGGGTTTTACCCTATTTCAAGGTAACTTTGACTCTAATCATATTAAACCACTTTTACACACTCATGCACATGTGTTTTTTAAAAAGTTTTATAAACCTTCAAAATCTCAATCCCCAAGTGGAGTTGATGAAAAATGTAAATGTCTATTTTGGATAGTGCTTATCTTTGATAAAGATGATTATGAGACTATGACTTATATGTTCTAATTATTGATTTATGTTGTTATGTCACGTCCAATTGTGACATGTAAAGACTTATGAAGGCTTTCATGTGTTACAAACCATGAGCAATACCTATTATCAATCATATTTGACTTTCTTACTTATGAAAGTATGATGCTTAAATCTCCTTTACATAATGTTGCTATATGAAATTTGATTATGTCTATGAGATATATTGACTTAAATCATGTTTGAATTATTGATAGTAAGCTTGAGAAAAGGGAAATTAATTATGTATTAGATCATATGAATTATCTATGTGGATGTTGATATTCCTTGAATAATTGGCTTTGGTTAATTTATTGATTGCCTTGGTTGATTAAATTACATATCTTTGGTTATTAGGTTAAAGTAATTTCATGTGTGCATCAAGTGTATAGGAACGTGAACAGGTCCAATGAAATAAAGAGACTATTCCAAACATATTTATATAACTTAATTAGCTTTAAACCTTCTTTAACCCAGCTATGTATTTAGTTTCCTAGTTTGCTACCTATTACACATAATGTTTTATTAGGTATCCAACCTTTAATTCTAATTGGTGAAATTTGTTATCACCTGACCTAAAGATATTATAGCCAATGTCTATAATTCCTAGTGTCCAATTAGTATATAATTCCTTGATTACCTTAGTAATAAGATCAAGAGGGAAAAGAGGTAATAGAGTCTTGGAAGAAACCACAAGAGGCTATGAATCTTCCATGCACCTTAATAAAACATGGAAAAAATGTCCCTTAATGAGGAATGGGTTGGAAAGTAGTTGGTGGTTGGCTAAATCTTGGGAATATAAATGTAGGAGTTAAACTCCCTTGGGAATATTTTCCCAATTAGAAAATAATTAGGCTTAGAAGAAGAGGAGAAAGATCAGATAAAAGGAACACATTAGGAAATTTGAGTCTAAATTGTTTAAATATAGCACCCAAGTGGTTTGGAGGTTGATAGGTAGGCTTCCTATTAATTTATGTCTTGTAAAAATCATTTGGAATGGATTTATTTTATTATTTTTTTGATCTTTTGATTTCAGGAGAATAAGACCACTTGGATTATTCTACTTGTTTTATTTTCTTGATCATGGTTGTGCATTGGTTTCTATGTAGTGCATTGTCTATCTGATGTCTAGGAGAAGGAGTGTTTTCCACCTTATAAACATGGTGGTTGTTTATGAGTAACATATTCATGGTGGTAGAATGTAAATCCCTCCTATGCACGGTATGGTGATAGCATGCTTGACCCTCCCATGAATGTCATTATGGTAGACTATTAAGCCCTCTAGTGATGAGAATGGTGGCATATTTCTTACTTCTATGGTGACCATTAGATGAAAATAATAGATTGAGATATCCTCTTGCTAATCTAATAAAATGGTGGGCCTTGTTTTGATTTGAAAGTTGCCTTATTGTGTTATATTTATGAATGCTTAAGTTTCACTTAAACGATTATTTGAATTATTATTGCTTATATTTGGGACTAGGAGTCTCATTGGGTAAGAATCAGGAATAGGACTATAGGTGGTGTATGGTATCTTCCTTATGTTAAAACACCCTTACCTTTACTGAGTGATGTAAACATGCTCAGAGTTGGGAGTCTCAATCTCAAGGGTGTCTATAGTAGTAACTTGATGATGATAAAAGGTTGGGTGGTGAGCCTTCTTTCCATTTTCAATTTGATAATTGGAGAGGACGTGGACCATTGCTAAAGATAGATGGATCTTCCATTCTTGAATAAATCCTAGAGTTATGATTCATACTTATGTAAAATATGAATGCCATATTTTATATTGATAAATGTAAAAAATATTTATAATACTTGTATTATTCTTTAAAATATACTTCTTGGTGAAATGTCCCAGTTATGGGAAATGAATTTTTTTATATTTTTATTGAACCTATTTGATAAACTAAGATGTAACTAAATGATATAAAATATATATGAATATCTTTGGGAAGGATTAATTATGAAAGGAAAGACTCCTAAGCCCATTTGGCTCTTTAATAAATATTCATAGTTTGCTTCACTTACCTCAATCTTGTTAAGAACAACTTATGGAATAAACATTATGTCTCTCCTTGTATCTAGTAGGTGATGTGAATTATTAGATAAGACTTATCTAAAATGATGACTCCTCATTTATATATCTAGGAGGTTGTATTGGGATATAATTATTTAGAGATAAATGGCATAGTGTTGTATTGTTAATCCAGGTTGAGACAAGCATATAAAGTATGTTTACATATCTTTTTCTCATATATTTTTTGTATTGCAATGGATCAAGTTTATTTAAATATGAGTAAAAATAAAATAAATTATTTTGAAAGAGTTATTTTGATTAAAAACATATATTCTATGTTTATTATGAATACTAAAGTTATTTTAGTAAGATTACACCTTGTGAGAGGGGTTCTGTATGTAGTTTGAGTAAGCCATTTGATGTGGACCTTCCCCATAGAAAGATTAGAACTTAAACAAATAAAATTTCATTAGGTATTGGCTCTATAATGATATTTATCTAGATTTCAAACTTAAGGTTGGATTCAATTAACTTGAATTGTAAGATTTAGAAGGAAACCATCAAATAAATGATAAAGAATTTATTTTAACTTTGTTCCTTTGTTATGATTTAACTAAGTAGACTCCTAGTTTTGGCCTCTTATCTTTTATGGTATGATGGAGTAATATTGAGTTATGGTTGATTGATTTATTACCTAGGGAGAGATTCAGTTTGGAATGGTAGAACCTAGATTCTTAAGTCTAATATGATAAAAGTCAATGAAACTTAATTATACCTCTATTGAAGAATAGTTTTTGAGATTGAGTATGTCTCTCCCTTTTATTTTTTATGAATCTTCTCTTGAATATGGATTATTTGTGGCCACATAGGAAATTACTATTGAGCTATGAATTCTTTTTGGAATAATAATATAATTTTCATTGAATCCTTTGGTGTGATTTGAGGCTTAGATAGAGGTTTGAGTAAGATTTTTCCCTAGGCTTATGTCATTAAATTAGCACCTTAGCTATTTATATGCCTCCATGAATTAGCCAATTTAAATTTAAAACTTTTTAATATTGCATTTGATTGAATTCAAAGGTTGTGTGAGAAGCTATTAAAAAGTTATTCATGAGTTTAACTGTTCATAAATTATATTCCAAATAAACTTTATGAATAATTAGAGTTTTTTGTTTCCCCATTTTGTTATAACATAATCCTAACAACATAAAAACCTAGATATGACTATTAAAGATGCTTGTAAGTCTTGAAGAATGGAAGGATTAGTCATTTAGGGTATAATATAGTGATACTTTCATGATTATCATGACATAAGAAACTACCAAGTAGAAGCATATAATTCACTATAAGATTAGGCTTGGATATAACTAAGGTAGACATGTGGAATCTACGGACATAAGAACTATCAAGTGAGAGGTTGACATCCATCTCCACACCATAGCTATAGTCACCTTTTTTTGGCATATGTTGGAAATATTCTGAGTGTAAGGATAAACTAATCTTGGATTTTGTCTATTAATGCATGATACTTATGGTAGAATTATTTTATGGGTGAATTGAATTGGGTATTTACCCATGATCATTAGTATTTTTTATATACAAATGATATTTCTTGTCTACTATTTTTTGAAAAACAATGAGCTTGACATTTTAGTATCAGATCTTAGATTAAAACACTAGGATATCTAGGAAATTTAATTATTTATGGATTTCTAGTATTGCATGATTTCTATTATCTTTCATATTGGCATGTATAATAAGAGGAGGATGTCAAGAACATCACAATGAAAATTATATTTACAAAAATGAGCCTCCAAATCAATAGGGGTTGAATTATATTGTAATCCAACTCCTCTTAGCCATGCATATATGAGTTATGTCTCGAAGGAGACATTTCTTATGGCTCAACATGAAGCTAATTAGAATTCTCTACAATAATCCCATGATGATCATATTTTAGTTTATATAGAGAGGTATATAAGTCCTCCCCATCTCCATTATGAGGATAGTAGAGTTGAATTACATTACCATGGTGAGAGACAAGAGAAATAATACTTAGACTATCCTCATATACCTACACCTAATAACTTAGTAAAGGATTTATGATGTTTCACCCTCTTAATTTTGATGAGACTTAGGAAAGATTTGCAATATAAGCTTGGTTGGAAATCTTGAGAGGATGTTTCAGCTTATATGATTATGACTCCAATGGGAAGGCTCATTTGGGCACCCATCTTCTCAAAACCAAGATGTGGTGGGAAGGTGAGGAGTAAAGAATCCACTTGACACCAACATCCCTCACTTAAGAATTATTTGAGGAAAATTTTAGATCATGATACCTATCCCATAGATATATTCAAAATAAGGTAGATTAATTTCATGACCTTAGATAGGGAAGTAACACTATGGCATAATACTAGTGTTAATTTTTAGATTTGATTATGTATGTGGAAGGTTACACATATAATAAATATAGGTGAATAGGTTCATTAGATGCTTGAATTTGGAAATGGATAGTGTAGTGCACATTTCAAATCACACAACCTTATAAACAATAGTTTAAAAGGAATACTTGGATGATGAATCTTGAGAAAATACTTAGTATGCACAAGATAAGTTTCATGGTAAATTATAGTCATAACATGACTCAAGATTGCAAGGTGTATAAGATGCACCTAGGGAGGTTGGAATGAAACTCAATCCAACTTTAAGCCCCATCATTACTTTTTTTTTTTTGAAAATAATTATTTTGTCCATGGTTAGAGTAGGAATCCTCTTCATAGATTCCACTAGAGGTGAGGTGATGCTAGACTACAAGAGCATCAACATACTAGAACTATATAAACATAATATTCTTAAAAGGTAAGATTGTTAGGGTTAATTGCTTACTTTGGACCTAGAATAATTAAATCCCACTTAGGGAGAGACTAGTGAGGGGAATTTGTTTCACATTTATATCTCTTGATCATTTTGCACAATAATGTCATCTTGGATGATTAGATGCTAGCAAACCCTAATGTTAGAGTAGATAGTGGGAGATAAGGGTTGAGGACATAGAATTTATGCAATAGTCGATGACAACTAAGCTGAGCACTAGGAAATGGTCATTGAGACCACATGTATGATTGAATAAATTTCAATTTTAGTTTTACTTGATTTAGCAGCTTCTTAATCCTTTATTTATCCTTTTATCATGGACTATTGTGGGTTGGTGGATATTAGGCAGTTAGAAAGTTAGGAAGTTGAGTTGGCATTTGGGGAAAAGTTGTCCATTAGCTCATTAGTGAGTAATTGTATATTAGACTTGGGTATTTTACCCACCATAATGGACTTGCACATTATTCCTTTAGGCACCTATGATGTTGTCTTGGTTATTTATTGTCTTGCATCTCATAAATCCAAGATTTATTTTCATAATAAGGTTATTCAGTGTGAATATGACCTTGGGATGCATATGGTAATATCTAGGGTCAAGATATCCATATCCCTTAATTTTATCACTTGAATGTAACTTAATAAAAATATAAGGAAGGGTTTTTAATTATTTAATAACATGGTGAGTAATAGGTTAGATGAGTCAAAGAAGTCTTCTCTAAATGACCATCTTATTCTATGGGAATTTCTCGATGTGTTTCCAAATGGATTTCTAGGTGTGCCCCCTCCATCAAAAATTGATTTATAAATTGATTTAGTACTTGGGGCAAAGACCATCTCAAAATAACCATATCAAATGACCACACCCAAGTTGTGTGAACTCATGTTGCATCTTGAGAATCTTTTGAATAATGTTATAATTTTTCCATGTCTGTCCCCATGGGGAACACCAATCATCTTCATGATGAAAAAGGATGGATCCCTTTGATTATGAATAGATTATCTCCAATTGAATAAGGTTACGATAAAAAATAATTATCCGTTACCTAAATTTGATGACTGTTTGATCAAATATAGGGATCCAAAGTATTCTCCAAGATTGACCTAAAATATATATGCCATCATTTAAGTATCATAAAACTTGATATTCATAACACTACATTTAGGATGCAGTATGGGCATTATGAGTTTTTAGTTGTATCATTTGGGTAGATGAATGATTTATAAGTATTAAAAGAGTTTTGTGAATGGAGTGTTTCTCACCTTCCTTTACCAATTTGTGTTATTTTTCCTTAATGGCATTATTATCTACTCACATAATAAATAATATCATGAAGACCATTTGAGGTAGGTCCTATAGGTTTTGAGGGAAAATTAATTGTTTGGAAATTTAAAAAAGTATGATTTTACATAGTCTGAGGTATAATGCCATGGAGATATAATTTCAAGAGAAAGAATCTCTATGGAACCTACCAATATTTTTGCCATTATGGAATATAAAACACCCTATAAAATTGCATAAGTTCACATGTTCATGAGATTGGTAGGATATTATAGATGCTTTGTTGAAGATTTATCTTGCATTATGACTCTCATCACTTCCCTTCAAAAAAAGGGGAAGAATATTTTTTATACATTAAAGTGTGAGTAATCTTGTTAGTTTTTTAAAGAATGACTCACTAGTGTATTGATTTTTGTTATGCCTAATCCTACATCATAATTCCTAGTTTGAATTAATGGATCAAAAGAATGATTAGGAGCTATACTCATGCAAGAAGATAAAGTGATAGAATTTGAATCTCATAAAGTCAAGGATTATGAGATGAGATACCCCACACATTATATGGAATTTATGGTAATAATTCATGTTTTTTTAATGTGGGGACATTTTTTGATTGGTCATCATTTTATACTCAATAATGATCACTTAAGTCTGTAATATCTATTTAATAGGCTTAACCTAAATGTGTGAAAAGGGTGATGGATGGAATTGATGTATGATTTTGATTGTGAAAATTTATACATTAATGTAAAATAAAATGTAGTTACTGATGCCTTTAGTAGAAGGCACCATAAGCTGGTAGCAATAAGTTTTTGAACTAACTTGAGAAGTTATGTTTTGGAATAGCTTCCACAAGACAACCTATATAAATAAGTAAGATAGTTTGTAGATTCTAGTATGAATCTAAAATGGAAATATGATGGTTATTCCCTTCATCCTAATGGTTTTTTACACCAAAAAGGGTTTATATATGTACTTCATTAGGTGGTTTATGTGATTCAATTTTGTCTGAGTCATATATAGATCCTTACCGAACACACCTAATGGTGAAGAAAATGCATGTTGAGTTGAAGCAATTATATCAATGGGTTGGTTTGAGGCATTATATTGATGATTTTATAATTCATTATCTAAAGTGACAGATGGTAAGATCCAAGCATGATCATTCATAAGGATTTTTATATCCTCATGAGATTCCATAATGGAAATGGGACACCATCTCCATGGATTTCATTGTAGGCTTGCCTAATTCATCGTATCATCATGATGCAATCATGGTCACTATGGATAATTTTACCAAAGTAGCCCAATTTCTCCCATAAAGACTAAATACAATGCAAATTTAGTAGCAAAGGTATTTTTGGATGAATTTTTTAAATTACACGGATTCCCCATAATATTATATTAGATGGATATCCAATATATACTTATCACTTCTATACTTTATTATAGAAGTAATTGGGTATGCAACTCAATTTTAGTACTTCCTACTATGTTAAGACTTATGGGTGGAATAAAAGAGTCAATTAGGTCTTGGAAGATATGGTGCTCATGTATGTGATAGACCAACAATCCCATTGGGAATATTATCTCTATCTTGTTGAATTTGATTATAATAATAGTTATCATAGTTCTATTCAAATGGTACATTTATAATCCTTTTATAGTCAAGCTTTTATAACCCCACTAAGTTAGTACTAACTCAAGTCTAGCTTCATGGTTGGTCATACCATGTTATAAGACATTAAGATGTGAATGCTTAAAATTTTATAGCATCTTAAGATTGTTAGGGATTGATAGAAAAAGTATGCTGATGTAAAGAGAGTTGATTGACATTTCAGTGTTGGTGATAGAATTATATTGAGGGTGAGACCCAACAAGAGCCCCATCCATTATGGAAAAGGGTCAAAGTTGGCACCTCTTTTTCTTTGGTCCATTTGAGACCTTAGAGGATGTTGGCCAATAACTTATAGATTGGACTTGCAACCTAGCCCATCTCATGTTCATGATGTATTTCATGTCTCTATTTTGTGTGATTATGTTGCTAACATTTATCATGTACTAGATTGGATGGCATTATAGTTTTATATTGATGGGGCTATGACTTTGGAACTTGTGAATATTTTAGCATGAAAGGCATTGGAACCTCTAAGCAGAGATGTATATTAGGTCTAGGTCTAATGGAACAAATATTATGAATCCACATATACTTGGGAAGATGTTTCACCTTTGAGGGTTTAGTATCCTCACCTCCTTCAGTGAATTCTAGATAAAATTTGACATAAGGGGAGGGCACACAAGGCTATATTTTGCATAGTAATTATCTTTGACAAAGATGACTATGAGACTATGAATTATATATTTTGATTATTAACTTATGCTACTATGTCATGTCTAACTGAGACATGCAAGGAATTTTGAAGGCTCTCATTTGTTAAAAACCATGACAAAGACATATTATCAATCATATTTAATTTACTTATGAAATTATGATGACTACACTTCATTTATGTAATGTTGATTTATGAAATTTTATTATTTATATGAGATATATTGACTTAAATCATGTTTGATTTATTGCTCCTAAGCTTTTAAAATGGATAAATATTTATGTATTGGATCATACGAATTATCTACATGGATGTTGATACTCCTTGAATAACTAGATTTGGTTAATTGATTGAGTGCCTTGATTGATTAAATCTCATAGCTTCAACTATTAGGTTAGAGGAGTTTAATGTGTGCATTCAATGTGTAAGAATAGGAAAAGGGAAAATGAAATAAAGAGACCACACCAAACATGTTTATATTGATAATCAATGCTAAAATTTATTAAACATATACTAAGTATTTAGTTGGCTATTCTGCTACCTATTAGACTTAGTGTTTGATTAGATAGACAAACTTTAATCCTAGTTGGTGAAACTTGTTGTCACCTAACTTGAAGAAATTATAGCCAAAATATATAATGTATAGTGGCTAATTATCATATATTCATTTGATTGACTTAGTAATAATATCAAATGGGAAAATAGATAAGTTAGTCTTGGAAGAAACCATAAGAGCATGTGAATATTAAATACACGTTAATGGAAAAAGGAAAAGAATGTCGATTAATAAGGCATGGGTTAGAAAGTGATTAGTGGTTGGATAATTATCATACATCTCTATGTAGGAATTGAACTCTCTTATTTGTCTATTTTTTCCCAATTGAAAAATAATTAGGATTATCATAAAAGAAGGAGAAAGAGAAGATATAATTAATGCATTAGGAAAGCTAAGTATAGAAAGATGAAGGATATCATCGAGGTGGAATAAATGTTGATAGATGGGCTTCCTATTAATTTATGGATATTTCAACTCACTTGGAATGGAATGATTTTATTCTTTGTTTGCTCTTTTGATTTCAAGATAATAATACAATTTATCTTATTCTACCTATTTTACTATCTTGACCATGGTTGTGTAATGGCCACTGTATAGTGCATTGCCTCTTTGATACTTGGGAGAGGGAGTATTTCCCCTATTATTAATTATATGTTACAAATTTCTTATTTTAAATGTTTGATGTTGTTGTGACTCTATGTGGTGGTTATCTATGAGTAGAGTCTTCATGGTGGAATAATTTCAAGTCCTCTTATGTTGGGCATGGTGGTATATTTCTTGACCCTCCCATGAGTGTCTCTATGGTAGACTATTAATCCCTCTCATGATGAGCATAGTGGTAGATTTATTAACCCTCTAATGACTATTATATGAAATAAATAGAGTGAGATATCCTATTTTTAATCTAATAAAATGGTGGGACTTGTTTTGATATGAAATTTGCCTACTAATATTGTAGCTATGAATGCTTAAATTTCACTTAAATGATCATTTGAATGTTTTTTACTTTTAATTGGGACTGGGAGTCTCTTTGGATAAGAATTAGGAGTAATAATATAAGTGGTGCTCGTATCTTCCTTATGTTAAAACACCCTTGCCTAGAGAACCAACCTTACCTTTACCAAGTGATGTAAACATGCTCAAATTTGGGAGTCTCAAGCAAATAGGTGTTTAGAGCAGTAGCTTGATGATGACAAAAGATTGGGAGGTGAGCCTATTGATTAAATTCCACCCTAGGTCAAATTTTGTTAACTCCCATACATATGAAAGATTTTATATTGTCCCTTTAGGTTTAAATTAGTTACCATGGTCATTAGTGAATTCAAGACATCCTTTGAAGGTCATGAAATATGATTTTATCTTTATCACATTTATCACTTTTCTCAAAGTCCTTTTATGTCACCTTTTGGATCAATTTAATGAATCATATGATTTCCTATAAAAATAAAAATGTTTCAAGGATCGACCTAACATAATTCCTATCATATAATGTCAAAAAACTATTTTTAAATTGAAATGTGGTAGGTTCAATATACAAACAAGAAGATCATCTAAAAAGAATGTCAGTTTCAAGTAGTTGTATGGATTAGTGACTCATCTAGAATGTGGGAGGATTTAGGAAGATGTCATCACATCCAAAAACGTCATTTTAAAGCTTAGGTGAATTTTATATATTCAAAATTGATAAAAACTAGTTTCTCTCTCACATCACTCTCTTAAATAGGCCAAGAAGGTTAAATGGCTTTCTATTAGTACATATAGGGTAATGAGAGTTGAATTGAATGAACTTAGGGGATATTAAGGGTACCTTTATAATTCCATTTCAAGGTCATATTTTCTATATTGGTGGTCCATATTATATAAACAATCACTATGATTGTTAGCACCTCTAAACTACTTACACATTCCTATCACTTCAATTTTCTCATCTATTTTCATTAGTCTAATGTTTCCAAGTGATATATGTGGATTTAAAGAGTATTTTAATCCTGATCATGTGGTATTAAATCTATTTGGAATGTGTGAACATGAAAGGATAATTATAAACATATCATTGTGCTAAGGAATGAAAATTAATGGCTTAATAACATGGTTTTCATAGTTATATATTTTGTCCTTTTGTAAGTGGCTTCATATCAAAGGTGATATACTTGTTTTCAATCTCTCATACCAAGGTGATGGTATAATAGAATCCAACGAACCAATGGAAATGTCCAAGCACTTGAAACCAAGTGGATTTTAAGATCAAACTTACATACATAGTTAGACCTTCTTATGACTATCATTTATATCCAAGTTGTATATTCTAAGCTCTATGATAGGTTTCCATTATATTAAATGCCTATAACACATTCTACCAATATAAAAAGAGGGTTGTGATTTCAAAATATTGAGACTATTTACCACATTCAAACCTATTTGAAGACCTACAAAAGTGAGAATACTATAGAGGTTTGAGGCATTGAGAAAATGGGAAGAAATTATAGTTTTAAAGAGATTTTAAACATGACAATAATATGATTGATCTGTTTAAAATATTTTTGAGCTTGGTTGGAGAATCAATTCAAGACCTATAATTAGTAAAGATCCCTCAAGTAACACATATAGAGAGGAGTATATTTGAAAAGTTACAAATGAGAAAAGTTACCTTAATCTCTATGATGAAGGTTTATGCTCCATATAATGTCATTTTGTTTATGAAGGTCCATGAGGTCTAGATAGGTCCAATGGTTTCCTTATTGTAGCCTAAATCTAAAGATAACATATTGACATAATATAAATTTTTAAGTTTAATGGGGAATGATGGTTTTTGAGGTTCTAAATTAGTAAAATTATTGATTGAAGCACTCAGATAAATATGATGTTATTCAGCCAAAAGGAACCTGTAACATTATGATGCAATAATAGCATAAATTGCATTGATAGTAGAGAGAATGAGAGTATGGATATAAAAAAATGAGATTATTTAGGTTTAAGATGGCTCTAGAGACATGAAAAGGAACTAAACTTGTGTAAAACAATGCCTAAATGTATATCACCATCTATAGGAATATCTCATATTCTCTGAACAACACATATAATTTGGTTCATACTGCAGACTAGTCTAAGATAATGGAGAATCCAAGTTTGGGATGTTGACTAAGATATAAGGTGGTGGATGACCATGTTTAAACCACTCTTATAGTGGTAATACCAAATTAACATGAAATTTAAATAATAAATAAACATGGTATAAGTGGACTCAAATAGGTTTCGAACTCCATGATCATTCACGTAAAACCCTACACATAGTCCTAATAGGCCTATAACTAGTTTTGAGGATTTGAGGTGTTAAGTCCTTCTCAAGTGTGATATGGAAATAAAAATTAACATAAAAGGTCATCATGACCTAAAAATCCCTCCAAAGTATCCTTAAAGTAAATTTAATAGGGAAAGTGTCATCTATTTTGTCACAAACATGAGGCACTTCATAGTCAGTGCAGTTTACTGACCTATGGTACATGAATGAGAAAAGGATGAAAGGGAGAACCTTGAGTGAATATGGGATGAATTTTATAATTTATTTTAATATTAATTAATGTTTATAAACACCCAAAATTATTTCAAACACTCATAGGTGTTCATATGCACAAAAACATAGTCTAGGCCTATTAAGCCTAGAACTAGGCCTAAACCCTCATGGCCTCTAACACGATTCATAGGAACACATGATACTCATAATAAGATTTATAGCCTTATTTTTAGATTTTAGGAATGATAATAACCATAAATTTATATATAATATCTCAAATTGGCCATTTTTTTCTAAATTTATCTCAGGCATGTTCAGAATGTAATGCAAGAGCTTGAGATCTATTTTATTTTCCTCATATCTATAAAAATAAGTTACATGGCATATAAATAACTTAGGGGTAGTTGATTAGGTTCATATGATTAAACTCACTAGAATTCTTTTTAGGGTTAAGGTTTTAACATTTATGAATCATCACTAAGAACCTAAATGACCTAAAACCCTCCTAAAACTCACATATGAACCTGATGAAGAAAATATGAATAAAAAAGAATCTAGAAGAGATTAGTTGACATAGAAACTAAATTATACCTATTTTTCACTCTCTCAATCTATTTAACATCTACTTATTCCATACTATCATTTGTATGGACATGCCTAATAATGTGTTTTTATAGGGTTTGAGGTGTTATAAAGGTACAAAAAGGAATTGATGGGTGAAAGATATTATGGAATGTGTGTGAATAATTTTTATAACTCCTCATACTTAACTATTACCTCATTTTTCCAATAAAATACCTCTGCTAATTTGGTCACTACAGGCAGTCTTGAATAAGAAGGTGAGAAGTGAAGTGACTGCCTAATTAGAATATGATGAGTGTGATGCTAAGATATTTTGAGGTCTATTTGATAAAATAAAGTATAAAGAGGTATTTATTAGTTTACTAACATCCCTAAAATTAATATTAATGAGAATCTACATGTCATCCTACTGATAAGTGTTAGTATTGAGGCTTAAAGGGCTAGTGAGCAGTTGTAAGGAAGTGAACAATAAGAGTTAAGGAGTAAGTTATCAGTTATGTAGCATACAAGGGCATTCACAATATTGTGTCCAATTTACCAAGTAATATTGTTTGTGCCAATGAATGCTATAATATTTATGGATAAATATTAAAATCCTCATCAGGAGGGTAGTTTCAAGTAAGCCCATGAAGATCTCTATGCCAACTCCAAAAAGGTGTCATGCTTAAAGATGGACACTTATCTAAGAGGACCTCATAAACTATTATATAACTATATTTTATTGTATTTTAACTTGTTTTCACATCTTGAAACTTGGAATTGTGACTATCCAACTTCATTTCTTCTTTCTTCTCTCTTATTCTCTATATATTCAAGCCATTTTAGCATTATAAAGAATACACAATTAGTATGGCAAAGCCCTATTGGTTTTACATCTTGATTTGTGTTTGAATAAATTTTTGAATTTTATTTTGTCTCTGAAACTCTTGCCTAAGTATTTCAAGTAATGTATTTCTATGACAAGTGATAAATGTCTTCTCCTTGTTGTCATTCTACTCTTGTATGCATTATATGAGTAGTAGCATCTCTTCTAATAGGTCTCATAAAGTGTATGTGTTTGTTAATTTTGTTTTTATGTGTGAGAGAGATGAGTAGTGTCCAATATAATATATATTTTCACCCACCTCTAGTTATACATAACAATTTAAATCTATGTAGAAACACTTATGCTAGAAGAACATTTAGTTGAGTTCAATTTTAAAAGTCTTCTTTCTTAGTACAAATATAAGTATGTTTGTGGAGTTATGTTTGGTGCATCCCAATAATTAGTATAGGTTGATTTCAGTTTCCTTATTCCCTTTTCACCCCCATTAGTGTTTAGTGTAGTTTAGTGTGTAATGCAAAAAGATAGATCAAGGGAGCTAGCTCTTTCAAATACAAAGATCTATCTCTTGTATTAGCTTGCCTATTTGCAGAGATAGTTCCATGTTCTCCAAAATTTGAGAATGTCTCTTTGAATTATCTAGGGTGAAAATTTGGGATAAAATATTTCTATCATACCCATTAATACATGAAGTCCAAGAAGGTTATTCAAGGTAGATGTTGGATTTGACAATAAGAAGTTTTAATAGTCTACTTCCTATAGTATCTAGTGACTCCAAAATTTTAATCTTCATTGTAAACTAGTGCACTCTTTCATTCCTAAGGTAAGCACAATATCTCATAATTCATTATTTTATTTTGATAATCAAGATATATCCTACTATAAATCTCACTACCAACCTTGTCATGATTGATACTATGTCCTTCAACATCCCTATCAAGGTTGCTATCAACCCTATAATTCATGACAACCCTACGGTTAAATCATTCCTTCTCCATATGAATATGATGTTTTTGATCATCCATATTAATAAGGTTATGAATAAGCCTATGAATAAGGATATCAATAATATATGCTTAAGACTCTTGAAGAAGAAGTCTACGCTCTTAAGAGGCAGTTTCTTGGAGCCAATTTTCCTCAAGTTCTTAGACAACATTTCTAAGGTCAATATCAAAGTAAACTAACTCAATAATTAAGAGATCACCCAAACCCCTATTCCTATCCTACTCCTATTACAATTCCATCTCAATAAAAATCCTTGTTAACACTCATACCAAATATGTTAAAATTAGAAAGGGTGCTGAAAAAATAGAATAAGTAACTTGATGTGATCCCTATTCATCTCATAGAAAGGTTGAGAAAGTAACTTAAATTCTTTATTCATAAGTGGAGGTGGGTTGAAGAGGAATATAATTATGTCATCAATGAATACTTGCATGAAATGAGATTCTCTATCTAATAGTGGGTAGATAGATATAAAGGTGGGAAAATCAAGAGGTGGAAGATGAAGTTGAAAATATTGAATAGCCTCAAGAAGGATATGGAAAAGATGAAGTTATTGATAATAAAATGAAGTGACTATAAAAAAATTGATGATTTTCCTCTAAAAATTCTTTAAATTGTGTATTTCCATCCCCATTCCCATTTATGATCCATACACCACACCTCATACTCCATCTCCAACACATGAATTTGTTTACCACCCTCCCACCTCATCCCTTCTTGAAATAGAGCCCATATGATGAGAGGAAAGAAAAGAGGATAAATATAAATTTGTAGCTGATTAAGAAGATGACTCAAGTGTCTATGATGAAGAGTTCATTATATGGACTCCCATTGGTGAAGGCAAGCACAAGTCAACATTCTTGATTGAATAAAGACAAGATCAAGATCATATTTCAATTATTCACAAAGAGCTTGATCAAGGCATATCAGAGGAAGCTATGATGAAATACATCACAATGGCTGAGTTAGTTGAGATTCATGAACATGATTAATATGATGATGAGGACTTGTTTTTATTTCTAATAATAGGTTACACTATTCTTCAAGGAGGCTATAGTCTTCAAGAATGAACAAGGCAAATTTGTAAAGTAAGTGAACATCCAAGGAAGAAGTATGCCCTCAAGTATGTTAATTTAATAGGTATATACACTCCATAATGATATGTTTAAGGTCATCAAAATGGGTTTCATCTCTTCAATCAATTGGAAGATTATTACACATTCTTACTAAATAAAGCAAATATTTATTGGTCTCAATTTCCCAAGAAACAAGATGTTGTTCCTATTGGATCCATTCCTACAAGTGAATCACAAGATTCATTTCAATTTATGTCATTGGATATGCTAACTTATAAGGAATTTGAAAAAGGTATATTTTTAGAAGAAGATGATGCAAATTTCCTTGAAAACCTTGATCAAGTTGCAGTTAAATAGTATCATGAAGAGGTGTTTGAGTCACAAGAGGAATTCACCTTCATAGTGAAGATGTTTATAGCTGTTGTCAATGCATTTGAGATCATGCCAAAGAGAGTAACAATCATGAATAAATTGAAGACATCAAGGATAAATATCAGGAGGAAACATGCTTCATTCACTCCTTCATATCATGATGAAAAAATGGTACAAGCTTTCCCTTTGACCCAAGAGGAGAAATTTTTCTTTAGGTTAGTTTGTATATAGTCTAGTTTACTTATGACCTTGTGTTTTCCCTAAGTGTTCATGAGATCATAAATGTTTGTCTTATTTTATTGTTTTGTGTGTTTGTTTATTTGATGTGTTTATTGTGATTTTGGTGGTCTATTTAGAGGCATTGAAGTCTCAATTTTAGTATATGGGTGACTCCATTTCCTAAGGATAGGAGAAGGCAACTAGTCCTTAGTGTACCAGGCATGTTATCCATAAGAAATCTCTAAAACATTGACTAAATCTGACCCTAGGTTAAAATCTCATCAAACCTTCACACATATGCAAATTTTAATAAGGTCTATCTAGGTTTTAACTAGTCACCATGGTCATCATTGAAGTCAATACATCTTTTTAAGGTCATGAAATATGGTTGTATCTTTGTCATATTTGTAACTTTTCTCTAAGTCCTTATATGTCACTTTTTTGGTTAGTTTAATAAATTATACATTTTATTATAAAATAAAAATATTTGAAGGCTCAATTTAATATAATTCCTATAAGGGAATGATAGAAAACTATTTTTAAATTAAAATGTGGTAGGTTCAACATACAAATAAGAAGATCATCTAAAAAGAAGGTCAATTTCAAGTAGTTGTATGGACTAGTAACTCATATGGCATGTGGGATGATTCAAGAAGATGTTATGGCATCACCATAGGTCATTTATAAGCTCAAGTGACTTTTATAGATTAAAATGTGAGAAAAACTAGTTTTTCTCTCTTATTTCTCTTTTGGAGACGTCAAGAAGTTGAAACTATTTTCTATTGGTATGGATAGGGTAAGGAGAGTTGAAGTGAATTAACTTATGGGATGTTAGGGGTCCATTTTTACTTCCATTTCATGGTCATGGTTTACATATTAGTGGAATATGTTTTATGAACAACTACTACGATTGTTAACACCTACAAGCTACCTACACATCCCCAACACCTCAGTTTTCTCATTTGTTTGCATTAGTATGATGTTTCCAAGTGATGCATGTGGAATTGAAGAGTATGTTCATCCTTATAATGTGGTTGAAAATATATTTTTAATATGTTAACATGAAATTATAGGCATAACCATCTCATTTTGCTAAGGAATGAACACTAATGGCCTGAGAATATGGTTTTCACAGTTACAGAGTTTGTCCATGTGAAAGTGGATTCAGATCAAAGGTGATATAATTATTTCCAATCTCTTAAAACATGGTGATGTCATAATATAATCCAATGGACCAATGAATATTTAAAATAACTTGAAACTAAGTGGACTTGAATATTGAACTTACATACATAGTCACACCTTCTTATGGCTATCCTATACAACCAAGATGTATTCTCTAAGCTCTATGATAGGTTTCCATCATATTCAAATAATATAAAGCATTATACCAATATAAAAAATAGGGTTGGGATTTCAAATAGTGAGACTATTTACCACATTCAAACCTAGTTGGAGACCTACATAAGTGAGAATACTATAAAGGTCTGAGGCATTGCAAAAGTGTGAAGAACTTACAATTTTGAAGAGATCTTCAAGATGAAAATAATAATATTGAGCCATTAAAAAGATGTTGGATGTTGGTTTCATAATAAATTCAAGACCTATAATTAGTCAAGATCCCTGAACTAACATATATAGAGAGGTGCAGAGTCAAAAAGTTGCAACTAGGAACATTTACCATAATCTATCTAAAAAAGGTTTCTTCTCCATACAATGTCATTCTGTTTATGAAGGTTTATGAGGTATAGATATGTATGATGGTTTACTTCATGTATCTTAGACCTAAAGATAACATCCTAACACAAGATATAGTTTCTATGTTAATAGATAATTATGGTGTTTAAGGTTCTAACTCAGTCTAATTCCTAATTGAAACACTCAGGCAAATATAGTGCTATTAGGCCAAAATGAACCTATAATATTATAATGCAATAATGACTTAGAGTGAATTAATAGTAGAGGGAATGAGAACATGTTTCCAAAATAGAGATGAGATTATTAAATTTTCATATGGATCTAGTGACTTGAAAAGGAGCTGAAGGTGTGTAACATAATGCCCAAACATATATCACCATCTATAAGAATCTCATATTCTATAAACAACACCTACGGTTTGGTTCATACTACAGACCAGTCTGAGCTAATGGAGAATGTAAGTTTGTGATGTTGATTGAGCTATAAGGTAGATGAACATGTTGAAATCATTCCCATAGTGGTAATATCACATTCCCATGTGATATTAATAAGTAAGAAATAGGTTAAAGGTGGATCCAAATAGGTTTCTAACTCCATGATCAACTAAGTAAAATCCTGCACATAGTCCTAATAGGCCTATAACTAGTTTTGAGGTGTTAAAATTTTTCGAAGTGTGATCTAGCCTTGAAAATTAACACCAATGGTCTTCATGACCTAAACAATCCCTCCACTATCTCCTTTAGGTTAAGTGAATAAGGGAAGTGTCCTATATTTTTTGATAGACATGAAGCACTTCATAATCATTATAGTCTATAGATCTATGGTACATAAATGAGAAAAGGATGAACGGGATAGTATTGAGTGACTATTGAATATGAAATAATGTTGAGAAACACCTATAGTCACTACCAACACTTATGTGGCCATATGCATAGAAACATAATCTAGGCCTATTAGGCCTAAAACTAGGCTTAAATCCTCATGGCCTCTAACTTGATTCATATGACCACATGATAATCATAATAAATTTGTTATCTTCATTAGAGAGTAAAGTATTGATAAGAACCATAAATTTGTAGATAATAACTCAAATTTGCTAGTTTTGGCCTAAACCTATCTTATCCCTATTCAAAATGCAGTGCAAGAGCTTGAGAGCCATTTTTTTATCATATATGTATGAAATAGATACATGGGATCTCAGGCACTTAAATTTAGTTTAGATGGGTCCTATAATTAAACTTAGTGGAATTATTTTTAGGGTTAAGCATCTAACCTTTATGAACCATCACTAAGAACCTAAATGACTTACAACCCACTTAAAACTCTCATATGAATTTAATGAAGAAAAGATGAATAAAAATGCATCTTGTAGAGTTTAATTGACCTAGAAACTAACTTGGACCTATTTGTCACTCTCTCAAGCTCTTTGACATCTAGTTATTATGTATTTTCACTTATAAAAATAAGCCTAATAATATGTTTTTGTAGGGTTTGAGGTGTTTTATAGGTAAAAAATGGAATTTATGGGTGAATGCTATTGTGGAAGGTGTGTGGAGACTTTTTATAAATATTCATACCCAATTATCACCTTGGTTATGCATGAAAATACCTATACTACATCATTACAAGCAGTCTTGAATAAGATAATGAGAAGTGACTACCTAATTTGAAGATGATAAGTGTGATGCTATATTATTTTGAGGTCTATTTGATAGACCATAGGACAAGGAGGTCTTGATGGGTTGTCTAACATCCATGAAATAAATATCCATGAGCATCCACAAGTCATACTAGTGACAAGTGTGAGCATTGAGGCCTAGAGTGCTAGTGAATAAATTCAAGGAAGTGAACAGGTGTACAAAAGGACGTTATTAGTTATGGAGTGTATAATGGATTTAAAAATATTGTTTCCAACTTCCCAGGTTATAGTATATGTGCTAATGATTGGTATAATATTTTTATATAGATAGTGAACTCCTCATCAAGAGGGTAGTTTCAAGTAAGGCAATGAAGATATCTACACCAACTCTAATAAGGTATTATGTTTTAGATGGACACTTATCTAAGAGGACATCATGAAATGTTCTCTAACTCTATTTTCTTCCATTTTAACTAGTTTTAACATATTTACACGTGGAATTATTACTTTCCAACTTCACTTCTTCTCTCTCCTCTCATATGATCTATACATTCAAACCATTTTGAAATTATAAAGAATCCATAATTGGTATGGTGAAACCCTGCTAGTTTGAAATCTTGATTTATCTTTGAATAAAGTTTTGAAGCTAACTTTTTCTCTAGCAATCTTTCCTAAATATATCAAGTAGTGTATTTGAATGAAAAGTGATGGATGTCTTCTCCTTACTTCCATTCTACTCTTGTATGCATTGTGTGAGTAGTAGAATCTATTCTAATATGTCTCATGAAGTGTATGTGTTTGTTAAGTGTGTTTTGAATTATGAGAGAGACTAATAGTGTCTAATATAAGACCTTATTTTCAAAAACTTCTTTATATGCATAACATTTTACCTCCATATAGAAATGGGTATGATAGAATAACATTGAGTTGAGGTAAGTTTTAGCAGTCTTCTTTCTTAGTGAAAATACAAGTATGTTTGTGGATTTATCTTTGGAGTATCACCTTCATTAATATAGGTTGTTTTAAGTTTCCTTCTTCCCATTTCACCCACAATAGTTATTAGTCTAGTGTAGTGTGTGAACCTAAAAGATAGATCAAGGAAGATACCCTTTCAAATATAGAGATTTATCTCTTATATTAGCTTGCCTATTTATAGAGATAACTCCATGTTATCCAAAATTTGAGGTGGTCCCTTTGAATTGTCTATGGTGAAAATTTAGGCTATAATAGAGCCTTCCTTTTATTATAAAATAGATGATTTGAGTAGACTTGGACCATTGCTGAATATAGATGGATCTTCCATTATTAAATTAGGTCTAGAGTTATGCATCATACTTATGTGAAATACAAATGACATATTTTGTACTGAAAAATTTCAATAACAATCATCCTACTTGTATTATTCTTTGAAAGATAGTTCTTTTTGAAATGACCCGATTTTGGGAAAGTACTTTTGTTATCTTTCTAATTGAACCTCTTTGATAAACTAAGATGTAACTAAATGATATTCAATCTATATAAAGATCCTTGGGAAGGATTCATTATGAAAGTAAATATTCCTAGGCTCACTTGGATATTTAATAAACATTGATAGTTTGATTCACTTACCTCAATTTTGTTATGAGAAACTTATCAAATAAGTATTATGTCTCTCCTTGTATCCATCATGTGCCATGAATCATTAGATAAGACTTATTTAAAATGAGGACTCCTAAGTTAGATATATAGTAGGTTATATTTAGATATAAATGTTCATATATTTATGGCATAGTGTTGCATTGTTAATCCAAATTGATACAAGGTTATAAAATATGCTTACATCTATGTTTTTCTCTTTTATGTTATGTATTTAACTGGGTTGAGTCTATTTAAATATGAATAAAACTCAAATATATAACTGTGAAAGTGTTATTAAGATTAACAACATATATTTTTAGTTTCATATTAATACTAAAGTTATTCTAGTAAGATTATGCCTTATGAGAGATGTTCTAGATGTACGTTGAGTAAGCCATTTGATGTGGACCTTCGCCATAGAAAGGCCAAATTTTAAAAAAAGAGATTTTCATTAGAACTTGGATATATAATGAGAACTATATATATTTCAATTTTAAGGTTGGGTTTAATTACCTTGACTTGTAAGAGGTAGAATAAAACCATCAAATAAATGATTAAGAGTTTATTTTAACTTGGTTATTTTATTATGATTTAGCTAGTTAGACTCTTGGTTTAGGCCTCTTAGTTATTTTAGTATGATGGAGTCATACTGAGATATGGTTGATGGCTTTAGACCCTAGGGAGAGAGAGTCATTTTGGAATGGTATAACCCAATGCATTTAAGGATGATTTGATATAAGTCAGTGAAAATTAATTTATACCTCTATTGAATAAAAATTCTTGAGATTGACTATCTATATCCCTTTTATTTGTTTATGAATCTTCACTTGAATTTGAATTTTTCATGGTTGATTAGGAAATAAATATTGAATGATGAATTTTTATTTGAATAGTAATATAATTTTCATTGAATCTTTTGGTATGGTCAAGGCTTAGATAAAGTTCTGAGTAAGATTTTTTCCTAGGCTTATGCGATTTAATTTACACCTTTTGTTAGATGACTCCATGCCTTAGATAATTCAAAATTTAACCTTTTAAAGGTTGTGTTTGATTTAATCCCTTGTTTTTTTCTGAATTTTGGAAAAATGTCTAAGTCTTTTACTTATTGTAGTTTTATCCAAAGATTTTTATCTTCACATATTTTGGCAGAAGTTAGTAAGAAGTTGTATGTGAAGTTAGTCAAAAGTTATGAATGAGTGTAAGCTATCAAAAATTTTGTTCTAAGCAAAAATTTTAAATACTTAGAGTTTTTTTTTTCACTATTTATTCATCAAAACAATTATTATGACTCATCAAAATAATTACCATGAACACATGTTTTGATAGTTTGGACCTTCTAAGTAAAGTTCAAGAAAGCATTAGACTAGACTGTCAAATGGAAGGAGTCATAGACTTTTTTTCAAATATGTCTTAAATTTTTATTTATAAATAAAACTTTTAAGGACCTCTAGTCCTTCATATAATTTATGTTGACTTGGTCGGAGCAAAGACACAAGTGAAACACTTGAAGACGTGTTTTTCATTAAGTTTTACCTTAGTTGATTTTATGACTTTGATGAATGGTTCAAAGGAAGCAACATGTCACCATCCAAATGATTATAGAGTGGTGTCATCATGGTTATATGTTTTATCTATGTTGATTAGTGGGAGAGTGTGATGTTAGAACCCATAAATTCAAAGAAGATCATGCCAAGTTTGAAGCCTTTAGGCTCACGAGTGAGTGGGATATTTCCACATGGCATCATCTTGGAAACCCAAAAACCTAGATATGACCATTTAATATAATCAAAAGGAATAGATCATGGAGGTATTATCTATTTGGGGGATAATACCTAGATACTTCCACAGTTTCCATGAAATGGGAAACTACCAAGTGGTTATATCTAATGCAATAGAAGATTAGACTTGGATAGAACTAAGGTAGACACATGGATTCCAATGAAATAAGTAACTTATGAGAATAAATTATATGGTCATTTCCACATCATAACTCTAGTCTTCGTTTGACAAGATATCATGGAAGTATTTTGAGTGTGAGATGAAACACATATTGGTTTTTGTCTATTAATGCATTATGGTTGTGGAATAATTATTTTATGGGTGAATGTAATTGGGTAATTTACCATGATCATTATTATTTTTTATTTATAAATTATGGGTCTTATTTTTTTTGAAAAAAAATGCATGAAAAAAACATAGTTTCTAGCCCTTTTCTAGGCCTATTAGGTCTGTTAAAACAATTGTCTTTAATAAATTCATATTTAAATATTGGAAATAAATTTTAATATATTTAAATTATGTTAATGGAGTTATTTATAAATCCTCAAGGTATTTATTTTACTAGTCTAAGAGTTATAGATATTTTATTAACCAAAAACCTTGTTTTAGGCCTATTTATACATGTTAGAAAACCTAGTCTTCAATAACTTGACCTTTAGGGGGTTTAAATGGATTAAAAAAATTACTCACTTATAATAAAATATATCCTACCTTTATATCAGCTTTATCAATAATATAAGGGTTCATTTTTGAGTTATGACACTTTTAGTGTCATAAACCTTACCCTAGGGTTTCTATGTACCTATAGAACTTGAGAACACTAAAAATTGAATATCTCACTTTTATTTGTATTTAAAATGTTTATTATTTTTTTTTAATACATATAAACATTCATATATCCTTAAAAATTGTTATTCAAAACATTTGTTCACAAAAGTACATGAGAAATTTCCTTTTCAGAGTGGACTATATCATAGAGACAAGGTATTTCAGACCTTAAAATCAGAAGAACTACTATATAATAATGAAAAAATATTTTATGATTTTATTACAAATATTAATACATTTTTAAAATTTATTCAAATAATAAAAAATATTTTATTTATTCTCTTATGCTTCAAAACTAATAATACAGACCTATAACTTCCAACCACTTTTACACAAATCTACAATTTTTTTCTTTATTCTTGTTTATATTTATTTATTTAACTCATCCAAATATGGTTATAAATTTATAATATTTTAAATTAATGTATAAATTTTATTTCCTATCACAATAATCCCTCAACTACTTTGAAATAGATTAACACAAGCTAAATTTTGTCATGTTCCTACATTTGATAAGGCTTATCAAGATAAGATGCATAGTTTCAAGCATTTAAAACCAATGTAATGAGTAAATAATATTTAAAACATGTTTATATACACAAATTGGCATTTGAATAAGGATCATGACCCTTAATACCTACAAAAACTCTCCAAACAACCCAAACTAATTCAAAAATTTAAATTTCTTAGTTTTGGTAGGGTAGTCCAAAACACACATAAATGACCTAGAACCAACAAACAAAACCCATATGTGACATCTTATTGATAAAAAATTAACTCCTAAAAATTTCCTAATAAAAAATAATGTAATTAAATTATGTAAAATGATGCACCTACATCAGACTAGTAGGGAATAAAAGACTTGCTCATGAGCTCCTGGTCATGATTTATTCAAAATTTATTCCATGCTTGACTATTTATAAAGGTACCATCAATATTTAATTCTCATGTGGATGGTTCTTCCACTTGACCAATTACTATAGGTATTCTTTGTATTTTGTCTTCTTCACTATCTTCTTATCTAGAGTGTCTTTAGGTTGATCTAGTTATACTTTTGATAATTGTTGCTCCCAATGGATGACTTGATTATCCTTGTCTTTAGGTAACTTTACTATTATATCTTATTGTATTATTTATTAAAATATATATTCATACATGTTCACATATTCAATTAAACCACACATTTGTATTTTTTGATGGTTTTCTCCATTGGTACACATACACATGAAAAAAACTCATTAAAGGAATAAAACACTTCATCATGACTTTGAGGAATCTTTAACTCTTATTAATTTCTTAAATAATATTCATGTTTTCCATTTACATGGTGAAATATAGAAGGTCTATTATTAACTACCTCCATCTTGATCCTCTCTTCAATTTTCTTCCTATGTCCTTTTTACACATGTACATGATCTTGTAATTCAAGCATCTTATTGATTTGATTAATGGAAACATGTGGATACTCATTGTATTCATTATAAAAAAATTATTATACTTATTAACACTTATAGAATACTTCAATCTTATTTCCATCAACCACATCTATCTTATTTTTCATAGAAATGTTTATTTCTTCCTTCATGCCTATTTATTCCACTATGAACTATTGACTAATATATTTCTCATTATTGTTTTCAACCTTAGATTTAATTTATTCATGTGAGAACCTCACAATATTTATTTACTTCTTCATATGTTGTTCACATAAAAACTCCTCTTTTCCCTTGCCTTTCATGGAAATATCTTTTAGTAAACTAAATTTTTTAATGAACCTTTTAATAATGGTTATGCTTCTTATTGATGACAACTCACTTTAAAATTCATTAACCATATCTTCGAAAGGTAAATTGCCTCAGTGCTTATATACACTATTTTTGGTTTGGTAAAACATACATAATTTACCTCTTATTTATTAACCTATTACAATAACTCTTTTTTCTCATCTAATTAAATATTATCTTCCAAAGGTAAATAAATTACCTTAGTGCTTATATCCACTGTTTTTAGTTTGGTAAAAAATACAACATTTACCTCTTATTTATTAACCTACTACAAGAACTCTTTTTTTTCATCTAATAAAATATTATCTTCCAAATGTAAATAAATTACCTTAGTGCTTATATCCACTATTTTTGGTTTGGTAAACATACATCATTTACCTCTTATTTCATAACCTACTACAAGAACTCTTTTCCACTTGTCAAAAACATCTTTAAAATATACTCCACTATTACATTCTCTTCTTTTAATTGTATAACTATGTGCTTCTTTCCATCTTTCTCAAATGTGTAAGTTTTTCTTCTCCCATCATGGATGGATTTCTTGTCAAATTTCCAAGATCTTCCGAAAATGACATGGTAAACATCCATATGCATGAAATCACATATTACCTCATCCTTATAGTTACCTATTTGAATTTTCAACTTATATTTCTCATTTACCAAGACTTTATGACTTTGTTATAGACATGACACCTTATAAGGATTCGGATGTGTTGATTTTTCCAATCCTTATTTATTAACCATAGGTTATGACATTATATTATTATTACTTCCACTATCTATAATGTCCTTGTAACACTTACCTTTAGAATTTTAAGTTGTTCTAAACAATATCTTCCTTTGAGTAGGCTACTTGATCTCACTGTCAGGCTTAAACAACACACTCCTCATGAGTAAAGACTTTATTACCTTAAGTGCATCCTCATAAGATGGTGACCCAACTCTCTCTTCTTTAGCAACTTGTACAATTTACTTAATACTTCAAGTCCTTACACATCTCATTTGAGAATTATCTAGGCACTCATATGATCTATGCCCATACCTTTTAGATTTAAAAGATCTACTAAATAATCCTCTTAAATATATACCTATTTCATACGATATTCTACCTCTAAATTATTATGCTCCTCTTATTATTTGACATTGATTTTGTTATATAATTTATCCTTCACCATGTACCTATATTTGACTTCTGCCTTCATGCTCTCCTCTACCTTTAAAAGGTTTACCTTTATCCCTTTAATGTTGAGTTTTCATTCTAGACAATTTTTATTCTTCTTTCAAGGCATATTAATATTCCTCCTTAATTGATCTTGGTGTCAAAAGATTAATTTCATCTTGAATGTTGAATCTCATTTCATTCGTCATCTATTTAATGTGACTAGGTATGATAATTAGTTTATATAACTCCTATGTGTAGTCTTTAATTTTAATTTCCTTTTAACTCACATTTTGAAGATTTTTGAAGAGATTAATTTAGTATTATTTTGGCATGAACTTAAATTTTAAATTGGTATCCATTCTATCATATCTCTTTATCTTGGCCTTTTGTTTCCTTCTCTCATTTTTCACTCCATCCTACCATTTAGATGCTTGACCTTTCAATGTAGTCATGTAAAATTTCACCATATTATCTTTATCTATATTTTCATACTCAAAAAATTTATCCACGTCACTGATCTAGTCAATCATCTCCTCTTTTTCAGGCTACCTTGATACATAGGTACTTCATGTTTGGGTTTAAAACTTACCCCCATGATTGCTCTGATCAATATATATTATGTCCTCTCTTATTCTTGTTATTATACCCCTTATTATGGAGGATATACCTCTTATCTATCACTGAGATATACCATTTCAATTCCTATTATCTATGTAATCTCCATTGCCTACAACATTTCTTGGATATTCCTCATCTCCTCAAACAACACTGCTTGAGTAGGTTATTTCCTTTGAACTTTGCCTCTTCCTCCAATTGCTATCATGTCAAGTTACTTTCACAACTTTCCAAAAAATAAGTGAGATCCTTTCAATGTTAAAACAATTTAGACTATTATTTCATACCACTATGGTGTAAGTGGATCCTTAAAGGTATAAAACTCTTCTTTAAATGGTATTTGTCTTTTTACTTTTAGCCTTTCAACATAGGTCTACCTATGGGTTTTAACATATTTCAAGGTAACTCAGACTCTAAGCATATAAAATTGAATTTATACACTCATGAACATGTGTTTCTTTTATTTTTATTTTTTTGAATTCATAATATCAATCCTCAAGTGTAATTGATGAGAACACAATTTATAGCCCCTTTCTAGACCTACCGGGTTTGCAAAAACAACTTAGTCTTAAATAAGTTTATACTTAAATATTTACAACATTAAACTAAATTGTATTAGATGGTAAATATTATAATAGAGTTGCCTTTCAATCCTAAATGTATTTAGATGAGTATACTAAGAGTTATAGATGTTTGGCTAACTTAAAACACTATTTTAGGCCTATTTATATAGGTTAGAAAACTTAGTATTCAATAACTTAACTTTTAGATGGTATGAAGGGAGGATTTTTAAAAAAACTTATAATAAAAAATAACCTAACTTTACAACAATTTTTTCAAAAACATGAGATTTTATTTTTGAGATATGACACTTTTAGTGTCATAAACCCTACCATAGGGTTTCTCTATATCTGCAAAACCTACGAGCACTAACAATTTAATATATCATGTTTTAATGGATTAAAAAAGTTGATTTAAATTTTTTTAATACCTATAAACATTCCTTTATTATTTAAAAGTTTTATTTATACCTTTGTTCACAAAAATACATGATAAATTTCCTTTTCTTAGTGGACTGTATCATAAAAATAAGGTATTTCAAACCTTGCAATCAAAATAACTACTATATAGTAATGAAACGAGATCATACAACATTAAAATAATGTTATTACACATCTAAATACCTATTTAAAATGTATTAAAATAATAAAAAATTCTTTATTTATTATCTTATGCTTTTAAACCAATAGTACAAACCTATAACTTCCAACCACCTTTACACAAATAAGGATCATGACCCTTAACACCTTTTAAACTTCTCCAAAAAACCCAAAAGAAAATAAAAAATTTAAATTTCTTGGTTTTGGAAGGAATGTATAAAACAAACCTAAATTACCTAGAACCAATAACTGACACCTATATATGACCTCTTATTGATAAAACATAACTACTATAAACCTATTAAGACTACAAACTAAAGAATTTTAACTATGTGAAATAATGCACCTGCATCAAATGTGTTGGGCCACATTGTAGCATGGAATATTATATATGTATGTGTGTATTTGGGTGAAACAAATTGTGTTATCTACAACATCCTATCATGAGATCATATAGTAATATTTTTAGTTATATTTTTTCCATGTAGATTTATGATAATTTTACAATGTAAAAGATAACAAGGACATTGATATAGCAGGCAAGACACTTCCCCCTAATCAAAGATTGGGCTCAAGGACCATTAGTTATCTGTTAGAGTGGATATACAATATTGGATAAAATGAGTATGGATAATGTAGTTTTGACCTTATACATAGGTAAAACAAATATATGGGCATATATCAAGATTAAAATGATTTTTTACTAATAGGTGAAGCCATACTTGTGATATCAATTTATTGATTGATTAGACTACCCCATTAAATGACACATATATACTTCCTCGAGAAGGACATGTTATGGATACATGTATATCAAGAATATTTAGGCTATGACTATGCATTTAATTTATGATACTTAATAAATCTCCTCAACATCAAGGGGAAGTAGAGATAGAGAGTAGATTTAAAGGAAACTGATCAAGTAATAAATTTGGTGGGGAGTCTGAAACATGATAATCTAGTGGTAGAGGTAGTTTCTCAAGCTCAGAAAGATAAGGTAAATTAAATACATAATGTTTGGGTATAGGATAAAATATTGAGGGAACCATGCATAGGGTACTTAGGATCTATGAGCCTCTATATTATAGATATTTTAGCTATAGATCTAGATTGATGATATCATTATGTGATGTTGATACCCTAAATTTCATTTATTTATATGGGAAGATGAGAATCTATCTTGATGGAACAATAGATAAAGGAGGATGACATGGTCCTCAATGATAGGAAATATGAAGTATTCATTTTTAATGAGCCAAATTATCTAGGTGATAAAGACTATTTTATTAACACCACATTTACTAGAACTAGATATATGCATGCTCAAAAGTAGTGTATTAATGTAGATGATTATATTTGACATACAATGTGACTTATGTTGGGTTTCACATGTTTATTTTTATATAAAATGTTATAGTGGGATTCCTTAATCAAGGACATGCATCATGAGATACTAGATAAATTTGTATTATATCACAACATTGTAGTGATGTAGGATCTAGTGGTGACTGACATACATGTGCAAGTCTTTAGAATCATGAAATTTTAGCAAAATTTGGCCTTAAAAACCATAATTGGATATAAAACATTATAATAATTTATATTAATATATATGATAATCAATCATACATATAAATATATAATATTTAAACTGATTAGAACAATTTGACAAGTACCATATGTTAAATTTAATAAGTAAAAAAAATGATAAGTTCTTAGCTTTTATGACTAATTATCTCACTATGATTATGTTTTGGTAGTGTAAAATAGACTAAATAAGTTGTATGATTAATTTTTAAAACCTCAAGTGTGTTTGTGAGGGCTAGAAACTTGAAAAAATAATAAAATGTAGTGGGTTTAGTTGACCTTAATCACCCATGTTAATGATAGACCATTTTTATAGGTATTTGATAATTTGAGGGAAATTAAGCCACACATAGTTTTCCAACATGTTGTTATATAATTTTTTTCCATAGTTATATGAATGAAAATAATGATTTGTATTTCATACTTTAAAATGATTACTTTTACTTGGATTTAGTCTCCTTAAAACTTGGATTATGGCTACTCCTAGTGATTGATTTACAATTTGGGAAAAATAGGGAAAATTTTCTCAATGTACAATAGCATATATAATTGTACAAGATGAGTTCCTACTCCTCTATCAAGTGAGTCCTTGATTTGAACATTTATGAGTAAAATTAGGTAATTTAGCATGCCACTAACATGCTAGTCATATGGGCTAAACCTGAGAAGAATTTTGATTTTGAAAAGTAGCCAATCATGGGAGAGGATTGGTATTATTATGTGAAATACAATATCAATTTGAAATACTAACCCAACCTAAATTTACTGACCTATTTAAAATAGGACTAACCTAATTATCTAAATGTTTTTGTGCATGATGGTAATCATGTTTGAGATAGATAATAAGGTTCCCATAGGTGTGTACTCAAATATTCAAGCATAAAACTCATAAGTTAGCATGTTAGTGTGAGATAATGGTGGGTTACAACTATATTTATGCATGAAAGTCAAATGTAGTGAATACATGTCAATATTTTCATTTTCAATTAATTAATTAATTAAATGAATTTTCTATTTAAAAATGACCTCATTTTATTCTAGTAATGGAATATATAGAATAAAATAAAAATGTATAATTGAGTGTGTAAAACACAATATGTCTTTGGTAGGAAGATCTAGTTTTATAGGTCTCTATTGTGATTTTGAGTTTTACCCTTTGAGGAGGTGTTTCTAGTCTCCTCACCCAATTAACACAATTGGAAATCTCAAAGGTTATTTTTGGATTATGACTAGAGATAACTTCCAAAGAGGTTTGGATCCCTTGATACTACACCTATGACAATGCAAAGAAAAGGGAAAGATAAAGCTAAAAAAATGGAATAAAAAGGTGATGAACCAAATATTATATCTCCTCTTGACCATGAGTTGAAAAAAAATATAAGACAAGACTTAATATATTCACAAAACTTTAAATAATTCTCTATCATAAGTATTTAAATATGGATTTTGTAGCTAATAAATCAACTAAGAGGGACAATAAAAGGCCTATAATGAGGTGTTAATTAAATTTTTACACACTTGACATTTGCATAATGACTTGATATACATAATATGACGTGTAAGAGATAACCTAATCATAAAGAGGTGAGAAGGAAGAGCAAAAATTCAAGGTGATTGAACATCAACACTATCATTCATCAATAATTCAAACATGAACACACTAGATGTGATATGAAGTAGGTAAAAATAGTTTCCATTTAATTTAAAAGTAACAAAAAGTATCAAGTTTAGTAAGGATTATCATTATTAACTTGGAGGATCCTTTAAAAACCATTCAAGACCAAATATATATGATAATGAATGAGATGGCGGGAGGGGGGGTGCATGTAGGAATATCATGAATTCTGCCACAATTTTGTTTTTAGTTACAAAATAAAAGTATACCTCAATAAATCATGAAAATATGTGTTTTCATATTGTTCTCAATACACTATAATATTTTTTGGTAAAGTTATAAACAAATTATGGAATATTATATCATCATGTATGACTTGAATCTTCTTGAAACTAACTCTCTTGTCTTAGATTTACAAGTCTACTTATTGAATGGCAGTTATAAGTTGCTACCTTGACATATGACATATTAACCTCCTTATCATCTTTCTATGCCATCCTAACCTCTTTAAATTAATCTCATATCTTGATTATAATGATATTTAATACATATACCTACTAATTCTATGATTTTTTTCATTATAACCTACAAATTGGATGTCAAAGTTTGTTTGATCTAATGGGAGGCAATCAGGACAAGTATGTCTCTTTCTAAGACCTAGTCCTTCTTTTAATTTTAATACTATCAAAATAATCTTGTAAACAAGATGTGTGTATTATATAAGGTCATTTAATCTCTATAAAATCTTATATATCACCTTAAATGAGTCTTCATAATTTTTTAACAAGAGGTTTGGAGAAGGTTGCAAGCATTCATGCTGTAGAAGCTCCATATAGTATTGAGGCTATATTGAAATATTATTCAAGTGAAATGATTTAAAAATTGATACTTTATGGGTTTTATGTATTCCTATGGGTATCCAATACCATTACCAACTTTCTATAATCTTTAAAAGTTGATAGAGGCATGTAGGCTTCTTTGAAGGTCTTCAACAACATGACTAGTGAACTACCTATAAACAAGCTCTTCCATTCTTCCTATATCCATTGGAATTTATTTTTTCATGAAATTTATAATCCTAAAAGGAATACATTATATGGATATATGGGTATCCTAAAGTTACTTGTTACCATTTTTTACATTGAAAAGGTTTATAACCTCATTCTTGCTTAAAAATAAGGATCAATGTTCATCTAGACCTAGTTTAGTGACTTGAAACCTATTTTATTACCTTGAAATTATATTTAATGAATTTATTATGGATTTTATACCTCTATCTAGTCATAAAAATACTTTTATAATGGTTAGTAAGTTCAAACATAACCAAAATGATGAATTATTCCTAAAAATGTTATTTTTGGACCCTTCCCTTATGTTTCAACTCCACACCTACCAATATTTTTCCTTGAAAATATGATCATGAGGATTATATAATTCATAAATATTTTTTAATTGCATTTAATTAACTTTGGAGTTCATTTGGAAACCTACACAATCATTTAGCTCCTTGAGGGTAAAAAGGTAGTCTTAGACCTATCTATATCTTAACAATTATTTATAATGCTCTACATCATAATTGATTAAAAAAATACATAAAATTGAAGGTAATATGCCTCTTAAACATACACCCATGAAATTTATTCCCATGCATCTACTTTTTTGACTTCCCACATAAGAAAGTTGACCTTCATGGGTGTTATAGGTCTGTAGTATGCATTCAAGAGGCCGGTGAGAGAAAAAAATGGTTCTAAATGCTTGATTTGACTTGGAAAACACATTATATTGGATTTATACATGCCTTATGACTTATAAATATGGTTTTAAAAATCATTTGTCTCCTTAAACTTCCTAAAACTTGCATTAGACCATGTCAAGCATTTGTAAATGGTTTTATATTTTTGACCCTAATGGTCCCATTTTGGTATTTTATCCTCATTTAAAGGATTCCAGTAATTATATAAAATATCTAAAAGGTACATAAAATCCTTAATATACCATCAAATTATATTTTCAACAAATAAAATATCCTCTCTATTTTCTATGTGTAGGCCTGTAGATACCTATTCCAAGTTTAAAACCATTTCAAACTTGTTGAGTTGACTTACATTCATTTTATGTCATTAAATTATATTTTTGGAATGATATTTTTAAAAATATTTTAAGACATTAAATTTTTTTATAACATATAGGATCTACTAAATAACCTATAATTCTAAGTTGTAGTCCTAATACAATCTACTAGTACATGCATGACTACATTGCTCTTTTGAAACTTTAACTATGTTGGAGTCTTGAAGGATTTAGAGGTAATTTTTATAGGTTTTATAACTAGTATGAATATATAAATAATGAATTTAATACCTTTAGCATTGATCATAGATCCATTACTTGCTTTCCCACACTTGAGACCCTGTTGAAGCATACTACACTAATGGCCTTGAGCCTACCACCTACAACATTCCCTCAAAAATGATCATGGATAGTATTAAAACTATTTTATGCCTTATTATTGTCATATAAACTTCCATTTATTGTTTTATATCCATATTTCATATGTATTTTCCCCCAAAACATCAAACATGCTTGCTTATAGGACTGTGTTTCTCTCACTTGAGGACTATGTGCTTGAACCAATAATTGGAAAGTCACTTGGGAGGTGAATGAAATTTGGTGGAACGTGGAATTAATAGTGAGATATTAATAAAAATTTATATCATGTGATTTTAACCTTTTCAAAAGATTTAAAACCTCTCAACAGTGTTAAACAGTTCTAAACTTGCATCTTCTCAAACCCTACAGATGTATAGGTTCACATTTAACTGATTCATGTATTGAATTCTTGTTTGGAGATGATATAAGATACCTAATTTTTATTTTTTTTATTATGGACACATAATTTACAATTTATTTCAATCAAATTCATACTATAAACACCTTAGAACCCTCTATAAACCTTACTTGTCATGTTTAAAATGATAGAATAATGAGATTTCATCTTATTACAACCATGACCACTAGGAATTTATATTAAGTTTCATATTTTAGGGATAATTTGAACTTCTATAAACACTTTTAAACCATATCCATGCATTCGCCAAGATTATACATTCAATTTACAGGGAAAAACTATGATACTAGGGTTTTAAAAGGATTCTAGAGGGGTTTAACTTGTTAACAATGGTTCATAAATCTCTACCCCCTAATCCCAAAAATAATACCATGAAATTTAATGTAATATGGTATTAATCATAAAATAATAGCAATCACCCAAAACTTTTTCTTTATTTATGAACCAATGTCATGAAAATGACCCTTATTGATTGTGTCAGTGACCTGATGGATAAGTTTAGTTTCTGGTCTTTCTTGAAACTCAAAATTCTATATTTACATGGTATTGGGATTTATGAGGATATATTATTAATTTAATAGTATTATAATAAAATTTTAAACTTTAAAAACCATCCAATGAGACCTCTCTAGCAACTTAAATTGCTTTATCAATGTGCTAAGCCCTTCTTCATTAAGAAAACCTTCCTATTTTTCCAAAATACCTTGTTAGAGTTATGAAATAGATGCCAGTGTAGTACCTATTTACCTATATATTGGTTTTTGAATTAACAAAGATCCTCTTTCCTACCTTTTTTGCATGATTTTTATGTTTACACACTAGACAATGAAGAAAATAGTTTCAAAAGTGAGTTTTATATTGGATAAAAAGCATTTTGACACTTTGACCAAGTGTAAGGAGAAAAATATATATGATATGATCCTCAAAAGTGTAAAATGACTCAAAAATACATTTTTTATATATACATGGTTTATACTATCCACTCTTAATTTCTCCCAAGGTGTTTACATTATAACACTTCAACAAGCAATAAAAGACAAAACAATAAAATTTTGAAATACTCCAAAAGTACCTTAAACTATCCAAAGACTTTAAAATGAAATGTTTACATCTTACCAAATTTATTTTTAGATCCACATACACTATAAAACAATATACTTATTTGATGATCACCACCTTCTTGTCTTCCTTCATGGATCACTTAAACTTGACTTTCACAACTTAACCTTAATATTTCCAAAGTTACCTTAAAGTTTGACAAATTGCATTGTAAAATACCTCATTTGGAAAGGGATAATGATGTAATGTTCAATTTTTTGATGGTATGGGTTATGGTTTGGCCCAGGAGACAAAAATGTCAACATTTTTGGTGACTCACATGGGTTGGTTATCCTACTAAATAATTATATTAATAGCCTTATCAGTCCTTTGGGATATGGAGTCACCCATCACTCAATAAAAAATCTGATTTATACCTTGAAGATTAACTATAAGCCCTTTTGATAGAAGTTAATACAACTAAAGATACCTTATAAACACACACAACAAAACAAAGAACAAAAAAAATTCAAGACACCACACTATGACAATAGCCATTTAGGGAAAATAGAGCAAAAACAATTAAGCAAACATTCTACTAGAAGCACTTAGAGGAAACAAAACTAGCCTACTATATGGTTAAGTGCATGGAATTGGGGGGCCAAAAGGGCATCTTAAGTGGACATGTTTTACCTGAAAAATAATAAACCTCAACTTTTAAGGATTATTTGAGACACCAAAACTTAAAATTTTAAGATGTCATAGGAATGTGAATTGTAGAATTTTGAGTCTAGTTTCTAAACTACTAATTTGTTTTTGAAATTGTCAAGTATAAGTAGGTCAAACATGAAAAAAATTAAAGAGGTGACGCTATTTTTTAGAAAAAACTAAAGTAGATATCTATTTTCATGGCCCATCATATTTTGAGAATTGTTTAGTTTTTTATAACCCTTTGGTGTAAATTTAGATTGGATCATCTAGTTTGAAACCTATATTTTTTAAAAAATAATTAATGAATATTTATATTTTTAGTAATTTCACAAGTAAATAGACCCTAAAATATGATCAATAATGTATAACTAACTATATTCCCCCAAAAATACTTCAAAAATATCAAATATTATGTTTTTTTTAATGTGTATAAAATTAAGTCTTGTTGGCAACCATATATTTTTTTTTAGTTTGAATCAATGAATCAAAAGATATGTCACCAAATATGATTATGTATAGTTTTAGTACATAAAATTATAAAAATACATACTTAGAAATAACTGTAGATAACAACTTTAAAGTAATATATATATATATATATATATATATATATATATATATATATACACATATATATATATACATATATACATATATATATATATATACATATATATATATTTCTATACACACACACACACACACACACACACACACACACACACACACACACACAGATATATATATAGGAGAGTGTAGCTAGTGTTACAGTCATATTTTATAGAATTTTTTTGATAAATTTCATAGTGTTTATCATGCTCAAAGTTACATTTTTTTATTATTAGTCACAAAAAAGCATATATATATATATATATATATATATATATATATATATATATATAGAAATAAGAGAGTGTAGCTAGTGTTATTGTTGTATTTTAAAGATTTTTTTTGATAAATTTCATAGTGTTTAGCATTATCTAAGTTAAAAAAAAATTATTATTAGTCACAAACAAGAATTCAATTGTGGGTTTTTAGGTATTCAGTTGTGTGTTTATAGGTCCATGCCTTAGGCTTAGGAATCCAAGCCATTCCCATGACTTGAGGCATGTTTTTCAGATGTCAAATAATAGAATTGTCTATATGGAATTACCATGTACACATAATATTTTAATATTAGTTATTAAAATTATTTATTAATTTTTAGTATTTAAAAATATGTATATGGAATTGTTGTTATAAAAGCACATACACAAAATAATTTACTACTACATTGGCATGCATAGTATATAAAGAAAATTATGTATAAGAAGTTATATGTCCCTATCTAAATTTAAACTTATACTTTGAGTTATATTTTATTTATATACTTCTAGTATGTTTGATATTGATTTTATACCTATAGGAGATATAATGAAAACTATAGGTTTTGGAGGATCCTATCATATTTTAGACTTAGTCAAATGGTAGGGTTTCAAGGTTTTAGACTTTACCATATTTCAAGGTTTCAATATTTCAAGGAGACATCATAAGAGGTATGAAGGTTGCATGAATGGATGTAGGTATGATAGAATAGTATGATAACATATATCACAAAGTGACATAAGTTAATACCATCCCATTCCCTTTGTACCCATTAAGGTATGCACTCTAGGAGAAATGCATTGGTGAGCCCTTAATGATTACATGAACCATATAATGCACAAAGTCATACACAACATGATTTATAGTTATGGGGTACATTTATAACAATAATACCATAAAGAAAGCATGTACATTACTTCTTTAATTATATAGATTATGGATATTTTAGCCATCTTTTGATAAATTTAAGCATTAGTCAATTAGGGCAATTAGTGATGTGATTTGGGATAAATTGAGCTCTATGAACCTAATTCTTGTCTTAGATAATGATAATTGGGTCTAAAATGATTGGTTTATGGTTTAGGGTTTAGGGCTTAGGTTTTAAGGTGTATGGTTTAGGGTATAGGTATATGGTATAATTTTGAAGGAATTTAGGGTTGATTGGAGCTTGTTGAACCTACTTATGATTATATAATATGATTTTGTGTACAATTTGCCCCATTGTCATCACAAGTTGAGAAAATTAGTCAATTGGGGTAATAAGTGATGTGATTTAGTAAAAATTGATCCCTATGTTAATTAAGGCTAAACTAATTAATTTAGGGTTTAAGATTTAGGGATTACATATTAGGGTTTAAGGCTTAGGGTATAACATATAAGGTTTAGTTTTTAGGGTATAGGGTCTAATCATAAAGGTAATTGGGGTTAATTTGAGCTTTTAAAACCTATTTATGACCATATAATGTGATTTTGGGTTTAATTATCCCTAATTACATCACATATTGAACCAATTGGTCAATTAGGGAAATTAATGATGTAATTTCACACAAATTGAGCCTCATGAACCTAATTTTTACCTTAAAATATGTTTATTTCGTCTAAATTAATTGGTTTAGGGTTTATGAATTAGGGTTTAAGATTTTGGGCTTATAGTTTAAGGTTTAGGGTATAGGGTCCAATTTCAAAGGCAATTGGGGATAATTTAAGCTTATTCAACCTACTTTTTACTATAGAATATGATTTTGGGTTAAATTAACCACCATGTCATCATATATTGAGCCAATTAGTTAATTGGGGTAGTTAGTGATATGATTTTGGTTAGATTAAACCTTGCAAACCTAATTCTTAGTCTAAATGATGTTAAGTAAGGATAAAATGATAGGTTTAGGGTTTAAAGAGTTTATAATGTAGGGTTTAAGGTTTAGGTATAACGTTTTAATGTATATAGTTTAGGTTTAGGGTCTAAAAACAAAGGTAATCAAGGCTAATTTGAGCTTTCTAAACCTAATAGAATGTCATTTTGGGCACAATTAGCCCTAGTGTCATCATAATTTGAGAAAATTAGTCAATTATGGATATAAGTGATGTGATTTGAGATAAATTGATCCATATGAAAATAATTATTACTATAAAGGATGGTAATTAAGGTTAAATCAATTAATTTAGGGTTCTAAGTTTATGATTTAGGTTTAGGGTTTGGTGTCTAGATTAAAGGGTCTAATCATGAAGCTAATTATGGTCAATTTAGGATTGTTGAACCTATTTATGACTAAAAAAATGATTTTATGCTAAATTATCCCCAATATCATGACAAAATGATCTAATTAGTCAATCATGCTAATCAATGATGTAATTTGGGTTAAATTGATCCTTGTGAACCTAATTCTTATTATAAAGGATGTTAATTCTAGATAAATTGATAGGTTTAGGGTTTATGGTTTATGATTTAAGGTTTAAGATTTAGAGAATACTATTTAATGTATAGGGTTTAGGATATAGGGTAAAATTACAAAGGCAATTACAAATAATTTGATCTTATCAACCTATTTATGAATACAAAATGTTGTTATGGGCTCAATTAGCCCTGATGGCATCATAGATTGAGCTAATTAGGTAATTGGGGTAATTAGTAATGTGATTTGGGAAAAATTGAGCCATATTAACTTATTTTTTAGTTAAATTATGTTAATTAGGGATAAAATGAATGGTTTAAATTTTAAAGAGTTTAGAATTTAGGCCTTAGGTTTTAAGGTATATGGTTTAAGGTTTAGGTTATAGGGTCTAATTACAATGGTGATTGGAGCTACTTTTATCTTGTTGAACCTAATTATGATTATAAATGTGATTTTAGGTACAATTAGCCCTAATGTCATCACAGGTTAAGCTAATTAGATAATTAAGGAAATAAGTGATGTGATTTGGGCTAAATTAAGACCTATGAAAATAATTATTAATCTAAAGTATTTTAATTAGGGATAAATAAATTTATTTAGGGTTTAGTGCTTAAGGTATATGGTATAAGGTTTAGGTTTTAGGGTATAGGGTTAAATCATGAATGTGATTTTAGGCTCAATTAGCCCCAATATCATCATAAATTGAGCCAATTAGTCAATTAGTGTAATTACTAACATGATTTAGGCCAAATTGAACCTCATGAACCCAATTTTTACTCTAAAGGATGTTAATTTGGGTTAAATTGATTAGTTTAGGGTTTATGATTTTCAATTTAAGGTTTAGAGTATAGGTTTTAATATATAGGGTCCAATAAATATGGAAATGATTTTTTAACTAGATATTAATCAATATGTGTGTTTGATTAATAGTGAATAACTTACAAAGTAAAAAAATAACTAAATTTATCAAAATTTGATAGAAATATCCATGATCCATAGAATTAAAGAAGTGAGGTGTGTGTTTTATTTTTGGGATTATTGTTATAAATTATCCTATAACTATAAATCATGTTGCCTATGATTTTTTGTATCACATGGTTCCTAAATACATCAAGGTCTCATTGATGCATTTCTCCTAGAAAGTATGCCTTAAGGGGTGTACAGGGAATGGGGTGGGATATACTTATGGAACTTTTTGAGAGATGGTCTCATATTATTCTATCATAGATACATCCCTTCATGAAACCTTGATACCTCATATGATGTCCCCTTGAAATCCTAAAACTATAAAATATGGCTAAGTCTAAAACCTTGAATCCTTAGAATTTGACCAAATATAAATATGATAGGGTCATCCAAAACCTACAATTTTCATTATAACTCTTAGAGGTCTGAAACCACTCTCAAACAACCTAAAACTATATAAATAAAATGTAAGTTAAAGTATAATAAAATATATGTCCATATAAATTTAAATTTATACCTAAAGTTATTTATATACAATGTAAGCCAATGTTATAGTAAAATATTCCACATATTCACTTCTATAACAAAAATATTTCATGTGCGGTTATAAATTCTAAAACCACTTACATGCTTTTAAATACTAAAACCATGCACGTAGTCCAAGATTGATAATTGTTGATCCATTGTGATAATACCATGTACACAATTTTTTAAGCCACATATGTAGAAATGTTGAAGTCAGTTTGAATGTAAAATGTGCCCACTTTTTGCCCCCCCCAACTCCATACACTTACCCATGTATAAGACCTCAAAATTCTATTCCACATGGATCAAAAGGAAACCTTTTATAATCTTCTTGAATCCATATAATAAAATTAACACTTGATGGATAGAGTCCATTGAAGTCTTACCTTTGAGGTGAGAGGTAAGCCTTACCTCTTAATATGTTGGCCTCATCATGATATTCTTTATTTTAAATCAAGGTTATCTCATTCATTTATTTACCTATGGATTGATCATGAAAGTTAAGCACTATGTCATACCTTATCAAGGTTTGATTTTTTGATGGAATTAATTTCATTATTGCTTTAGTCAAAGGATTTTATTAACTATTCATGACCACTTAAGGAGGTTCATTTTACAAGCTAGATTCTATAACTTGATTAATATCCTCATTATATCTTATAAAATAATTTGGTCAACTAAGGGCCTCTAATTTTGCAATTGAATCATGGTGTTGATGTCTTAACTTGTAAGGTTCATCTTTTTGTCCATTTAAGAGGGAAAAAACTTATGTAGCACCCTCATTTTTCTCCTCATGAGCTATAAGCCTATTAAGATCCTAAAATTCTTTCTAAATGTTAATGTATGACTACCATATGTCCTTTAAGTATTTTTCATGCCTTGCTTAAACTTGACCAACTATCATGTAATCTTAAACCTTCTCATAGTCATCTTGAGGAATGTTATGGATTAAGATGATGGGTCTCCATCACATGTTTTTGAAACCACTACTAAAATCTCACTAACTATTGTAACATGATCTTCTTCCTCTTGCATGTTAAAAGGAATATACTTTGTAGACCAAAGATCTTTTTCATACCCATGAATACACTCTTCACTAGGAAAGATCAAATTTTCTTCATCTAGATACTCTTTCTCTTCTTGACCACTTGATACATCTTGAGGAATGTCCAATTACACTTCTACTACAACCATCACTTGTACCTATTATTTATATCCTACTCAAGGCTTATTTTCATCTACAATTGAAATTTGGATTTATTTATCATGTTCACTTGAATGCTTGCCATATTCTCTCCATATATTAGTTCCTCCAATTCAAATGTAGGTAGTGGTAGGGAAAGAGGAATACTAAATTAGTGGAGCATGGGTATAATACTCATTGTAAAGTGGAAAGTGAGTCATCAAGGATTGCCCTTCACATTTATTTCATAAAATAGGCCCTTGTTTAAAAATGGAAATGGTGGGAGGGAAAAATGGTTCATTTGATAGAGCGGGATGAATTTTCTCATGATTTGGTTTTTGGTTTGGATCAGTACTCTTCTAGATTATAAACATGGGGGTAATGAAATCATTTAGGATATCTTAGGGAAGAGGAAAAAATGCTTGTGCTAAAGTTTCCTTATTCTCCTCTTTCCATATAGTAATCCTCATATCAAATTTTTATATACCTTCATCCTTGTGAACAATTTGAAATTAAGGAGTGGATAAAGGGCTCAATAAACATAGAAAATTTCTTGGTTTGGCTTCTAAAACTTTCTCCCTCTCCTAACTCTAGATTGACATATGAGAATTGGGTGAGAAGTTTGGAAACTTATTTTTTTGAGGAGTTTGAGGAACTAAGGAAGAGTGTTTCTAAAATTTTACTCTTCTTGATCAATTTTGCAATCTTGGTCTTGATTTAACTAAAATTTTGGGGTAGGCTAAGATCATGAGAAGGTTGACTTAGAGTAAAATGGGTATATAAAACTAATGGCATGTTTGGAAAGGTTGGTATGAAGGTTGACAAGTTTAGTAAGGCTAGATAGAGGTATAATTATATCCATATGAGGGGAAAGTGGGATAATTATAATAATAATATGGATTTTCATTGGGTTTATATGGATAAATAACTTGGACCAAGTTTAAATATACTTCAAACATAAGCATGAAACTTCATATAGAAATTAAAATACAAAGGGTAATTGCTTGGAAAGAATATTTGAACTACTACAACCAACTAAATGAAATTGAAGTCATCATTGATGATTGTATAAGTGGCTACAAAGGTTTATGTATTGAAGGAAAACACCCAAAATATTTCAATGTATGAGGTACTTTAATTACATGTCGAACTGGGTGTGCCAAAAAAATTGTCATTTTGATTTTCACCTTTTAAGGAGGTGTTTTAGGTCTCCAAACATAATTGACACAATGGGAACTCTTTAAGGATATGGGTGGCATATGATTAGAGAGGATTGGATCCCTTGATGCTACGCCTACTCAAATACAAGGAAAAGGGAAAGATAAAGTTGAAAGCAATGGAATAAAGGGCTGATGCACCAACTATCAAGTCTCATCCTCTTGACCATGAGTTGATAACAAATCTAAGACAAGACTGAATATAGTTACACAACTTCAAATATTTCTCTAACATAATAATTTCAATATGGAGGTTTTAGTTGATACATAAACTAAGAGGGACAATCAAGAGGCCTAAAATGAGGTGCTAATGAAGGTTTCCCAAAATTAACATTTGCATAACCACTTGATACACCATATGACATGAAAGATATATCCTACTCATAAAGAGGTGTGAATGAAGAAGATAAATACAAGGTTATTGAACATCAAAACTATAATTCATCAATAATTCAAACATAAACACACTAAATGTGAAATGAAGAAATTATAAATAGTTTACATTTACTTCAAAAACAATAACAAGTGTCAAGTTTACCAAGGCCTCACCATACTAAATTGGAGGATCCTTTACAAACCACTCAAGGCCAAATATATATAACAATGAATGAAATAAGGGGGGATATGTAGGAATCTCATGAATACTACCATAATTCTTTTTTTGATTATATAATATAAGTATCCCTCAATAAAGCATGAAAAGAAATGATTTCATCTTGTTCTCAACTCACTTGAAGAAGATATGGTGAGGTTATTAAAAAAGGATGGCATATAATATCATCATGGATGACTTGAATCTTCTTGAAACTAACTCTCTTGTCTTAGATTGCTACCTTGACACATGGCATATTTGATATCAATGGAATCTTTCTATGCTATCCTAGGCTCCTAAAATGTATTTATTATCTTGATGATAATGATATTTAAGATTTAAACCTTCTTATATCGTGATATTTGTCATTAAAACTTATAAGTTGCATGTCAAAGTTTGTTTGATCTAATAGGAGCCAATGAGGATAAGTGTATCTCTTTCTAAGACCTAGTCCTTATTTGAAGACAATCACAAAACTCCTATCAAACTAATGTATGTCATGTATAAGTTTATTTAATATATGTCCAATATTATATATCACCTTTGATGAGTCTTCATAGTTTACTAACAAGATATTTGGATAAGGTTGCAAGCATTCATGTTATAAAAGTTCCATATAGCCTTGAAAACAATATTAAAAACTTGTTCATGTTCCATGATTTCAAAATTAATTTTTATTGTTTTTTAGTACTTATTATGGGTATCCAATATCATTCTAAACTCATGGTAATATTGAAGAGTTGATAGAGGCTTGTAGGCTTCTTTGAAGGTCTTCAACAACATGATTAGTGGACTACCTAAGAAAAAGCTCTTCCATTTTGCCTATATCCATTAGAATTGATTTATTCATGACCTATATAATCCTCCAAAGATTCCATTATATGGTTATATGGCCATCCTAAATTTTATTTTATCCATTATTTACCTAGAGAATGTCTATAACCTCATTCTTACTGAGAAACAAGAAATAGTCTTTATATAGACTTAGTTTAGTGACTTGAAACATTTATTATCACCTTGATAGTATATTTAATTAATTTATGAGGGTCATTATACCTTTTTAAAACCCAAAATTTCTCTTTTAATTGTTAATAAGTTCAAACAAAACTAGAAGCATGAATCAGGCTTGAAAGTGTCATTTTTAGACCCTTCCCTTAGGTTTCAACTCCACACGTTCCAATATTTTGGATCAAACATGTTATAATGAGGATTATAGAGTTAATAAATATTTTTTTCATGGAATTTAATGTAATTTTTATTTAATTTTGAAACCTACACAGTCATCAAGCTCTTTGAGAGTGTAAAAGGTAGTTTTAGACCTATTTATCTTCTTAACAATCATTCATAAAGTTATGCCCCATAATTTATTGAAAAAAATTCCATAAATTAGAGTAAATATACCTGTTAAACATCACCTAATGTAATCAGTCACATGAATCTTCATTTTTAACTTACCACGTAAGAAACTTGACCTACATGGGCATTGTAGGCCTCTAATGTGCATTTGAGATGACTATGTGAGCAAAAAATGGTTTAGAATGCTTGATTTGACTTGGAAAACATCATATATTATATTTATAAATATATTATGACTTTAAAATATCATTTTAAAAATAATGTGTCTCCTTAAACTTACTAAAACTTGTAATAGCCCATGTCAAGGATTTATAGGTAGTTTTATGGTGTTGACCCTAATGGTCATCTTCTAGTATTTTATCCTCATTTAAAGGATTAAAATAATTATATAAAAGGTATATAGGGTCATTAAAATTGTAAATAAACATTAATAATCTATTTTAAACACAAAAAATGTCCTATCTATTTTCTATATACAGGCTTGTAGGTACATATATTAAGCTTAAAACCATTTCAAACCTATTGTTGAGTTGACTTACCTTCATTTATGTCTTTGAATGATATTGGGGGATAAATTGTTTATTTTGTAAATTTTTTTAATAAATAAATAAAAATTTAAATCACCTAATAACTATGAAATGAACTCTCATTCTAAGTTTCATTCCTAATATAGTTTACCAATGCATGCATGACTACATTGTTCTTTTTTCACGTAGACTATGATAGAATATTGAAGGAGTTAGAGTGAATTTGAGGATATATATTCATAAATATTAATATATAAATAATTAATTATATACCTTTACCAATGATCACATATATATTACTTGTTTTCCTACACTTAAAACATTGTTCAAGCTTACTAGATTAATGGCCTTGAGCCTGCCACTTATAACTTTTCCTCAAATATGATCATGGATAGTATAATAATAGTTTATATGATATACAAGTGTATTATACAAAAAATTAGTGTTTTTATGACCTATTTAATTTGTATTATTCCCTAAAACATCAAATATGCTTGCCTAATAGAGTAGATTTCTCTCACTTAAGGAATGTGTGCTTGAACCAACACTAGAATGTCTCTTGGGAGGTGAATTAAAGATATTGTAACATGGAATGGAGAGTGATATAATATTAGAAATTTATATAATTTGATATTACCATTTTAATAATATTTAAAATCTCTCAATCGTATCAAATAGTTCCAAACTTGCACCTTCTCAAACCTTGTAGATTTGTACATTCACATTTGACTCATTTATTCATTGAATGCTTGTTTGGAGATTGTGTGGGAGATAAATTAATTAATATTTTAGTATTTAAACATAATTTAAAATTCAATAACATCCATTATATAAACACCTCACAACCCTCTATAAACCCTATTTATCATGTTTAAAACAACAAAACCATGAGACTTCTTCTTATTACAACCATGACCACCAGGAATTTATATTGGGTTTAATATTTTAGGGATAAATTTACCTTCAAGATAAAATTTAAAACCATATAAATTCATTCAAAAATATTAAAAATTCCATTTCAAGGGAAAAACCATGATATTAGGGTTTTAGAGGGGTTTAATTTGTTAACAATGGTTCATAAAACTCTACCCCCTAATCCCAAAAATAATACCATGGATTTTAAGGGAATATGGGTGGTTAACATACCCTAATATAATTTTTCCTAATAATTTTTCTTATTTACAAACCAACCTCATGAAAATGACCCTTATTGATTATGTTAGTGACCCGATAGAGAAGTTTGGTAGTTTTTTTCTTTTCTTGGATCTACAAATTTTGTATTTGAATTGTTTTGTAATTTAGGTGGGTAGATGAGGCATTTAATAGTCTTATAATATATTTTTAAACTTTAAAAAACATCAAATGAGACCTCTCTAACAACTTGAACTACTTTCTCAATGTCTTAGACCCTTCTTCATCAATAAAACCTACCTATTCTAAAAAAATACCCTCTTAGAGATACGAAACAGATGCCAATGTAGTTACTCTTTACCTATAAAATGTTGGTGTAATGTACAAAGAGCCTCTTTCTTGGATTTTTTTAATTATGCTTATGTTTAGCTGTTATATAATGAAAAAAACAATTTCAAAAGTTAGTTATATGTTGGATAAGAATCATTTTGACACTTTGACCAAGTGTAAAAATAAAAATATAAAAGATATGATACTCAAAAGTGTCAAACGACTCAAAAAGACCTTTTTTGATTTATATTAATTATTTCTAATCTTTTGTCTTGATGTCTCCCAAGGTGTTTACATTACAACACTTCAACAAGTAATATAAGATAAAATATTAGAAACATTAAAATGTCCAAAATTACCTTAAATTCTCCAAAGAATTGAAAATGTAATGTTTCCATCTGACCAACTTTATTTATAGATTCATCATCAACTATAGTACACTATTATTCTTGTATTCTCACCACCTCATTGTATTCCTTCATGAATCACTTACACCTTGAAATTCATAAATTAACCTTAATCTTTCGAAAGTTACCTTAAAATTTTCTAAATTTCATTGAAAAAGACCTCATTTGGAAAGGGATAATGATTCAATGTTCATGTTTTGGATGGTAGGGGTTGCATTTTGGCCTAGGACCAAAATGTCAATAACTACTTAATAGAAAAACTTGAAAAATATATGTAGTAGTCAATATTCATACATTAAAATTTAAATCTTGAATTTGAATTTTGAAAATTTAAAGATAAAGGAAGGAGTACACTTGTGTATTTGTGAGAACCATGTTTCTTTCTAAATTTTTTGAAATCATGCTTTCTTGTTGAAGTATTGGATAAATATGATTCCTTGTTGAATAACATGGAGAGTTGGGTTGACTATGGCACAAATTCATATAATTATGTAAACCCTTAGGTTGGGAAGGTAACATACCCCAACACTCATAAATCTGGGGATAAGTATGTGATGTAATAACCCTAATAGTTAATCATAAAATAAATGGAAATGAAATGATGGGTTTGATATAAGTAAATTAAGTCAACCATTTCAAATGTATTATAGATTCAATTATATAGTTTCACTCAAGTTTACTCCATATAAATTAAATGCATGATCAAAAGAGAATGAACAATGTTCATGCCCCCATCATGACCTCATATTTAATCATATCATTTCACTCAAATTTTAATAAATTCACTCAATGTAGGTTGAATTCATGATAAAAATAAAGTGAACAATATTCATTCTTACATCATGACCTCAATTTCAAAAGGTGTGAAGTGGAATGACAACTATTGATTGTTAAAATTGTAAAAAAAAAAAAATTGTATTTGCATGAACCAAAATCTTACCTCATGAATATCTATGTATATGTGCATGAACCAATATCATTCCCCATAAATTTTTATTGACTGAAATATAATTATATGCATATATATATACATATATACATATATATATATATATATGTATGTATGTATGTATGTATATATATATATATATATATATATATATATATATATATATATATATATATATATATATATATATATATATAATAAATCTAAGAAAATGTATCCCAAATTTATGTGTATGTGAAAACCTATAATTATAATTCTTGTAAATTATGCACATATGTCCATGCATATGTACCTAATTGTATATGAATTTGTACAAAATTATCTATCAATTAAGTGAATATAAATGGAATATTCCCCCATAAGTTATGCTTATATTCCAATATTTTCCATGTGATTAAACCATATAATACTTGAAACATTTTGAATCTCCAGAATCTATACTTTATGCACAAAATCAATATTTATATTTATGGATGCCTATGCCTCTATGAAATTCCCAAGGAAATTTCCATTTTTGAGATGAGGGGTGTGTCTTGTAAGTAAATTATATTAAAATAATATTTATATGTATGATGCCATGTATAAATATATCATCATGAATAATCATGTGAACAACAAAGAGTATGTCATCATACAAATATATATGTCGATCAAGGTAAGCATGTAACATATTTAATGTATGGCATATAAGTGTCACATCTAGATAGATGTATCAATGAGTCATGTAGTAGTTACCATCAATATAATATAAATTAGTAATAAAATGTATTAGAAGTATATAATATGGATTGATGAATCACCCAATATTAATAATATCAAAAAACACAACAAGATCACCAAGATCAAGAGTATGTGTCACTCATAAGGTTAAGGACTACATAAAAGGGAGATGAAGATGTCACAACAAACAAGACCAAGGGTCACACACACAGGATATAAATATTTTTAAAAATTGGAAATAAATAGGCCAAATAAAATAATTCCAAGGGGACACACACAATATACATGAATAAAGTATTTTACATGAAAAAGAGCAAAAAAACCAATGAAGCATAGAACACGTGAATACTAGTATAAACCATCCATAAGTATCAATGTAATATCAAAGTATAATATATTATCTCTATATAATTGTGTAAAATAATTAGTGACTCTTGAGACATGTGTAAATCATGTAAATATTTCAATAAGGAAAAATGTTATGGAAAGGTATAGCTTATAATAGTGAAACCCATGGAATAAGATTCCACCATTACTAGCATGGCCATTATGTCAAGGAAATTCCAACATATATATGTCCATGTGTGAATGTATGTTATGCATCACACTCATATATTTTTAAATTAATGTGTATGAAAATAATATGCCATATACCAAACATATGATAATAAAATATGGAAATAAATTTACCATGTCATGCACGAGTCTTAATATTTTATTTTTTGGATATTTTGAATGCTTTTATATTTTCAATAATTTTTTATTTTTGAATTAGTGTTCATAAATAAATTATTAAGTAATCCTCACTAAGTATTAATCATCTCTTGGTTTGTCCTTAAAATTATGTAATTACAATGGCTTTTTTCCACTCTCTTATTGTTCATACTTTGTGAATGTTTTTATCTTTGATTATTTTTCACTATAGTGTGTACCATTTATATTATGTTTAATCCTAATCATATTTTACTCATGTAAGAAGGAAATATATATATATATATATATATATATATATATATATATATATAATTCACTAAGTCCTACATAAAGTATAATAATTCCAATCCTAATGTGAGTTTTAACAAGGTGGTAGAATGTGATATCCATATGCATGTATCAACTATGTTTTGACCATAAGTAATAGGTATCATAATGTGTCCAAGGAATGCACCATGATGTGATTTGAATATGTCTTTGATGTTGAGCCCAAAGTGTTGTAATAATGTGACACTAAATACATTTGTGATATTTTATTCATCAATATAAATCTATTATTGATAATCCCTTTTTATAGATGTTTTAATAGTCACAATATATTTATGTATATGATTGTAACCTTTATGTGTTACATTTGTGTGTTGAGTTATTATATATCTTAGTGGTGAGTGTTCATGTTGATCCTGTGTCACTTTATGGTGATTTAATTATATTATATTTAAATATTATTCTATAATATGTCATAATTATCTATGTCATGTCAAGTAACTTGATAATAATCACCATATGATTGAAATTCTTAATGTGAGAGAGGTCCCATAACCTGATGTCTGGTAGATAATAATGTGATGAGAATATGATCAACAAATATTTTCAATGTTTTAATTGGTTTATATTTATGACTTGTTACTTGCAATGGTGTTGGATATTTGATATCCAAAATATTCACATTATTTATAGAAATATATGATTGACTCTTTGTCCAAGTCATGTTTGATTTTATTGTTGTTGATGTTTGGTGTGAGATAATAATTAAAATATTATTTGTATTTTTAATGTAATCATGATCTATTTATGTTTTTTTCCTTTTCCCCTATAAAATTATGATTTAATAGGAATTTATTATGTGTCCATTTTCATTGTATATGAATAATCATGATATTATCCAACTTTACTACTTGTGAAAAAAGTGTGAGATAAATATTCATATGAAAAATTGAATTTGAAATTATGTAATGTATAATATATCATATTTTCAATGTTGGTTCATTGTCATTAATATCATAATAATATATAACCATTCCACTTATATTCTCCATATTCACTAGTACAGGAAGATTAGGAGTAGGTTTTATATGTCTTGTATTAACTTATGGTTCACATTATATAATTTATTTTTATGTTATTATTAGTTACTTATAATTTTTAATACTTGATTCACCACCTCGTATGTAGAAATATAATCTACTAAAATGGATTTTGATGTAAGAAGGATAGTATGATTTTCATACTATCATTATGATTGGCTCTCATTAATAGATTGGGTCATATTATAACATATAAAAGGGTCATCATTTTCTCATTGTGTATATAATAACCTTAATAGATTAATTTGATACATATATGTAATGTTGATGGTACTACTTACATAAAATGTTTCCAATGTATCTCCAAAAGTAAGTTGGAATGTAATTGATTAGACATAATGTGGAAATTAGTTGGTATCATATTGGGACCTAGTTTTGTATCCAATGATATGGTACCAAATTTATGATGTGGTGTGCTATCAAATATTATTACTCTTTAATTTTTTTATAGTGGCTAGGTTGATCCCCAATTATTGTAAGAAGGTAATGTTATATATGCTCAGTATAGAATAATTATCTACCAACACATGTTTGACCATATTATTTTTCACTTAAACATGAGTAAATAATGGTATATTTTATCTCTCAAGTGTGTTACATATTTAAGTATTATTTATCAAATGTGATGACATGTTCGGATATCCTTGAATATATTCATCATAGATGAAAATGATGCAAGTTGTATATCACTAGGGAGAGTTATCTTTCATAATGCCTTATACAATATGTATTTTTTAGACCATTTATCTCGTTAGTAACTCTAAGATAAATATTTTAGCATGGATTTTAATTAATTGATATATGACGTCATACCCTTTGTGTTGATTCATAGGATATGGAGGGGTTTGAGGAGGTACATATTTAATACCTTAGTTATACCACACATGATGGTGTAGATGATATTTATTAATTATATATCACTTTAGTGTTGTATATTTGGTAAATATATACCTTGGCTATTCCTCTCAATTATAGAACTCTCTTGGTTCTACAAGTCTTGCATTTGTTATCCCTTTGTGCTCATTTCCTATACATTAGTCTGACTAATAACATTTTTATGACCTAGGCCTTATATATTTCCCAAAATGTTGTAAACCTGCTTATCTCCAGCCTCTACAAGTTATAGACTTTCACCTAATTTTTGAATACCTAGACACTTGTGTCTTAATCAGATACCCACATTGACACAAGTGTCTTATACTAATGAAAGTGTATAGTGCCCTAAATTCATCCATTTTTCAAATGAAACTTATTTATATGGTTTTCCTAAGTGATTTAATGTGAGATATTCTACAAATGGATTGGTGTAAATATAAGATCAACCCAAATTCATTCCTAACCTATAAATACCTAAAAATTTAAAATTTAACTTACTAAAATCACTAAGCAAGCACTCAAGTGAGAAAACTATTTCCTATTTTGTATTATTTCCATATTAATCATAGGTACAACACATATACAGGTCTGAATTATTGAAGGATCATTACATGCGACACATTTTATAATTTACAAGTTAGGTCATTTTTGTACTTTATTATAACACATTACATTATTCACACATAAGCCAAAACATATGGGATAACTAGATAAATATGAGGCCCTATTTGGATTATTAGCTATGTAAGAAACACTAATTAATAGAGGGGTCTTCGGGATAACTTGAAACCATGTAACTACTAACCCATTTTCCCATGACATCATTTAAGGTAACTATGAAGATGAATATCTAGGGTTTTATCATTTTGTAAGGAGTGATAGTCTATGATTCAAATCTAATAACACCAAAGAGAATTCAACGCAAAAACTAAAAGAATCTAGGTAGTCACATATAGTTTTATTAGGTATTTTGTATTGGACCCCTAAATTTGATTTACATAGTATAATTGATGTAATTATCCTAGGTAGATGCATGTGCCCAAGGCCTTAATGGAACTTAATCCAAAATTTGATGACTATTATGGAATATTATTCCATTTTCATTCTTGGATATTAAATGTCCATATATGTTTTAACATCAGAACTAGCTACGTATCTTGTTTTCATTATCATTTGAATATCTATCATATATTTGTTTCCCCATTTTTATCATATCTCAACATAATAGATTTATAATATGTTTTATATGAGTTTGGAAATTAATCTCCCTACTATAGATCTTTTTATCACCTTTGTGCTTATTCAATTCTATATTCTTAATCATATATATCCCATTAGGGTTCATATCCAATTCAAGGTTAAACACTTGGTAAAATCAATCTTTAAACATCATTATTACCTAAGTATACCATTTAAGATGTTTTTTAATCTACTTTGTCCAAATCTTTGTGTTCTTTATCTCTTTGATTACTCTTTCTTTATTCTAAGTGATAAAGCATCTAATCTCAAATATTTTAATGATGGTAGCTACCATCCCTATACTCAAGTCCATTCTACCACCACTTCAATATATTATTTTATCCATCTTAAGGAAGATAAATATCCATTAATTGTGCTTACTACACCACTTTGATATGATTTTGGCCTTAGATATTTGATAAAATATGGATACAAAGGATACGGATTGGGAAAAAATGAAAAATGTATAACACACCCTATATCTATAAAATATAATAAATATTGACAAGGTTTAGGATTTTTAGATAAATCTATGAGGTACCAATAAGGAAAGTCATCTAATAATGATCTTCTTACAAATTCTAGTACAAAAGTGGGTGCATATGACCAAGATTATCCTTCATATGATCATCAAAATTTTAGACAAATACATAAATAAATTATGACTTATTTACAAATTGCTTATAAGGGGTACATTCCTATAAATGAGTTGATTCAAACACCCATAATTCTAACATTTATCAATAATGTCCCCATTATCAAGGCTGATGGTTCTCTTTTCCCTTCATTTGACATTGAAATTTTTCAAAAGGTTTACCAAGACATCATGGCATATTTACCAAGTATATTTAAGGCACCAAGAAGAGGGAAAATTTACAAAACAAAAATGTAAAACACTTATAATAATATTTCAACTGAGATATTTAAAACAAAACACCTTTATCTCCCAATATATTCATTCATGAAAAAGGTTTATACCATACCATTACAAAATATCCCTACAATACCAATTTTATATCTCTACAAAATATGAATGAACTAAGCTCTTCAAATAATATAAGAAGGGTACTATAATTCAAATATACAATACTATTTCCAAAGTATCCTAAATTTAGTGATTCAAAATGTACACTTGTTATCCATGAGGATTATGATACTCGTATTCATAGATTAAAGAGAGGTGGTGCATTAAAATCAATGATAACACCTATGCTAAGAATTATATTCATATGGATTATATTATTTTTATGATGAGAACTATTGGGGATCTTCAAAAATAGGTTTATATACATCAAATGCAAAAGGATTTACATAATATTAATCCAACTCTTACCTCATTCAACAATCAACATCTTGCACAATGTATAATTGAGTATCCTTATCCATAATATTTTGAGATACCATATTTACCTCTATTTTTGAGCCATAAGAACCCATTTGACCACATGATAAAATATGCACATTATTTTGGTTAATGGTAAAAATATGACAAACTATTACTAAAATTATTCCATTGAGCATTTTTTGATGAGGCTCATAATTGGTTTTATAGCCTACTGAAAGTATCTTTAACAACTTTTACACAATTAAAATATGCATTCTTTATGGATTTCAATATCCATAAGGTGCCAAAACTTACACTAGAACATTTTAACAATTTTAAACAACATGAGGATGACTGACTTCAAGATTATACTATTTGATTCAAAAGTACATCATATGAGCTAGCATATAGACATTTAGATTTAGAGTTAAAATTAATTTTTAGTATGTCTTCTTTTTCCATTAAAATAAAGAGAATTACATTAAAAAATATGAGGCATTTACCTATTTATACGTGGATATGCATAGATATGCTTCATGCACCCTCACTCATCTAAAGGAAATTATCTATCCCCTTCTAAGTACCAAATTTTTATTCCTAAGACAAAGGATAGAGATGAATTACCAAATGAACATTATGAAATAAAATGTGGAGTTCCCAATATTTATGTTGGATGTATACAAGGTTTACTTAATATGGGACCAATACAAAGGTCACATCCTATGCAAAAATTCTAAGGTGAACAACACAAAAAGTATCCACATCAAAAAGATTTAATAATTACCTTATTCATGGGTGGTGCTTATTTTTGGAATAACCATATTGATTCTACAAAAATAAAAACTAATTTTGATGGAAGATGTTTACAACAAATTGGATTTGATTTATAAAACTTACAAAATAAAGGATGTTAAAAGACTACTTGGGAAACATAAAATTACCTATTTTTTATGGTCATAAAGTCATTAAAACAATGTTTTGGGTTATTATTACCACATCTCCATATGAATTTACACTAGGCACTCATTGGTTATATTAAACAGAAGCACAAATTGAGAAAAATCAACAAGGTATATCCTTTTTTCATGAAGGAAAATCTATCCATATTCCAAATTATAACATTTTTTCTTATACTACACATATAAAACATGAGGAGGAAAACTTTTACACTTAAAAAATTATGGTTCAAATAATTTAAATTATCCAAATTAGGGTTTCAAGTTTACAAAGATCCTAGAAACACCCAAAAAAAAACATTCAAAACTTTAAAAATATATTCAGCATGCACTTTATCTTATTGGCTCATTAGCATCATGTTCTTAGTTCTATGTTGATTGATATAATATAAGTTATTTCTACATATGCATATTTTTTAAACATATTTTGAGTGAGATTAAAGAATACACAGATACATGATCTATGCACTTTTGGATGTTGGGGTTTCTCTCTACTCATTATACATCCATGTTATATCATTCTATGGTCATTTTACATTATCATGTTTGAGATCATATGTAATTACACATTAATTTATCCATGTTTATATATTTCAAAGTGTACTTGATACTTTATGTACTTTACATTTTTTTCTAACATATTTAATCCATGGGCTTGTATGCTATGTTTATGCTAGTTTCTTACACTTTCATTTATGCACTTCATAGAGTGTTTTTCTTTGATATTATCTTATATGTTTGAGAATTTGAATAATATAAATTATTTGTGTTCCCCATTAATATTTTTACCTTTTAACATCTAAATCTATCATTTTTTTTTGTATGTCAACATTTTAATATGTCATTTTTTATTTTTTAATAAATTTGACTAAGTCATGTCCATTTGATTGTGAGACATTTAAACATGTCACTTGTTTTTGATCTCCTTGGACCTTTTTACTTTAGATTTGCTTTTGAGTGATTTTGTCTGTGTTTTTGGATTATTGTTGAGCTTTTGATGCTACTATCTAGGCACTTCCATCATGCATCTTAGGCCTTGATGGGATAACATTATGGTGCTTCAATGTTACATTTAACTAGACATATTATTTTTATATACTACATGATTCATTTTAAGTTATATAGATATTCCATCCTTTTGAGGTGAGGTAACTATTTTCACCAAATCTCATACCCTATAATAATTTTTTCAAGTTTCTTCTAGATTTGGGCAACATGGGAACATTTCTGGGCATATGGGTGTACTTACATTGGAAATGAGCCTCTAGATTTAAGGACTATCTCCCTAAATGTATCTTGAAATGGTCTTATCTATGTCAACTAATCACTTATGGGTAAAAGAGTTAGATATTTCATTAATATAAACTACTCTAAAGGAGGTGATGCATCGAATGTTCAAAGATCCACTCTCAAGATTGAACTTATTAACACACTGATAGAATATGAATATAACTAATGTAATGTATACAATGGTTTCCAAGAAATAATATTTCACCTAGAGGTAAATTTTATTAGCTTAAGCTAGAGGGAAATGAGGTTAAGGCTTGATTGGAAGCACTTATAGTCAACTATCCACTCTATACATGAGACATCAACCTTAAGACATGTTAGATGACCTATATTAAAAGTTTATTAGCACTTATATTAAACTTGAGCTTAGAAAGGGAAGATGAAAAAACACTAAGCATAGAGTTGTAAACAACTTCATAATGCTCTATTCATTACTCCAAGAGGTTAAGAATATAATTTCTAGTAGAATCTAGTCATACTAGCTTGAGGGATGCTTTAAAATATCTCAAAGGCTATATTTATAGAAAAGGAGAGTGAGAGAGAGGGATTTTAGCACTAAAACATGAATCAAATGAGCACAAATCCATTTGAACCATAGTTACAACTACCTCTACATTTATTCTCGTTCAAGCTTCCTCAATTATCTAGGTCACTTCAACCCAATGCATAGTTACATTATTCCCTTGTTTATGCTCCCTAATAATTGTAATGGTGGGATCAAGTTGTTTTAATATGAGTTATATCATCAATGAATTTATGACCATTAGAAAAATATATTAGAGTTTTGTCATAATGTTAATTACACCTAACTAGTTTTTCATGGTATGTAAAAGTGGAGAGAATGGTCTTTTTCATGTAGTTGGTCCTTGAGATGAAGCCATTAGAGTCTACATGTATGCCTTCATGGCACCTTTTGAAACTTTATCTCTAGTTTAAACTGGATCATGCTTGAACTAATCCCCATGTTCATAGGTCCACCATAGATAGGAAACCTATTGTACCTTTTCATCCTATTAGGTCCAAATAGACCTAGTTATGGCTTTGAGCATACATAAAAATTGAGAACTCATAATGTACATAGGTCCTAATAATGGAAAAAACAATCATAGAATGAACCCTATATAAAACAAATCCTCAAACAAGAGGTTTATTTTAAGCTTTAATGGTGATCCTTTCATGTCCTTTAACATGACTATATCAATACATCCTTTTAATGGCATTTAGTGAGTTCCAATGGTGGTAGGATGACCATGTAACACTTATTTACCTTGGTAAAAAATTCCTTTATAAACTTCCAATGAAAGTGTTGGGCTCACCTTTATTTAATTATAAGTTGACTATGACTCAGATCATTGGCTCATTTACATTTTCTCACACCATCCAAACTCCATGATACAAGTTAACATGATCCCTTGCATCTTTCCTTGACCTATCAAATCTATCTAAGCTAGTGCCACTTGGCAGTACCATGTTTTTACTCAAAATCCACTATTAATTTACCTACTTACAAACTTACACCATGTGATGGCCTCTCAAGATCTTTGACCCTTTGAATCATCTCACACCATCGATCTCCCTTGGCACAAGTGAATTCTAACCATTGGATTTGATTGCATTTGAAAACAAATGGCTATTTACCATGGTACAAATTTTATGTCTTTGTGACCATCATTTGAATTCCTTAATACCAATAATTATTTCCACACAACTGTCAAATTTAAGAACCAAATGGTTTTTTCATATAGCTAAAATTTGACATCTAAGAAAATGTCTCATATTATTTAACCAACTTTGAAAGATTGGATTTGAAATTAAAAAGGTCATGGAGGTACCAAATTTGTAGGAGATGTTCTTGATGCTAAAATGATTGTGCCGACTTGATCTACTAGCTCCGGGATATTTCTAAGTCTATTTACAAAGTATTCAATTGATCTAACCTATGTGTTTTTCATGATTTATACATTCTTTTCATTAATAATTTGAATTCAAATTGATATTTTTTGAGGCTTTAATTTGACATTTGCATTAGTGTCTTGATATATGTGACCAACTTTGAAACTCCATAACTTGAGTTAAAAAGCTTGCATAGACATGAAACTTTTAGAACATGTTCCTGATATGAAAACCTCTATCATGATGCATACTTTTGACTTGAAAGTAACCTCTATCGTGATGCATACTTTTGAATTTATAGTATTTTTGAGGTGCATTTATTGAATACATAAACAAGCTAACCAGAGTTTTTCCTTATGATGTGAAAGATGGCCTAGCCCCTTAGACTTGGTAATTTAAACTTTGAAGGATTAGATCTTGAGATAAAAGACTCATTAAGATAGGAAACTTGCAAAGAATGATCTTGTAACTAAGTAAATTGATTTCATGTGGTTTTATGGTCATGCGAGGCTTCCTAATATCATTTATAAAATGCATAAACACATTATCCAATCTAGTTCTTGATGATATCTTGCTGATGATTTGGTCCTTAAAGTTGCCCAAGTTAGTTTGATTCAATATTTTAAGATCCCAATGAGTTTTTGAGATTTTTTAAATCTATTCCATGTTCCTAAGAGCTTATGAACACTATGAGATCCTACTTGGATCAATTTTAAGGCATGGACAAATAATTTCTTTGAAACCATTCAATTCCATTGGAACTTTGCATCGAGCATATTAATATAGACATTTTGACTGATGGAAATATCTTTGGGATTTTGGCAAGGACATTTTATTTTGTATATTTTATCTAAAATATTTATGTTTATGGTCCTTTTATACTAGACAAAATGTCTAAATGAAAATAAACTTATATTTTGCCTTCAGGACAATTTTCATGAAAAAATGATGCCTTAAACTTTTGTTGTAAACAATTTCCTTCAAGATTTTTTACAAAGACATTTCTTTTGGTATTTTTTCAAATACATGAAACTTTAATACCTAATAAAAACTCTAGCACTTAGCTAAAAGTTGAAATATTTCCTAAGTGTAAACTAGGATTTTTTGGACATGTTCTTGCAACTACTCAAACAATATACAAACTTACCAGTTGCATATATGACCCTAAAATGTCCCCTAAGACACCAAATGACACAAGGAATAATCTATACTATGAACAAAGATATAATGACATATGAAATGACATCAAATGAGCTACAACATACCCTATAACATTATAAATAACACCTATACAAGATTTTAACTATAGGGGGTTGACCCATTTTGGCCTGTGCTAAAAATGGTCAACATTCTTGGTGATTTCCCAAGGGTGATATGATTGTTATGCCATTACCATTTTCCTAATCCTATGCATTGGGTTATGGTTTCATAAGTATATAGTTTTGAAATATTAAATACCCTTTAACAACACACAATAATAATGAAAAAGAACAAGAGCAAGATAGAAAATAGAAACACACATGCTTCCTGAGCACTTATGAAACACAACACAACAAGAAAGGAAACACACACCTAATCTAATACTTTAAAAAATTGACCTTCAAATCTCAATAGTAGGGTTTTAAATGTATCCCATTCATAGGGATAAGAAACTCTTCTCCATTCATCCTTGATAATTGAAAAGAGTCTATATTCATGCACTTAATGATGACATATGGTTTGTTCTATATGGTATCAAATTTGTTATTTCTCCCTAGTTTTGCTCTATCTTCATCCCATTTCAATACTATGTCACCTTTTTGAAATGATCTTGGAGTTTCCTTCTTGTCAAAAGACCTTTTCATTATCACTTGGTGATGATTCATAGATTGATGATCTTTACCTCTAGTCTCTTGAAAATCCATTAATTCTTTCAATCTCACTTCTATTGGGGTATTCTCAAGTAACTCTAGTTTATGTTCTAACTTTAAGTTAGGTAGCTCTTGAGAGATAAAAATCTTAGATTACCTTCCATAGACAAGCACAAAAGGAGAATTCCTTGTTAACCTCTTGGGATTTATCCTATCAACCCATAAGGTTGTCTTCAATTTGGTGTGCCAAGCTCTTTAGCTATGCTCCAAGGTTTTCTTGATGATTTTGATCAAATTATTGTTAGTGGATTCAACCAACCCGTTACTTTGAGGTTAATAGTTAGATGAAGTGCTCAATAATATTCCATTACTATTTGCCTAATTAGTTATCTTAGCACACATAAAATTAAGACCATTATTTGAAATAATAGTAACAGTGTAAAACCTTATTATGATGCTCTCATATAACTCCAAGATAACATTCTCATTAGCTTCCTTGAATGCTACTACATACACCCATCTTGTAAAATAGTCAGTTAATGTGAGTATCCATTTATGACTAGTACTTGATGGGGGATTTATCATGCCAATGAAATCAAGACCCCATTATATGAAAGGTTGATCAACTTGGATAGGCTTCAAAGGAAGAGATGAAAGCTTTTATTTTTCTATAAAGAAAGCACATTGTGCACACCTTCTCACCCAAGCATGGAATTTCGTGAAGAGGTTGGGCTAATAATAACCAGCCCTCATGAGCTTGGTAGCTATGGTTCCCAAAACTAATGATTAGCAACACCCTAAACTAATAATTATAAATACATCTGAATAGAACACCATTAATTTCCCTCCTAAAAATCACACCATCCATAAGACAAAAAGGAATATATTGAAATCTAAAATATCTCCTTTGTGATCTACTCATATTATTAGGATAATCACCATTTTGAATAAATTTGATCACATCTTATGTCTAAATTTGTGGAGTCAATGAACTAGCTAATTGGTAATAATCATAATTGATAATAACTCTTCAATTCACTCATGAATATTTTAATATAGATGTTCACAAAGGCCTTTACCTCTTATAAATTATGTCATTTTGATATCAACATCATATTCCATTACCTTAGTGATCCACCCTACCCACTTTTCACTAAGATCTTTGCTCAAATGAAATTCTTTGGTGCTAGGATGAGAGATTGTAACATGAATATTAGTATCTAAAACCATATGTCTAATCTTATTTAGTTGACTTATAATAATAATGACTTGTTTATATAAAAAGGTGTACATGACTTCATAATATTCTAAACCTTGACTAAAGAATGTAATTCACTACTCCACACCCTCATCCTTATTTTACATTAGCATGGTTGATATAGTATCAAGGTTGGAAAATGAATATAGAATCAATTCTTTAGTAAAATAAGGATTCACAATAGTAGGAGCCTCTACAATTGCTTTCTTTATGGATTTAAAACTGATCTTACCCTCTTTAGTCCAAGAAAAGACTTGGTTCTTCATGAACGTAGTCGTGATAGGTTTTGCCAAAGATACAAAACTAGGAATGAACCTCATTAAAAAATTTATCTTTACTAAAAAACTTTGAAGACCTTTCTTATGCAAGGGAAATGATAAGCCTAGAATGGCCTCTATTATTTTAGAATCAATATTCAAACCATCCTTGGAAATAATATGTCCTAAGAGATTACCTTCATGAATAGAAAATATGCACTTCTTTGGATTAAGAGATACTCCATATTACCATCAATCTTATCATCATCACTATCATATGTGTCAGAATCACTTACATTAGATGAACCATCTTCATTGGTATATAAAATATTCTTATTCTAAAATTATCCTTTCCTTCATAAATGGTCTTCAATTTGTCCCATATGTCTTTGGTTGAAACAAAGTGCATTAATTTTACTATCTCTACCTTAGATAAGCCATATAGAATGACATTCATTACCTTAGAGTTATTCCCACTAGCCTTTTTACCTGTTGTATCTATTGATGGAATTGGATGTGCAATATAACCATCTATAATTGAATACCATATATAATGTCCTTATGACATCAGATATATCTTCATTATAACATTCCAAAAGACACAATTAGATCTATTGAAAAATGGAGCCTTATTGGTAGAGAAATCACCTTGAGCCTTCATGGCTTGATTAGCTCTTCTAACCTTGATTCTCATATTTAAAACCTATATTAAATATTCATGACACTTCTTTAATGGTCCAAATGCCTATTTATTTTCAAAAATGATCTATATCATTCACTTATCCTCTTCTAGTCTCCCACAGTTAGCATCCTCTAAGCATTCCCTAAGCTCACCCCAAATAGGCCTAAATTACCTTGCTTCTATACAAGTTACAAATAGGCCTAAACTACCTTTACTAATTATTAATATGTCATTTTTATATAAACATCATATTCCATTACCTTAGTGATCCACCCTACCCTCTTTGCACTAAGATATTCACTTAAAATAAATTCTTTGGTGTTAGGATTAAAGACCATAACATGAATCTTATTATCTAAAATGATATCTCTAAACTTATTTAGTCCCCTTACAATAATAATGACTTATTTCTATGAAAAGGTATACATAACTTCATAATATTCTAAACTTGACTAAATAATGTAATTGGCTATTCCACACACTCATCATTCTTTTGTATCAACATGGTCAATATAGTATCAAGGTTGGAAAAGTAATATAGCATTAAGTATTTAGTAAAATAAGGATTCATAAGAGTAAGGGCTTCTATAATTTCTTTCTTTATGGATTCAAAACTGATCTTACCCTCTTTGGTCCAAGATAAGACTTGGTTCTTCTTTATTATAGTTGTGATAGGTTTCATCAAAGATGCAAAACTAGGTATGAACCTCATTATAAAATTTAACTTGTCTAAAAAACTTTGAAGAACTTTATTATGAAAGGGAAATGATAAGCCTAAAATAGTCTCTATTCTTTTAGGATCAATAGTCAAACCATCCTTGGAAATGATATGTCCTAAGAGCTTAATTTCATGAATAGAAAATATGCACTTCTTTAGATTAAGAGATACTCCATATTACTATCATTCCTATCATAATAACTATCAGATGTGTCTGAATCACTTACATTATATGAACCATCTTATTTGGTATATAAAATATTCTTATTTGAAAATGATCCCTTCCTTCCTTCATAAATGGTCTTCAATTTGTCCCATATGTCTTTGGATGAAAAAAATGCCTTAATTTTAGTAGATCTACATTATATAGCCCACACCAAATAGTATTCATTGCCTTGGATTTATTCTCACTAGCCTTTTTACCTGATGTATCTATTGGTGGAATTGGATGTGTAATATAACCATCCATAACTGACTACCAAATATCATATCCTTGTGACATGAGATATATCTTCATTATAACATTCCAAAAGACATAGTTAGATCCATTGAATAATGGATCACTATTGGTATACAAACCACCATTATCCTTCATGGCTTGATTAGCTCTTTTGACATTGATTCTCATATATAAAACCTTTGTTAGATATTCATGACACTTCTCTAATGGTCCAAATGAGCTATTTATTTTTCAAAGATGATCTATATCATTCACTTATCCTCTTCAGCTCTCCCACACTTTGTATCATCTAAGAATTCCCTAAGCTCACCCCAAATAAGCCTAAAGTACCTTTACTAATTATCAATATGTCACTTTTATATTAACATCATATTTCATTACCTTAGTGATCCACCCTATGATTTTTTCACTAAGATCTTTGCTAAAAAGAAATTATTTGGTGCTAGGATGAGAGACCATAACATGAATCTTATTATCTAAAACCATATGTCCAAACTTATTTAACACCATTATAATAATAGAGACTTGTTTCTATAAAAAGGTGTACATGACTTCATAATATTCTAAACCTTAACTAAACAATGTAATTGGTTGCTCCACACCCTCATCATTATTTTACATTAGCATGGATGATATAGTATAAAGGTTATAAAATGAATATAGCCTAAGTATTTAGTAAAATAAGGATTAACAAGAGTAGGAGCTTCTACAATTGCTTTCTTTATGGATTCAAAACTAATCTTACCATCTTTGGTCCAAGAAAAGACTTCGTTCTTCCTAATCATAGTTGTTATAAGCTTCACCAAAGATGAAAAACTAGGTATGAACCTCATTACAAAATTTATTTTGTATAAAAAACTTTTAAGACCTTTCTTATGCAAGGGAATTGATAAGCCTAGAATATCCTCTATTATTTTAGGATTAATAGTCAAACCATCCTTGGAAATGATATGTCCTAAGAGCTTACCTTCATGAATAGAAAATATGAACTTCTTTGGATTAAGAGATACTCTATATTACCATCATTCCTATCATCATCACTACCAAATGTGTCTAAATCACTTACATTAGATGAACCATCTTCTTTGGTATATAAAATATTCTTATTCTTAAATGATCATTTCCTTCTTTCATAAATGGTATTCAATTTGTCTCATATGTCTTTGTCTAAAACAAAATGCATTAATTTTACTATATGTACCTTAGATAGGTCACACAAAATGACATTAATTGCCTCAGAGTTATTCTCACTAGCCTTTTTACCTATTGTATCTATTAGTGGTATTGGATGTCAAATATAACCATCCATAATTGAATACCAAATATCATGTACTTACGACATCAGATATATCTTCATTATAACATTCCAAAAGATGTAGTTATATCCATTCAAAAATGGAGCCTTATTGGTAGAGAAACCACCTTGAGCCTTTATGGCTTGATTAGGTCTTCTGACTTTGATTCTCATATGTAAAACCTCTGTTAGATATTAATGACACTTATCTATTGGTATAAATGACCTATTAATTTTTAAAAATGATGTATATCATTCACTTATCCACTTTTTATCTCCCACACTTAGCATCCTCTAAGCATTCCCTAAGCTCACCCCAAATAAGCCTAAACTACCTTACTTTTATATTAGTTGTAAATAGGCCTAAACTACCTTTACCAATTATTAATAAGTCACTTTGATATCAACATCATATTTCATTACCTTATTCATTCACCCTACCCTCTTTTTACTAAGATCTTTGCTCAAAAGAAATTATATGGTATTAGGATGAAAAACAATAACATGAATCTTATTATCTTGAAACCATATGTCTAAAATTATTTAGTCCCCTTAGAACAATAATGACTTGTTTCTATATAAAGGTATACATGACTTCATAATATTATAAACCTTGAATAAAGAATGTAATTGGTTGGTGGATTTGGATGTGCAATATAACCATCCATAATTGACTACCAAATATCATGTCTTTATGACTTCAGATATATCTTCATTATAACATTCCAAAAGACATAGTTAGATTCATTGAAATGGAACCTTATTGGTAGAGAACCACCTTGAGCCTTCATGGTTTGATTAGGTCTTCTAACCTTGATTCTCATATGTAAAACCAATTTTAGATATTCATGACACTTGTCTGATGGTCTAAATGGCCTATTTATATTTAAAAATGATCTATATCATTCACTCATCCTATTTGGTTCTCCCACACTTAACATCCTCTAATCATTCCCTAAGCTCACCCCAAATAGACATACAATAACTTGCTTCTATACAAGTTACAAATAGGCCTAAACTACCTTTACCAATTACTAATTTGTCACTTTGATATCAAAATCATATTCCATTCCTTTTGTGATCCACCTTACCCTCTTTTCACTAAGATCTTTTCTCAAAAGAGACTATTTGGTGCTAGGATGAGAGACCATAACATGTATCTTATTATCTAAAACCATATGTCTAACCTTCTTTAGTCCCTTTACAAACACAATGAATTGTTTCTATAAAAAGGTGTACATGATTTTATAATATTCTAAACCTTGACTAAATAATGTAATTATCTACTACACACCCTCATCATTCTTTTGCATCAGCATGGCTAATATAGTATCAAGGTTGGAAAATGAATATAACATGAAGTATTTAGTAAAATAAGGATTCACAAGAGTAGGAGGTTTTGCAATTTCTTTCTTTTTGGATTCAAAATCTAATCTTACCCTCTTTTGTCCAAGAAAAGACTTGATTCTTCCTAATCATAGTTGTGATAGATTTCACCAAAGATGCAAAACTAGGTATGAACCCCATTAAAAAATTTATCTTGCCTCAAAAACGTTGAATACCATTCTTATTCAATGGAAATGATAAGCCAACAATAACCTCCATAATTTTAGGATCAATAGTCAAACCATCCTTGGAAATGATGTGTCCTAAGAGTTTGCCTTCATGAAAATAAAATATGCACTTCTTTAGATTAAGAGATACTCTAGATTATCATCATTCCAATCATCATCACTATCAGATGTGTCTGAATCACTTACATCAGATGAACCATCTTCTTTGGTATATAAAATATTATTATCCTTAAATGATCCTTTCTTTCCTTCATAAATTGTGTTTAATTTATCCCATATGTCTTTGGCTGAAACAAAATGACTTAAGTTTACAATCTCTACCTTAGATAGGCCACACAGAATGACATTCATTACCTTGTAGGTATTTTCACTAGCCTTTTTACTTGTTGTATCTATTGGTGGATTTAGATGTGCAATATAACCATCCATAATTGACTACCAAATATCATGTCTTTATAACTTCAACTATATCTTCATTATAACATTCCAAAAGACATAGTTAGATCCATTGAAAAATGGAGCCTTATTGGTAGAGAAACCACCTTAAGCCTTCATGGTTTGATTAGGTCTTCTAGCCTTGATTCTCATATGTAAAACCAATTTTAGATATTCATGACACTTCTCTAATGGTCTAAATGACCTATTTATTTTTAAAAATGATCTAGATCATTCACTCATCCTCTTTGGCTCTCCCACACTTAACATCCTCTAAGCATTCCCTAAGCTCACCCCAAATAGATCTAAACTACCTTACTTCTATACAAGTTACAAATATGGATAAACTACCTTTACCAATTATTAATATGTCACTTTGATATCAAAATCATATTCCATTACCTTAGTTATCTACCCTACCTTCTTTTCACTAAGATATTTTCTCAAAAGAGACTATTTGGTGTTAGGATGAGAGACCATAACATGTATCTTATTATTTAAAACCATATGTCTAAACTTTTGTAATCCCTTTACAAAAACAATGACTTGTTTCTATAGAAAGGTGTACATGACTTCATAATATTATAAACCTTGACTAAATAATGTAATTAGCTACTCCACACCCTCATCATTTTTTTGCAGTAACATGGCTAATATAGTATCAAGGTTAGAAAATGAATATAACATGAAGTATTTAGTAAAATAAGGATTATCAAGAGTAGGTGGTTTTGAAATTGCTTTCTTTTTGGATTCAAAATCTAATCTTACCTTCTTTGGTCCAAGAAAACACTTGGTTCTTCCTAATCATAGTTGTGATAGATTTCACCATAGATGCAAAACTAGGTATGACCTCATTACAAAAATTATATTTCCTAAAAAAAATTGAATACCTTTCTTATGCATTGTAAATTATAAGACTAGAATAACCTTTATTATTTTAGGATCAATAGTCAAACCATCATTGGAAATGATATGTCCTAAGAGCTTACCTTCATGAATAGAAAATATGCACTAATTTGGATTAAGCGATACTCCATATTACCATCATTCCTATCATCATCAATATCATATATGTTTGAATCACTTAAATCAAATGAACCATCTTCTTCAATATATAAAATCTTCCTATTATTATATGATCCTTTCCTTCTTTCATAAATGGTCTTTAATTTGTCCTATATGTCATTGGCTAAAATAAAATGGATTAATTTTACTATCTCTTCCTTAGATAGGCCACACAAAATGGAATTCATTAACTTGGAGTTATTTTCACTAGCATTTTTACCTATTGTATCTATTGGTGGAATTGTATGTGCAATATAACCCCCTACTTATTCTCACTAGTAATCACCCACTTACAAGAAGGCACTAACCCACTAGATGACTTAGAACTAACTCAAACACCTGATTATTTGATCACATTCAAAAAACCTTATTTATTATATAATATATGATGATATAATCTTTCAAATATTTTTTCTCTTTAGTCCCTCTCAAACTAGCCTTCAACCTTCTTTGCTCAACTAACCTTCTTGATGGCTTGATTAGGTTTTCTTACCTTGATCCTCGTATGTAAAACCTATGTTAGATATTAATGACACTTATATAATGGTATAAATGACATATTTATTTTCAAAAATGATCTATATCATTCACTTATCCTCTCCTTCTCTTCCACACTGAGCATCCTCTAAGCATTCCCTAAGCTCACCCCAAATAGGCCTAAACTACCTTGTTTCTATAAAATTCACTTTATCATATCATTATTTGTTAGCTACATATCCAAATCACTTATATCATCCATAAATAGGTCTTATTATATTAAATTTACATTCCTTAATAATGAATCAATCATTATAATAAGTCATCCACACATCAATTAGCCCTTACTCCTCTTTTTTGTTTATGGAGACCTAATAGGCCTTCTTAATAACAAATTACCCTTTGATATTACTTGAAGCATATAAAAAAACCTTAAATTTTAGGAACAAGTCATATTACACTCTATTAGACATTATAAAACTTTACTTTAGGTTCACAATACCTTTTAGGTCCAACTGCCACTTGAACCCTTACTCAAATCACTACATATAAAAGGTCTATGCATATAAAGAAACTATGGATTGAGAAATTAAGGAATATAATAAATTTATAAAAAAAACCATGGAAAAAATACATATTAGAAAACCTCATGACCTTAGGGTCATCACAAACTTCATCTATTGCTTCAACTCAAGGTAAACAGGCTCAAATACTTCTTTGTAATATGTTCACTCAGAACTGCCAACTAAGTCCAAAACACATTCAAAGAAACATGAGAATTTGACACATGATTGAAAATATTCAAGGAATTTAAATTCATGAAGATGATACTATAACATCCTTAGAGTAACCTCAATCAATCGGATCATGAAATCTAATGAAAACTATTGGTATTATAGACCAATCTTCTAACCTTCTCTTTCATAAACTCTACTCAGTTAGATATGTCATTTTGGATTAAATGTTTCAACCTATTACACTAACTTCCAAGCCTTTTAAAATAATAAATAGGCCATTAAATTTCTAAAAAATATCATCATGCATTTTAATGCATCACTCACACATAAGAACACATCAGGAAACATCTTCTCACATCCATCTGATTTCCTTATTATTTGTACCACTAGGTCTATTAATGATTAGATAACTTTGATTACCATATTTGTACACCAAAGATATATAACATATCCATAAATTTTCATAAACAAAAACTAAAATTTTCACACTTTTATTTTCATCCACTTAACAACTTTGACTCATTCAACTTTGTCTTCAACAACAAATCTTTGAAAGATAAACACTTTTTGATAGGGTCTACTCACTCTCCTAAGAAACCAATCACACCTAGAGATTATTGGGAGAGTTTAATTCAACCTCAAATCATATTTATAATCATATAAAACATTTATGAGCTATTTAGAACAAAATATTTAATATTGGGTCATTGATAGGGTTTTATGAGGGTTTAGACTATCTTCCAGTCTTAACGATCATTCATAAAACTAAGCTCAAATTTCTATAAAATAACACTTGTAAATTTTAGATATAACCCTTCGTCATATAGCATTAATATCTTACGATATCATGTAAATTTTTCACATGAAATCATGAACCAAGAAAACCTTTTCGGGTAGACAACTCTTCATTTCATGCACTTGAGAAACCTTGAAATACTTTTCAAGCCCTTTTTTTCAAACCAAGACCTAAAACTTCATGAAAATAATTAAAAAAACTTGAATCACCTCTGGAAATGTTCATCTACTCACTAATGCCATGGAAATTGATCCTGTTACCTCATCTGGCCACCATCTTTCTTCTTGATTTTTATGCGTCAACCTACAAGTTTTATTAAGCCTTGAATCTAACCTTTTAGTCATTCTAAATAATTAACCTTAGAAATTTCTTGTGTTTTAATTCACCTTATGTATGCTCAAGCAACCTCATAGCCTCACTCTTCTTCAAAAATTCAACAAAACATCTTTAGAACTACGTATAGATCTTTCAAGCTCAACTGGGATATTCATAACATCTTCAGAGCTACATATATAGGTCTTTATGGATGCCCTTATAATCATTTTTGAGGTATTAGACACCTCATGCATAGCCTCAAACAATATCTCTCATGCTAAAAAATTATCAAGTGTTCTTTGGAGAATTATCATCTTCATAGCTCATTTGGAGCATCTTTAGAACTCTTTACATATATATCTGGAGCATATTATTTCTTCTTTGGAACTCACTTATTTCATCATGCCATTTCCAAATGCCATCTCACAAGGTCTAGACAAAGTATTACAATATTATTTATAATTTATATATTTATTGTACTTATGTTGTTTCTAAATGATATTACTATCATTCTTTGGATAATACTTTCACATCACTAGTCTAATACAAAAACAACACTAATTACGATGGCCACTAAACTCATTCATATACATACCTCAAAGAATACATGACCAATCATTTTCAAAAGAAAATTTAGCATCAATTATATTATATTTACATCAATATAAGAACCATGCATCTTCATAACAACCTTTGACATTAATGACAACATTAAATATTAAATATCAACACTCAATGGTAATGCTCAACAAGAGCATTGGAGATACTTTATTAATTATGGGAGACTATTGGTTATACCAAAACTACATTTTTATCATGGTTATAGGACATAAGGTATCACCTATATGCCTCCCCAATAATGTCCCTAATAAATTTGTAGAACAAGAATTGGCGTACCAGTTATGGTGGGGTATTTATGAGGACATGTTAGGATCCCCATGGTTAGGTGCAAAAATATATCAAAGGACTTGGAATCAACTATCAACATGAACCCTATGATCATGATGTATTTTTCCTCAATGATAAGAATGATGACCAATTTAAGGAGAGGGTAAATTCATTTAGATTGTATGTACACCTCTTGAAAATTATTCAACAAGAACCATACCTTTGTCTAGTAGAGGTACAAACTAGACTCCCACTATCTAGAGGATGTGATTCATCAAACTTATGGACTAATAAACCATCTTAACTAACAAAATATCAATAGTAGCCCTACTAGACACCCCTTATGACACTCTGAGTAGAAAATAAGGAACTGGGGACACCTAACACATGACTTGGAGTAAAACAAGATGAACTTATTTGTCTTGTTTTTTCAAATTATAAGGGCCCTACCCTACATAAGAAGCACCTTCCATATTTACTAAGGCAATCGTTTGTTATACAAGGAAGCCAAGGGCTTCACCCCCTCCACAAATCCCAACCATCAAATCACCATTAGTGGAGCCAACCTCACATGAGGACACTAGGTGTTCAATTTGTCCTATCAAGGCAAAATTCAACTACTATAATCCAAAACTTCTCAAGTTACTATTATAAACCTTGTTCAGTGATGATATTTTTCCTTATAAAACCTTGTATTTTACCTTAAAATGGATTTTTTGATTAAAATGATTAAATTATATGTCAAAAGTTATAAAAATTTCCAAAATACCTTAAAATATTTTTAATTACATGTAATTACCTTATTCTTAAAATTTCATAAGTTGAAAAGGTCTTTTAATGCATTTTAAAGCCAAAAAGGGTTGTTTTTAACCCCCATGTGCCAAATTTGGCTCCAAAAAGCATGGTAAAAGTATAAATATGTGTTTTTAAATGATAATTCTGGTTTATTATTTTAAAATGTTCTATTTTGGCGTTGGAGATCTTAAATTTTCATTAAAGGGAAAAAATAGGCTTATTTCATGCATTTTTCCAAGCTAAGTATAAAATCCATATGGTCATCCATATAAAATGAGTCTGAAATAGGATAATAAGGTTATGGAAGGTGTTAATGAAGATTTTCATTGTGTTTTGAATCTAAATAGGCTAAAAACCAACCTCTATCCTTCATTTACTTTCTTTGCACATAAGGATTGCCTTACAAGTTTCATGATGGTACAACCATTAGAGTGAAGGTACATGTATAATTTTTTGGTAAAATAAATTAGACTTAAGGATATTCATAATTGTTCAATTGTATCTAAATTTTTCCTCCTCTCCTCCAATAACCATTCATTTGAATTCAGGATTAACTCTATAGTCTTTCATCCATGAAGGCAACTAGTTTTCTATAATTTATCCTCACCAAGGTATCATTTCAAGAAAATTATAGTTGCAATAGATTATTAAGAACATCATTCATCCTCAAATTTCATTTATCATGAAATTCAAACATGTGAGGAGGTCAAAAAAATCTCAAAAATATGTCTACATTATAAATCTATAGTCTACATGCTTCTTGAAGTGTTTTTACCAACATGAGAGAGGAAAGGTTTCAAGTTTTCTTGTTTTCTTATTGGAAGGGATCTCCATAATATTTATATGTTTTAAAATAAATATTATATAGTTTACCATCAAGATTCATATCTAATAAACCACCCATGTTCTCTCAAGCATCACTAAGAAGTCTATATTTAACAATGTTTAAGGTTTCCTAACATATTTTAAGGTTTTTTGCAGACTCCTATGTTTCATTTTCACCTATTTATCCCCATCCAATGGCCTCAAAATTGAAATATATGATATTTTATAAGATCATTATTGCATAATATGCTTCAAAGTGACTCTGTGATTACCCTTTCATGCTCTTTTCTCTCCATATTGTCCTCCTCCATCCTCACTATCATACAAAGCCATTTATCACTATGTTTCATGTTCTTTTCCACCTTCCATTCCATTTACATATCCCATCCATCACCACCCATTAAAATCATATCCATATCACTAATATACCATAAGGAGGATTCAATAACAAGTAAGACGTTTCTTAACTAAGGAATATGAAGATGGAAATATACACATCGAACAAGCATCTAAACAATCAAGTAATCACGACTTACAATAATAAACAAAGCACAATTAGGAAGTGTTTCAAGAAAATGTTGTATGAAGGAAAATAAGGTCAAGGTTGTCATAAAAAGGATATTAAACTCATCCTATCAAGAAATATTAAAATTATTAATAACATGCCCATAATTGGTGACCTTCTTAATGTTAAAACATAGTCTTAGACTGGACAAATGGAGACCTACAACCAGATGGAAAATAACGAGATCAATATGTGGCTTGGATGAAGGTATAATAATTTTTGTAAGAGAGTATAAACTCAAGGAGGATTAAAAGATAAAGTATAAATATTTGGAGTAACCTCAAGTAGTCCATTAACATTTTTCAAAGCTAATTGCACCTACTGTCTGTACATGACATCATTGAAGCAGTCATTAAGTTCTCATAAGAACAATGGTGAGAGGGATAATGAGATCATGGTTCATAAAGAGATTAAAGTTTTTATATATAAATAATGATGAATTAGTTTCAATATAATATATTTTAGTGCCTAAAATAGGCTACAGTCAAGTTCATTTCATGTAATCACTACTTACAACCCTGATGACATAGGAAGATCTCTAGGTATGAATTAAATGAGATCATGGTGTTCTATGTAAGAAGTATCATGATCAAGAAGTTATTAAATAATAAAATGAAATATTAATTCATTATAGTAACATTATTAATGGAATCAATAGGATGTTATGATCCTCAAGGAACATGATACATAGTCAAGTCAACTACTAATAGTTCACCGACACTCATGAAGGTCACAAAACTATCTACAAACTCAAATGAGATATATACATAGTGGTTTAAAAGGAGTTTCATGATGGTATGTATGATTAATGGTGATATGAACATAAAACATGGAAATATGTACTCCAATCATATTTTATATAGTCATTCACTTCAACACAGTTACCTACAATCATGGAAAACATAGACCTTTCTTCAATCTCATGAGGGTTATGAGGGAACAATGGTTTATAGAGGGAGTTTCATAAATATGATTATGATTCATGGATTTTTTGGATATTAAATCATTATAATATGAATATATAAGGATATAAACACTTATATATAGTGGTACACCCTAAACTTACACTATAACCATGCTTAAGGGCAGATATCTCCAAGTATAAGGGTTTCAAGTAAAGCGATGAAGAGAAAGCTTCATGGTATGGAGGTTTCATAGAAAAAAGTGATGATATATAAGTTAAATATTGATATAATATCATTACATGTTTAACTATATTCATAATTATTCTAAAACAATTTTACATTCAACGTTAACATAAAAGAATAATCACCTACAACTATACAAATGAATTTCTCATTGTACACTGCCACTTCCTCAAAGTGAAACTCAAGACATTCAAGAGAATATTGTGGGTTTATTATGAAAATAAAGTGAATTTTTCATATATAATACCTTTATAAAAAACACTTCGACACTTTCAAGAGCATGAAATGAATGTACAATAGTTATACAGAAAAGACAATACATATAGGCCTAAAGAGCTTGTTTGAAAAGACGTAATGCTAGAAGTAACATGTGAAGAGGATTTAAAGTGACATGAGGATTATAAAAAAAAAAATTCATGATTATACAGATAAGAAAAATATTTAAACCTCATAACCATCACCTATAGCATTGCTTGTACACAGTCATAGTGAAGGTTCTTGAGGAGATATGGCCATAGGGAACTAACATGAAAATGAAGGTTAACCTTTGGAGAATGAGATAAATGAAAGGAGTAATATCATAACAGGTTAAATGTATCATAACCATTATAAATTACAAATCAAGGTGTAAAATAAAAAAAGGTAGATTTATAGGCCTAGTGAGACTAGACCAAGCAGGCAACTTGAACTAGCTTTAGGTAAAATAGGCCTACAAGATAAAATATACATCCAAATGACATGATATTTTGTGGATATAATAATTATTAATTTATTAACACATATAAAATATTTTTAATCAAATTATATTATGTTATATTTTCAACATTTTTATATACTACTCAGCCTATCAAAACACATGAAGTAGGCAACTCAAACTAGTTTCCAATAAAATGGATCTAAAGGACAAAGTATACATCCAAATGGTATGATTTTTTATGAATATGGTACTTGTGACATAATATAACCATGAAATATACTGTATATTTAAAAAATATTAGTTTATATTCTCATTTTTTTGACATAGTCATCAACCTATCAAAACACAATCATAATTGTGGAGTAGATACCATTATTAAGGTGCATATATATTAAAAGGAGGTTTGAAACTTCTTGATAAGGTTTATTAAATAATTAAAACATTATAAAAATATTCAATTTTTTAAAAATTATTATACCCAATTACCAAAGTAAAACATGCCCTTGAGGGCTAATGTAAGCAGGCAAAAATAAAACCCTCAAGGTACAAAGTCACACTTTTGCACTTTTTCATGAGATTTTTCTTGGTGAGATGGAATTTTAGATATATTTGAAGGTAATTTTAACCTTGGATAATAATTTTAGGTTACTAAATTTGAATAATTCTTATTTTACATGATTTTTTTAGGCTCTTTCCTTACACATGCAATCTTTGCAACTTCTCAAAGCCAAACTTCACATGTTGAGAACTCAAGGAGTATTTTGCATGGGATATCAAGTTTTTAAATTATTATTAGGGAGATATTATATAATATTTTGATGGAATTTTTTTTTCCATTTAAGTTTTATATGTTATTTTCAATTGTCAACAGCCCAAAGCACTCTTAAAGCCTTGTAAAACCTCACTAGCAGACCTGTTTGTAGAGATATGAAGAATTATGTAATAAAAATCATTTAAAAATATTTAATATAACTTTTATAATGAATTATATTCTCATATATTCATTTAAATGGACATTAATTATATGGATGTATATATTTATCAAAAATAGGTTTTTGAGAGGAAAAAACATAAAAGATGAGGTACAAGGTAGTTTACATGAAATCCAATCCATGGAGATTAAATATTTTAATTTTATATTAAAAATAAAATAATTATTTGGTAATAAATATTCCTTAAATATTCCTGGGGATCTCATCCCAATCAGCCACTATGCAGGAAATTAAGGAAAAGCTAGCTTAGTCAATCTGTTTGACTAATTTGTAGATCATTCAAGCTAAGGAGATATTTCAAGATATTAGGGATTGTTTCAGGTGTAATATCACAATGTTTTAAATTTTTCCTAGTTTTATACAAGTTTTAAATGGTCATCATGGCAAAGAGTTAATCGACTAGGCCTATTTGGCAAGTCAAGTCAACTAAAAATGACATTAAAAGGCTATCAAGGAGTTCATTTGGAGTCGCCATGATGCATCAATTTAATTAAAGTGGATATTTAACGAATTTTTCATCATTAAAGTGCATTTTCATACAAAGGAGAGCTTAAGAGAGAGTTGACTAGTTTAAGGTGTCATTTACTCTAAGTTGACAAATCATGACTTAACTTCCAATAAATGGATATTCCTTGATATTCATGTAAGAGGGACATTAAAATACACTTTAAATAACTTAAAATGGATTAATTATCCAAATATTGGTGTAGAATTCATGCAAAATGATTTTAATAGGTCGAATGGGCCCATTTTTCCATTTCAACACCAAAATGAAGCTCATGGAAGGATTTTCAAGAAAAGAGATGTCTTAAACACTTTTGATAACTATTGTAACTCAAATCTGATTTTATATTATGTAGAGTTCACTTCCTCTTCTCTCTTTTATGTCAATCTCTCAACTTTCTATTCTCTTCACACTTCTATATATTCAAGCTTTGGCTTATTTTTTAGGTTCATCCCTTGTTCTACACACTGGACACCTTTATTCATCCGATTCATATGTATATTATCATCAAAATTAACAAGATAAATGAAGATATGTATTTAAAAACTATATAATTTCATTTATTTTTTATTTATAGTATAATTTTTCATCTCAATTAGTTTTTTGTTATTTTCTTTCTCAAAGCACTAACCCATGTTACACTCTAGTGACACATGATGAGCTTTGAGTGGGGAATATGTATACACAATAATTTTATAATTGTATCATTTATTGAGACTTCCCATCTTCCAACAACCTATCAAGTTATAATATCTCTGAGTTAATTCCTTAAAGGGTACAAGGGAAAGGGATGGGTAGATTGGTAGTCTTTTGTAAGAGACATTATGGTTTAATATATCATGCCTACATCCACTACACTTCTCTCATTTTTTATTCCCTTGGAAATATTCCTCCATATAACCCATAACTATACCGAGACCCATACTTTATGACTATATTATCCCAACATGATTTATTATTTATTTATTCCATCCAAACTTCAAACTATGTCAACATAGGTCGATGTAGTCCAAAACTTATGGAAGGTAATTTTTAGCTAAGTCATCCTTGGGAATCCTAATTCGAAGTCAAACAATCATATTTTAAACAAAATCAAGGCTATATGATGGAATAAAATAATTATTTAGGAAGAGTTAGTATCAATCACCACTATAAATACAAGTCACCATTTCAATCCAATAAGGAGGAACATTAATTTTCACATTGTCATTGATTGAAATTATGCTTAAATATACATTTAGAGAAACCATTTCATAGATCTTGTCTTGGGGAATTTTTTTGTCTTATGGAGTCTTAGATGAAATATGAGGATTTATTTTATCCTATATATTGATTCAACATTTTTTTCCTTATAAACAAAAAAATCTATTTCAAGTCATCATTAGCCAAGTGGGATATTAAGCCTTGATATGGTTTTTTCAAGGTAATTATATTTTAACCCTAGATCTTTCATTTGATAGATAAAATTTGAATAATTACTAGCTTGAATGAATTTATAAATACTTATTTGAATATTATCAATTTTAGAAGAACAACTATTGAGAGGGGTTTGAATTAGTGTGAAAAATATTATTTCAATTCCATATATCATTCATTAATCATTCAAACAAATATGGAGATATAACAATGCATAGTAAATCATTTATATGATTATGAAGTAGGAACATAAAACATGAACACAATATACATGTTGAAAACCCTCATATAGGATAAAAACCACTAACACCAAACTTGGACAATAGTCCTATAATAAATGAATAAAAATTTAATGAAGCACCAACCCCACAAGGAGAACCAACCCCTCACTAGTCAAGCACCAATTCAAATAATTCTTTAGCAATCACCATCTTGAAAGGAGGCACCAACCCCATAGGTAAATCAAAACCAAATCGACCAATTATAAAATATTATCACCCTTTTACAAATTTTTCTCACTCAACTAATGATGATCCCCTTATTTTTTTCTTCAAACTCTTATCTCTCTCAAACAACCTATTAGGCCTTTTTGCTCAACTAGCCCTTTCCTTCAAAGATTAGGTCATATGACCTTACTCATAACCTATAAAAACACAATTATAAATTCATGATATTATAAATAATTCTCTATTATATTATTCAATCCCTCTACCTAGTTTCCAAACCTCTATATCATTCATTTTTTCCCTCAATATTCTAACTAGTCAAATTAGGCCTATTAGACCTTCTTTTTATACTTGACTCTTGATCACACCCAAATTGGTCATATAAAAGTCTATCCATAATTTTTTCACCCTTTTAGTAGATCAATACTCATTTTTACAAGTGAAACAAAAAATACACATGTTGGTCACCACCCATAAGGACCAAAACCACCATAAGACATAATAGAGACCTAATGCAATTAGGCCTTCTCAAAGCACATAGTTTACCTTGACCACCTTAAAACATCATGAGATTAAAAAAATTGATTAAAATTTAAAAAAATTCTTAAATTATATTCCTTATAATCTCACCTTATTTCCCCAACTCCATTTATGTCATTTCACTCCTTGAACCACACCATTAGGTTTACTCGCAATAAGGCCTTCTTACTGCCAAGAAGTATATCTGGAATATATCAAGTATACACTTAAATTTTACTTATAGAAATATAAATAAATAATATTTATATAACTTACATGACCTTATTATCAACACCACATCCATTTTATTTAACCATATAAGGAAAAAACTTCAAACTAATCATATTCATATGCTCACTCAGAACTGGGTGTAAGCCTTAAGAACTTAGTCAAGAACCTTTGAATTTTCACACCTTAATAGAAATTGATCATGAATAAAAATGTATTTAAATGAAAATATGAGACCTATATAACAAATTAATGTTAATTTTATCCTTCAATACTATGTAAAAAAACTTAGTAACATCATTCTCACTCACACACAAAAAACTACCTGTAGCTCAAAAAACACAATCATGAAAACCAAGTCTTAAAACACATGTGGGAAAATTTTTATGAACTAAAAATGAGTTTATATGATAATTAATCACACACACACACACACACACATAGAAACACACACACACACACACACACACACACACACACATTATTTTCAATATCAATATTGGACTTATAGACCAATCTCATGACTTCACCCTACGTAGACTTCACTATGTTAGATATGTCACTTTGAGAGAAATTTTTTGCTTGTCTATGAGCATATATAAATATTATAATTTAATTTTATATTTTATATAGGTCTTAAAAAATAACCCCATGCATTTGGATCCATCCCTAGTTTACTACAACCCATCCCTAATCTCATTCTCACCTTTACCTAGTTTTCTCACTATCTTCCTCATTAGGCCTATTTAGTGATAGGTCAAATTCCATGATTGTTTTAGAATATTTAAGGTCTAAAACCTGATCCAAAACTCACATGGGCACAAAATAAAAGTGTCACACATCATATTTCAATCATTTATTGCTTTGACTTGGTCAACCTTACTTGTAACATCAAAATTTTGAGAAATAAGGGGTTTCCTATAACTTCCACTCACTCTTCAGATAGAATGATGCCACATAGAGAAACCTAATAGAGTCATATAAATGATACAATAATAAATTTATGTCATCCAATCCATTCTGATCCATTTACAATGAGATATTTCATATTAGGTAATTATGAGGGTTTTACAAGGGTTTAAACTATCTTTCATTCTTAACAATAATTCATAAAGATTAGGCCCTCAACCAAAAAAAAATGATAATAAATTCAATATATAAACCTCCCTAAAATAAAATGAACTACTTGTATCCTCATTCAAAGGTTTCACATGCCAATGAGAATAATAAAATGCTTCTTAGATTTGCAACAACTCATTCTATACACATACAAAACATTAACACCAATTTTCATGCTTTATCCTTTAGGATTATACCTCAAACTTGGTTAATAAAATTGAAAAAACCTATCATACCTATGAAAGTGTTCTTATGAGCTTCATCACCTTGGGAACTAAACTTGACCCCTCATTAGGCCACACTAAGTCTCTTTACTCATTAGGCCTTGAACTGCCAATCATACTTAGACCTTGATCACACCTATAAATATATTTTACTATTATAAAAACCTCATTATCATGTCATAAAATCTCATACCCTACTAAAAAACTACTAACCTTCTTCACACAAGTCTCATACTACTTACCTCATCATGCTACCAGACCTATGCATTCTCACTAGGTCTCTCAAGTATATGGCTCATGAACACAACTTCAAGAAAAAATTAAAAAACTCATAATGACACTTTCATGAAATAGATGACAACTTCATGCATACCTTAGAACACATTATTAATAATATCCCCCTTTATCATTTATGGAAACTACTCATTTATGACAATCATTCAAAGAATCTTATCTTATAGAGATATATATCCCCTAAATTGATCAATCTCACCATTTAAAATTAATTAAAAATCATTTACCTACAACAAAACTCAATAATTATGAATGAAATATCATATAAAAAACCTCACCCAATCTCATTGTATACCTCAGACATCATCTTCTTGACAAACTAATATGACTTCACCTTTGACCTCATATCTTGTGCACTTCTTTCCTTCTCTTGGAGCTAAATCACCTCCTTATTATATCCCCATAAGTAATTTGAATTTATTAGTGACTAATCATACTAGGAATCAAACCCAATTCCTATTTTATATGTTCAAAATTAGCCTTCAGAAGAGGTTTAATCAAGATATCTATAATTTGATCTTTTGTAGACAAAAATTCAAGCTTAATACTTTATACTTACATGTTATTTTAAGAAATGATAATTTATAGTAATTTTATTTTTACTTTAATGAGTAACATGATTCTTTGAAACACTTATGGTATTAGTATTATCATATAAAGTAGGACTAGGACCATCAAACTCTACCTTGTGGTCTCTTAAGGGTTTTCTCATTCATAGCATGTAAGTAAAACATGAAGCTGATGAAATGTAAAAAGACTAAAAAGTAGATAAATCCAATGATGGTTTCTTATTTATTATCCATGAGACTAAAAACTTACTTAAGAAGATGGCTCCTCTACTAGTGCTCTTTCTATCATCTAGACTACCATCACAATATGCATTAGTATAGGGTACTAAGTCAAACTTATTACTCCTTGTGTACCATAATACATGCTCCATAGTTCATTTTATATACTTAAGTATTATCTTGGCTGCTTGTAGATGAATATCCTTAGGATCTACTTGAAATATTCCCATAATACCTACTACTTACATGATGTTAGGTCTAGAGGTAGCAGTACACAACAAACTCCCAATAATTGATCTATATTTCATTTGATTAACTCTTGAAGATTCATCCTCCTTGCTTAGCTTACATATTGTAAAAATAGGTGTACTTATATCCTTATATTATTCCATTTCAAACTTATTTAATATCTCTTTTGTATGCATGACCTATAAAATGAACATACCTTTTTTAGATTGACTGATTTGAAGCCTAATAAAGAAGGATAGTTATCCAAGAATAGACATTTCAAATTCTAAATTCATCACCTCTGCAAAGGTCTTATTCATGTTCTCATTAGTTACACCAAATATGATATCATCCACATAGACCGCCACTATCAATTGATGGTCATTTCTAGTCCTGATATACATGTTACTATTTACAACTCCTCTCTTGAAACCTTGGTAGAAAAGATACTTGTCTAGTATAGCATACTCATCTCTAGAGACTTATTTTAGACCATAGAGGGCCTTATTCAACCTAAAATTATAGTCCTTTTTATCATTCAATAAGAAACCCATGCATTTCCCAATGTATACTTCTTCCTTCAAGTTCTCATTTAGAAAGGCTAACTTGACATCCATCTAGTATATCTTGAAGCATTTGAAACTTGCACAGGAAATAAATATACTAATAGCATCTATCCTTTCTATAAGAGTGAAGGATTCCTAAAATTCCATTCCTTCTACTTGAGCATAACATTTGTATACTATTCTAGCCCTGTTTTTGGTGATTTCTCCATTCTCATTTAGCTTGTTTTTAAACACTCATTTTATACCAATGATATTTTTATCTTTAGGCCTTGGTACTAACTCCCAAGTCTCATTATTCTCAATTTCATTTAACTCCTCATTCATGAAATCTATCCAAAACTTATCTTCATTTGATTCTACATAGATTTAGGTTCAAATTTGGATAGCAAGGTGGTATTCTCTTGATTAATATCACTCACCACTATTTTCCTTATTTGTATACTTACACTTTTGTTTCTAATGATCTAATATTTAGGATGATCCTTTTGATTCTACCTAAAAGGACCATTTGAGTCTTTTATATCCTCAATTTATTATTCATCCTCATCTATCTCTATTATACATTCATTATTATTTGACTAAGAATATGATTTCTTTGTCTCATCAATCTTCACATTTGTGCTCTCCACTATCTTTTACATCCTCTTGTTATACCATTTATAGGTAGCACTTATAGATGAATATCCAAATAAAATACCTTCATCAGACCTTGAGTCAAACTTGCCTAAGTCCTCATCATCTTTCTTGATATAAAATTTACTCCCAAGTAGCCTAAAATTTTCAACACTTGCAGGTCTACCATTCCATAATTCATATGGAGTCTTATCACTATGAACCCTAATATATCCTCTATTTAAAGTGTAAACTATAGTACCCATAACTTCTCTCTAGTGGTCATCAGACAACTTTGAATCATTCAACATGGTCCTTATCATTTCTTGAACTATTTTTTTCTTTCTTCTAACCACCCCATTCTATTCAGGTTTTCTAGCAACTAAGAAATGCCTTCTTATTCTATTAACCTCACAAAATTCATCAAACTCATTTGACCAAAATTTCCTCCTTTATCAGACCAAAGACACTTGATCTTCATATTCATCTCATTTTCAACCAAATCCTTAAAACTTTTGAACTTACCTAGATCTTTTGACTTCTCTTTTAAGAATTCTACCTGATTCATTCTTGTGAAGTCATCTATAAGCAACATGATGTAGCTATCACATTAAATACTTTGAATCCTTGTAGGACCACATAGATCAATATGAATTAGTTCTAAAGGTCTAGTGGTAGTGTATTCTTTAGAATTAAATCTACTCTTAGTATGCTTACCATGGTGACATGCCTTGTAAAGATCATATATAGGTTTGGAAATTTTTGGCATGTTCTTTATGGATACTTTGGAGTTGATCTTGACTATATTATCAAATTTCATATGACTTAACCTCCTATGCTATATCCAAATTTCATCTACATTACACATAAAGAACTTTTTTTTGTGATATCATTTAATGTATTTAGAGTGTTCTCAGTTCTCTTGGCTTTGGAAATCAACCTTCCTAATTTTTCTCTCCTTATCTCACATCCTTTATCATGAAAAGTTAGTGTATGTACTTGGGTGCACATTTGAATTACACTCTATTGGTTTCTAGTTGTACATCTCATACACTCAGCCTTACACACTTAAGAGAGAATGGAAATAAATGTTGAAAATCCTAAAAGTATGTCATTGTAGATGGGGAAGGGTTTGGCACCAAGATTAGACCAAATCTAGAAAATGACCGAGATGCACCTAAAAAGGGTATGGTTAGTTCCCTAATAATTTTGAATCTACATGAACCAAGGTGAGAGGACCTATGGGGTAGCTTGCTCACATGGAAATATTTTCTAATTCAATCTCTATGGGGATTTTTTGGCATGTGGAGAAAATATGACTAGAGCATAACAAAGTTTACACACTTCACCTGTGAAGTGTTATCACATGAAATGCACAATTTCTCTAAGTTATATATAATATAATATAGAGAGATGAGTGAAATAATTATGATCTTGATTTTATAATAATTTTAACAAGGGTCAAATGGAAAACTATAGCACTATGATTGAAAACATAAAACATAGACACATGTTAAGTATACAATATTTATGCATATATAGGGAAAATAATACATGACATATTTAGTTAGGTGTATTATTTTCAAGGTAGGATAGGGTAGGATTAGTTAGATGATTATTAAAAAAGGGGAAGGGCATGGTAGTGTGTTACATGGTGGTGTGATGGTAATTTTCTAGAAATAGGGATTATTTCAACATACATGACATCATTTATTGAAAAGATGTAAGGAAAATAAAATTGAATCCATGGAAACAATAAGGAAAAATTTGTATCCATTGGTGCCAATAAAATACAAATTCCCAAATGATCCCTAAAACCACAAAACATACACTAAAGTTAGAATCTCAAATACTTTCTCCTGATAAATTCATGAACCTAGGGTCCCCTTAAAAGGTATTCAAGAACACATTTCCAAATATAAATACAAAAAGGGATTTATAACCTAGGCACATGCTAATATTGAAAACCAATAATGAAAACAAACCCAACTATCAAATTATCAAAACTTGTAAAACATATTATTTCATTTCTTTAGTAGGATACAATAAAGAACCATAAATATTTTCTATTGACTTGAATGAAACTATCACATACAACAGTGTTTCAAAATGCTACCATGGGGAAAATCATGGTGGGTTTGCACCATGTTCAATAAGGGAGACATATAGTGATGCTTTTAGATCTTGTTAATGGTTGTACAACTATAACCACCTTAGAAAGAGAGATAAAATGCACACAATAGTGATCCAAAATGTTGAATAGTCGATACTAAGGAATAACCAAAGACCAACAAAAATGACTAACACAATGGCCTACCAACCCCACAAATATAAAATAAGCCTTCTATTTATACATTTTTTACCCATTTCAAATATACAAGTGTCAAAGTCCAGATAAGATGATCCTACCTATAAAAAAGTCTTTACCATACTTAAAATCTTCATGGAACTATAAGTAAAATGGCTATTATAACTACTTATACAAGGAATTATGATGATTTAGATCACATATTTTAATATATGGGTGGGAGATGACTTTCACATGAACTATAAAGAGAATAATTATTTGAGGAACCAAACAAACTTTGTCCTCACGTGAAACTACTTGGATATGCTTTTTTGTTAATAAATGGCAAACCTAAGATCTTTTGGACAACTTCCTTTCTCCTATGCATGCCAAATAAAGCTCATTACCTTGTGATTATGGATTGAGAATGTTCTTGAATCATGGCTACTTGAAGATCCTCCTTGGAGTGGCCCACCTTGATCTTGTATAGCTATAATATCTTTCCCATGGAGGAGCTCAATAATGTAAAGTAGATGAAAAATTAAAAACTTAGGTTATATTTCCTTTGTCCCTTTTGAAAATTCTACTCTCATTCATGTCATCAATCTATAGGATGCATGATCAATCGTGAATCATTGATTTTCATAGTCACTCATCGAGGGCTTGACACATGTCCTCCTCAAATCTCCCTAGAGGATCTTAGACTAGTTCAACTCATTATTTTCCATTAGATTTTGCTTGAGTGGGAAATGTGCTTTATCAAATCATGATTTTAGGGGTGGAACATCATTGGCTACTATTTTCACTTAGCCTTGAGGTTGTGCCATTTAGTAGCCCTACATGATTTTTGTGTCGCTTTTAAATAATATCTATTATATTGAGTACTATCAAGCCATGTGGTACCAACTAGCTAGATCTCATGCCCCCATTGAATTATCAATGACTCGCTCACATCATTGGATATTCATAACATGATCAAAGCTTTAACTATGCCACATGAACTTGAAACTTATCACTCCCACACTAGTCCTGGATTCTTTCAAATATCCATATTTGATCATGCAATATCAGATCATCCTAATCTATGCAATTGTGCATCATAGAGTTGCTTCTATTCAAACTCAAATGACTACTTCATAGGGCCTAAAATTTGATGCTTGTGTAACTATCCTAGAGCATTCGAATCCAAATATCTATTTGCTATGGATTAATATTAACATTTGCATGCCTATCAAAAAAGTCCATGACACTATTACACTTATGTAATTTGGGAAAATTCCTTTAGATATTTTATCTTTGATAATTTGGTCTATGGGATCTTTGTCTTGGTATCAATTTCACCAAGATAATTATTCCACAATGATTCTTGGTCTTTAGCCTTTTTGTGTTAGGACTTTTGTTTTAAGAAACTTTTGTCTTTAGCATTCCTATTTTAGGGTTTTTCTTCCTACATCCTTATAATAATCTCTATAAAATATTGAGCACATTCGATACTTTTTCCATAGATAAAATGTTTGATATAATTAATTCCTTTAGGGTTTTTCCATAGGAAATTTTCCCTATAGAGTCTTCACCCCTTCTCTTTTTTAGGACAATTGTCTCACAGAAAATGTTTGAAATAATTTTTGATAAATAGTTGAGAACTTTTCTCGAAACAATTAGACTTTGGCACTTTTGTCTTAATTGGGATAATTGTTTCTAAAAATTTTTCCAAGATAATTTCCCCAAATAAATTGAGAAGTACATTCTATCAAAGAAATGACCTATGCATTTTTATTAAAGGGTAAGTTTCCTTCAAACTTTTTATTGTGGACAAAAATTTTGAAATAAAATAAGACTTTGCACGTTTTCTGAAATATCACAATTCTTTTAAGATTTTTGTGTAGGAAAAATGCGTGAAAGAGAATGTTCCCTTTAGAATTTTTGTGATGGACAAAATTTTCAAAGCAAAATAAGACTTTGCACCTTTTTTGAAACTTCACAATTCTTTTGGATTTTTGTGTGGGAAAAAATTCCTAAAGGGCATGTGTCCTGACTTTTTACCATGGACAAAATTTATGAAACAAATGACCTTCACACTTTTCCTAAAGGAATTGGACTTATCTCTTTTGACAAATAAATAAGACCTTTAGATTTTTATCGAAGGGTAAGTGCCCTTCAAATTTTTTGTAGTGGATAAAATGTTTAATGGAAATAAGTGTTTGAACTTTTTTTTTATACAAAAATCCTAAAGACCTATTTTTGTCAGATATTATGTTTATTCAAAAGCCTAAAAAATTATAAGTAAAAGACACATTCACCAATCAAAGACCAAATTAGCACTTAGCCAATTTTCACATTAACATGACCTTTTAATGGAGCATTTAAAGATAGAAGTTGGGCTAAAGACTTAGGCAATTTTTCTTGACAAGGGCCCAATTGTTTTAGTGAAATTTTAGGCACTAACATTATTTCTCACCTAGGGATACATACCCCTTGTGGGTGTGTAAAAATCCCTCGAATGTAAGACTATGTGCTAATCCATTGGGCTACAGAGTCAAGACTTAACAATTTTCAACAAACACTCATGAAATCTCAACAAAACATGGAAGGCATAATAAAAATAGTTCAGGAGGATATGCAAATAAACACATAACAAAAACATGAAAGGAAACCATACAAACAAGGCCCAAAATAGAGGGGGAACAATGTAATAGAAGGACAAATAAATAAATAAAACACTATGTACATAATTAAGAGTTTAACTGATGAAATGTTTTAGATGTCTACCATTGATTGGCAACTCCAGAATTCCACCATCCCTTAATCTCTTGAATGTTTCAACAACTTGGTGGCCAATATGAATTAAACCAATATCTACACTTGCCTAAAGTTACTATTACTAGGCTGTGATAGGATGACATATTGAAACAAATCCTCTCTACATGGTCTAATGTCTAGATAAGACCAAGCCAAAAGATATTGGTACTTTCTTAGTAGTTGTTAGTAAGATTGTTTCTTAGTTGTAATCAGGTGAGTACCAAACAAGAGTGCCTCAAGATTAACAATGTCATTTGTGAAATCAAAAAATTACTTTTAAAAAATGAAATAATGCATCCTTAGGGGAATAAAATACAACCCCATCTTCATCAAGTGTCATTCTCCAAATAACACCCTCATTGTCAAACCCAATATCAAGAACAACTAGTTACTCAACAATGTCCATATTCCTAATGGATTCACTCAATTCTACATTTATGTCTATCACTCATTATAGAGCACATTTTGGATCTTGAATTATATCATGATTGGGTAACTCATTTACTTGTGTTATACTATCATCACAAGAAAATTCATATGTTGGGACAGATACATTATTGATTGCACTCTAAAACTATTCTACAGTATTTGCATTCATTATTTCCATGGAGGTAGAATAATTACATGGGGATTCTTGATAATTGAACATCATAATCTCATCATCACCATCGAATGTAGACTTAGGATCATCTAAATATTCATCATTTAGTTTAGTTGTATCATATAGGGGATGTGGAAGGAATCACTTGTCATGCAAATCAATGTCTAAATCATAATTTACAACATTTACCTTGTTATGTAATAGTTTAGGAACTTCCTTTAAAACCCATCTATTTTGATCTCTAACATCATATGCAGGTCTTTGAGGTAGCTCCTTTTTAGCTATAGGCAAATTTTAATACATCTATTCTATAGTGGAGCCCAAAGTCTTAACATTCACCTCAAGATTGGTTATTTTGAATTATGTATCTTTTGGATCAACCAACTTTTCATCAACCTACTTGTTCAAGGGCATACCCACAACCTTTATGTTGCTTTCAATTTGGATGTCCATATTGAATTACAACTATAGGTTCATGGGAGTCTTGTCCCTCAACTAATATGTAGCCATATTATAAAATGCATCATAATATTTGATCAATCACACCATCTCACTAGGCCTAATATTTTAAAACAACCACATCATAGCTTTATTGAACCTTGTGTTGAAGTCTTGTACACACTCATTAGGGTTCTTTCTGATGTTTTCAAATTTAGTTTATAGGAACCTCTAATAAATTATATCACCATACTAAATTCTAAAAACATTCTTCATTTCTTCCTATGAATCAATACATCCACAAGGAAGAGAATTGAACCACTCACGAGCATCTTCTTCCAATGTGTGGACAAAAAATTTAATTCACACATACTCATGCCCAGCCTCATATTCTTAAATGATATTGTGAAAAGCCCTCAAATGTTGATCACTACTAACTAAATTTTTCCATTGTAATTTTGTAAGGTATTTCCTTACTTCATTTTGGAATTCATTAGGATAACTTTCCATGTCATCAAAATTTATAGGTCTAAATTTGGGAATTCTAAATTCAAGTTGCTCATTCTCAATCTAATCCCTATGACTCATGATTGATTTAATGGTAGGTTTAGGAACACATGTAAAATGGATGTGAGGGGTGAATGAGGTGAACTTGGTGGATCAAACATGGGAGGGGATTCAACTTGTTGAGGAGTTAGATAGTAAATGGGGTTATAGGGTTCTGAATCACTAGAGAACTATGATTAGAAGAATTATGATAATATTTAACAATAGGAATTTCAATAAATAGAAGCTTATTATTACAAAAATTTTGATATCCCACATAATCTCTAGTAGCTGCACTTAGTTCTTCAACAAGCCTCAAAACATGTCTCCTTTTTCTTTGATGAACACTTAGTGGTAAGACAATTTTTTTAGATGAGTCACCTTTGATGGGTGACCTTAGTCCTTTCATCTTTACAAGAAAGAGAGATATCAAAGCTAAATATATTGAATATGGGCACTAATCTTTCTTTGAAACTAGATGATGTCTTGGAGTCACCACAAAAGTAAAGTTCTACAATATAACAATTTACAAACTTGAAATGATACATACTAAAACCATATCTTACTAAAATTAGTGATGATGTATGAAATCAAAGATAATGAAAATTTTAGACTCATGTTCAAATAATGAAAACCACCTCAAAACATGATAAAATTCTATCTCTTTGTAACAAACTTAGTAGATGTCAAGTTATCAAATATCTCAAATCCTAGCATGTCACTAATGGAGTGATATGACATCGATGGCCAAGATAGACCTACTATAGAATAAATCAGTAGAGAATTTTAGAATGATAGTATCTATCTATAAGAGTCCCCAACAACACAAGTAATTAGGATTTTAATATAGTTCCTTCACAATGGTTATATTTGAGTGTTGGTTCTCAATTGTACACCTCATACACTCTGCCTTGCACACTTAAGAGAGAATGACAAGTAATGATGGAAAACCTACTATTATGTCATTGTAGATAGGGAAGGGTTTGGTATCAAGATTAGACTGAATATAGAAAATGATTGAGAGGAACCTATAGAGGGTATGGTTATCTCCTTGCTAATTTTGGTGCTTCTTGAATAAAGGTGAGAGAACCTATGGAGTAGCTTGCTCACATGGAGAGATTTTACAATTCATTCTCCATGGGAAATTTTTGGAAATATGACCAGAGCATAACCATATTTACACAATTCACCCATGAAGGTTTGTCACATGAAATGCAAAAATTATCTAATTCATATACAAGGTACTATATAGAGATAAGGAAAATAACTACAATTTTCATTTTATAAAATTTTCAACAATAAGAGCCAAATGGAAAACTATAACTCTATGCTTCAAAACACAAAATGTAGAAAAATGTTAACCATATAATATTTATGCATCTATAGGGAAAATAATAATTGAAATATTGATCTAGGTGTATTATTTAGAGGGTAGGATAGGGTAGGATGAGTTAGATGATTATAAAAAGGGGAAGGGCATGTTAGTGTGTTTTGTGGTGGTGTGATGGTAGTTTTTATAGTGGTAGTGATTATTTAACATGAATGACATCATTTATTGCAAAGATGTAAGGAAATTGAAATGTAAGCCATTGAAGATACAAGGATAAATTTTCATCCATTGGTGTCATTAAAATGCAAATACCCAAATGATCCATGAAACCCCAAAACATACACTAAAACTAGAATCTCAAATACTTTATTCTCATAAATTCATGAACCCAAGGTGCCCTTAAAAGGTACTCAACAACAAATTTCCAAATACAACTATATAAAGGGATTTATAACCTAGGTACATGCTTGAAATGATAACCAATAATGAACACAACCCCAAATATCTAATCCATAGAACTTGTAAAACATATTATTGCATTTAATTAGGATACAATAAAAAACCACAAATATTTTCCATTGAATTGAAAGAAAATCTCACATACACCAATGTTTCAAAATGTTTCCATAGGGATAAGCATCATGGATTTGCTCCATGTTGGATAGTGGAAATATATAGATATTACCTTTGAGATTACTTATGGTTGTACAACTACAACCACCTTAGAAAGAGAGACAAAATGCACATAGAAAGATCCCAAAATGTAGAAGAGCCTATACTAAGGAAGAACCAAAGACCAATAATAATGACCATAATGACAAACATAATGGCCAACCAACCCCCTAAATAAAATACAAGCCTTCTATTTACACATTTTTTACCCATTTAAAATTTTCAAGTGCCAAAGTCCCACCAAGATGCTCCTAGCTTGAAACAAATCTTTGACATGCCTTAAATCTTCATGGAATTACAAGGAAAATGACTATTACAACTTCCTCTCTAAGGAATGATGATGATTTAGAGCACATCTTTTGATCTTTGGGTGGGAGATGCCCTTCACATGATCTAGAAAGAGAATATTCATTTGAGAATCCAGATAGACTTTGTCCTCATGTGCAACTACCTAGAGATATTTTTCTATTAAGTGATTAAAAATTTCAGATTTTCTGGACAACTACCTTTCTCATGTACATGCCAAAAAAAGCCCATTACCTTGTCATTATGTCTTTAGAATGTTCTTGAATCATGGATGCTTTAAGATCTTCCTTAGAGTGGTCCACCTTGATATTTTAAACCTTCAATATATTTCCCATGCAAGATCTTGGTCAAGCAAAGTAGATGAAAAATTCAAAATTTTGGTTAGATTTCCTTTTTCCCTTTTGAAAAGTCTACTCTCATTTACATCATCAAACTACTAGATGCACATTTTTTGATGCAGTGGATTGCACTTAGAGCAGGATGCCTAGCTCCCACCCTTCCACATGCAATCATGGAAACTCCCCTCTTGCCTATGGGACTGGCGAAGCTAGAGGGGAGAGTCTCTAGATAAGGGCTAGCTCCCTCTAATGTGTCTTTTAGGCCCTAGTTTCTCCTACTACTAAAAAATAAAATGAAAAAAGGGGGAGATGAAAAGGGAGAGAGAGATGCTGAAAATAAAACCTAAGCCTAAAAATGAAAAGGTGATACACCAAAAAGTGATGACCCACCCAGCTCGAATATACACTTTTCACCAAGAAGAAATGCCCATACACTTCATCTGAAGTGGAAATCTCTTCTGCAATAGTCAGCTAGGGGTCCATGAAAACACAGGGAGGAAGAAAATACTAAAGGCATCCTTAGACACACTTATGGTAGCCTATTCACCTGCACCTATATTCTTCCCGGAGACACTTTTGGTAGACCTATAGAAAGGAGACTTCACAATGTACTTGACATGTTGTAATTAGTATGTGAAAATCATGAAAGATAATTACTTAACACAAAAGAAGAAAATAAACATATACTTTAAAGTGCAGGTCTAGATAGAGGTAAAAATGCTAAGTCCTTATTCAAGGTAAAAAATAGCAAAGCTCTGCCTTACAAGCCTTAGAGTTTTTTGGGTAGAGTTTTGCCTTAAGGCTAAGAGAGTCCCCCCTTCTCAAATGAGAATTTTTTTAATATATAGAAAGAGGAAGAAAACTTGGGGATTCTTTTGAAAAGAGTTTGGCACCCTTTGATGAGTTGGCCCATGTGCACTAAAGACATCAAAAAGAGGAAGTTACTATTATTGATGTCATTCTTCTAGAAGAGGCCTGCTGGAACTATGTTCTATAATTACTAAAATTAACTTTGGTGTTCAAGAATTAATGTGGAAGCATTGGCTGCACCTTGTTTTTGCAAATAGATTGTAGTTTGTCCCACTTTAAAAGATGGGTTATGCCATTTACTATTTGTGCCATTTGGTGATCATTTGGCAATAAATCGCCTTCCCTTTTCCACTTGGACTGCATTGTCTCTTTCTGTACCTTATCTCCTTCTAATCTTTCAGCCCTCAAGGGTGATCTTCTAGTGGGTCACTGCATTCCTTGGGCTCTTTTCATGGTTGGTGCTCAGGCAATTCAAAAGCAAATAGCTATTTCACTATCTTAAAATTGACATTCACGTAGCTGTCACCTTGAAATTGAATACCAAACAGCTAGTCCATCTCCATAAAATTGATGGCTTCTAAGACATCACCATCCTTAGCAAATTCTATTGGGTCTTTTCCTACTTCAGCTCTTTTACTTCATAGGCTTTTGTCCTCCTTGGTCAGGCTTTTCTTTCAGCCTCTTTTCTCGCAGACAAAATGTCTACAAGAATGATCCCACGCTCGCTTCCTTTCCTTTGGAGTATTTTCTCAGGTTTTGTGTCATAACCCTTTTCTACATTTCTTCATACTTTTTGTCCAAAGGAATTCCTTCAAACAAAAAGTCTGAAAGAATTCATGACTAAACAAAAATATGAAAAACTTACCCTTTGCAGCTATCTTTCCTTTGAAGTGCTTCTTGCCCTTTGTAAGGGCTCCTGAATCTAGAATTACCCTCCACAAGGGCACCTACCCTTCAGCTTTGGGATGCCCTCTTGAACCAAGCCATTGAACTAACCCATTGAACCAAAAATGGTTCAACAGTTCAACACTATGCTCCATTCACTTGAACCAAGCCTTTGAACCATTCGCTTAAACCAACCATTGAACTAGTTCAACAGTTTAACACTACATGCTGAGCCTTTGAACTAAGCGTTGAACCAAGCTCATTGAACCATTTGATGAACCAAGTGATTGAACCATCCATTTGAACTGAAGCATTGAACCAATGTGTTGAACCAACGTGTTGAACCAAGCCGATGAACTTGCCGATGAACTGATTGATTGAACTAAGCTAATTAAACCAAGGCATTAAACTTGAGCGATGAACCTACCAATTTAACTAAGGCATTGAACTAGTTTAATGGTTTAATGGTTCAAAGATGCCAACCTTCCTTCTAATTTTCTTAAGATAAGAGCCTGAAGAAGCCTTGTAAAACCCAACACTCTCTGAAACTAATTCTTCATGTGCCAAAAGACTAACCCTATAGAGTTCATAGAAATCCCTGTGAAGTCCATAGAAAACTTGTAGAGTCTGTAGAAATGGACCTGTAGAGTCTGTAGAAATTCTAAGCTCTATAGAGTCTGTAGAAATAGACTTACAAAGTTCATAAAAATAGACCTGTAGAGTCCATAGAAATAGACTTGTAGAGTTCGTAGAAATTCTTGGACTTGTGAAAAATCAAAAAATGAATTGGCCTAGAATAATAGGGGAAGAAGGGGACCGATTTTTGGCCTATTGGGCAAAAAATGGTCAACAAATTGGTGACTCCCAGGGGAATCATGCCTGCTATGCTTAGAGACTAGTTGCCTTGTAGTCCATTAAGCATGGATTTAGATGTAGATTTTGAAGAAAGGTTAGCAACAGCCCCAAAGATCTAAGAATCAAACATGAATATTTTTACCCTAGACACAAAGGAAAGCACACACAAGACTAAAAACACTACTTGTGCAAACTAAACCTAGGGAAAGTAGGAAAAGAAACTGAAAGCAAACTACTATATATAACTAACTAGGAATATTTTCCTCCCTCCTAGTTCAAAAGGAAAACTTCTTAAGTCCCTTTCCTGGTAAGAAAACTTATGGTGCCAAACAAGTGGCTAAATAAAAAGGAGATTTGGTGACATGCTCCTCTTGCCTGCCACGTAGATTGGCTGATATCTAAGTGGATCATATTTGAACATGCTTCCAATATATACATACTTTATTCATTCTTAGAAGCTTGTTGAATGATGGTCCTTCATGCTGGTGCATCTAACCAAGAAATTTGTGGCTACTGGGTCATCACCATAACCCCTTTGATCTACATAGTCTCTCTGTAATGCATCATGGTTTGACCCATTTCCTTTTGCTTCATCAGAGATCTTGTCAAACTCATCCTCTACTCCCTCCTAGCCTTCTTGAAAAAGGGTGAATATTGTGATGTCTGAAATGGACTCACAAAATGATTGCTCATCCCATAGAACATCACCTCTTTGTTTAAAGCTTTCTTCTTCAAGGCCTTCCTCCAAGAAGACAGACCTCTCCTTTTCCTCCTCAAAGATCAGGATCTCTATATTTTCAAAGATATTCTCCTAATCCTCCTCTAACCCAGGCTCCCCAGCATAATAGTCCTCCTTATTGAAGTAGCAAGGAAGTTCATCAAATAGAGGGGAAGAGAGCTCACCATGCTTATGTCCCTCATCATATTGCTAGAACATCCACATGTATGCATGCCCTGTGTCTTCTCCATTGCTGATGAGGTCTTCACAAGGAGCATCGATGATGATTTCTTCTTCATTGTCACTCACGATAGCCTCATAGGAAATTGTAGATTGGATCTTCTGCTCCTCACTCACCTCCTACAGAATAGGTTCTTCCTTGAGAAGGGGTGAAGTGGAAAAACCATGTGGAATAGGAGGCAGTTCTTGAGCTAGAATCGAATGATTCTCCTCCTTCCACTTGGTTAGCACTTCATCTATATCAAGTGTGGCTTGATAGCTCTCTTGGAAGTGTGTAGATGGGTGTGTTCAAACATGAAATGTGTCATTGGGTCTGAACGATCCATCACACATTGGCTGGGGAATCTCTCTCTGGATTCCAAATTTGTAATTCTCCTAGCCATATACTCTTGGAAGAGCCTTTCTTGGAGGTCACCAAGATCATCATGAGTAGGGTCAGCCTCATATTCTTCAACGTTTTGAGCAAAATCTTTCTTTTCCTTCCTGCCCGATGATTCTACTATTTTTTTCTAGTTAAGGATCTCAGAATTAGAATTTTGCTCTTGTGAATAGGTAGAAACTTTGTTTTCTCCAAGGTCTTGGGGCTCCTCCACAAGGTCTAGAAGTTCTATCTATCTTTCATGAAGTATTCTCATCTTAGCCTCTAAATCTTCAATTTGCTTGGCTACATTATCCTAAAAGAGTCTTTCTTGGAGATCACCAGCATCATCATGTTAAGTAGGAGTAGTTTCAAGAGAGATGTGCTAGTTCATAATGTTCCCCCAAAAGGAAGATTCATAATCTAAGGAATTTAAAAGGTTCATCTCCATGGAAGGTTGTTCTAGTTCCCTTTCATGCTTGAAGGCTAAGTGTACAGGGTCAAGAGCAGGGTTGATTGATGCATCAGATGAGCTGGAGTGAGCAAGTATCATCTGATAAAAAGGATTTGGTGTATAAGAAGGGGATTTATTTAGGATAGGAGGGGGCACACAAGGGTAACTACCTTACATGAATGGATTCCTCCACTTTGTTACCTCCCCCTCCATGGATTACAAGGCCTGAGCTTGCCTGAACAAAAATGCCTCTTTGTACATTAAGTCCTGCTGATAACCCTACTTCTCATCCAGTTTGTCTATTTCCATTACCCGCTTCTCAAACTCTAGCGCCACCTCCCTTATCATTGAATGGTAACTAGCAGAGCTACTTGAGGTGATTCCCTAAATATCTTGAGCTTGATCATAGTCATATGAAGGAATACAAGGTCCATGATTCTGTGCAAATGAATTATACATACAAAAATAAGATTTTTGATGGCACCAGGCTACTTAACCAATTGATTAACTTAGAGTCACCATTGGTGTTGATTCAAAAGCCTCCATAGGCTGGTTGGTTGAACAACACACCAAAAATTCTTCAACTCTTTGGTCAAAACCTACCCTATTAGGTCCCACTGGGCATGCCAAAAATTGTTGACATAGTGGATTGCACCCAAGGCAAGATGCCTAGCTCCCGCCCTTCCACACACAACAATGGAAAATCCCCTCTTACTTGTGGGACTGGCGAAGCTAGAGGGGAGAGTCTTTAGATAAGGGATAGCTCCCTTTAATGTATCTTTTAGGCTCTAGTTTCTCCTATTGCTAACAAATAAAATGAGAAAAAGGGGGGGATGAAAAGGGAGAGAGAGATGTTGAAAATAGAACCTAAGCCTAAAAATGAAAAGGTGATATACCAAAAAAGTGATGACCCACCCAGCTTGAATATACACTTTTCACTAGGAAGAAAGGCCCATACACTTCATTTAAAGTGGGAAGCTCTTCTGCAATAGTCAGTTAGGGGTCTGTGAAAACATAGGGAGGAAGAAACTACCAGAGGTGTGCTTAGACACACTTATGGTAGCCTATTCACAAGCACCTATATTCCTCCTGTAGACACTTTTGGAAGACCTACAGAAAGGAGACTTCACAATGTAATGGACATGTTGTAATCGATCTATGAAAAGCATGAAAGATAATGACTTAGCACAAAAGAAGAAAATAGACATATACTTAAAGTGCAAGTCTAGATAGAGGTAAAAATGCTAAGTCCTGATTCAAAGTAAAAACTGGTAGAGCTTTACCTTACAAGCCTAAGAGATTTTTGGGAAACTTTTTGTCCTAAGGCTAAGAGAGCCCCCCCTTCTCAAATGATAATATTTTTAATATATAGAAAGAGGAAGAGAAGTTGGGGCTTCTTTTGAAAAGAGTTTAGCACCCTTTGATGAGCTGGCCCATGTTTGCTGAAGACATCAGAAAGAGGAAGTCACTATTACTAATGTCATTCTTCTAGAAGAGGCCTACTGAAACCATGTTATATAATCACCAAAATTGACTTTGGCATTGAAGCATTAATGTGGAAGCACAAGCTGTGCCTCTTTTTTACAAATAGATTGTAGTTTGCTCCCCTTTAAAAAATGGGCCATGCCATTTACTATTTATGACATTTGATGATCATCTGGTAATAAATCACCTTCCCTTTGCCACTTGGACTACTTTGTCTCTTTCTACACCTTGTCTCCTCTTTCAGCCCTCAGGGGTGATATTCTGGCAAGTCACTACATTCTTTGGGCTCTTTTCATGGTTAGTGCTTAGGCAATTCAAAAGAAAATGGCTATTTCATTATCTTAAAATTGACATTCATGCATCCATCACCTTGAAATTGAATACACAATGACTAGTTTGTCTCCTTAAAATTGATGGCTTCTGGGACTTCACCATCATTGGCAAATTCCATCGAGTCTTTTCCTACTTCGGCTCTTCTACTTCATGGACTTTTGTCCTCCTTGGTCAGGCTTTTCTTTCATCCTCTTTTCTCATGGATAAAATGTCTACAAGAATGATCCCACACTCACTTCCTTTCCTAAGGAGTATTTTCTCAGGTTTTTTGTCGCAGCCCTTTTCTAAATTTCTTCAGACTTTTTGTCCAAAGGAATTCCTTCAGACAAAAAGTTTGAAAGAATTCATGACTAAACGAAAATCTAAAAAACTTACCCTTTGTGGCTATCTTTCCTTTGAAGTGCTTCCTGCCCTCTGCAAGGGCTCCTGAATCTAGAACTGCCCTCCACAAGGGCACCTGCCCTTCGGCTTTGGGATGCCCCCTTGAACCAAGTTGTTGAACTAACCCATTAAACTAAAAATGGTTCAATAGTTCAATGGTTCAACACTGCATGGCATTCACTTGAACCAAGCCTTTGAACTATTTGCTTGAACCAACCATTGAACGAATCCATTAAACTGATTCAATGGTTCAACATTGTGCGCTGAGCCTCTAAACTGAGCATTAAACCAAGCTCATTAAACCATTTAATGAGCTAAGTGATTGAACCATCTATTTAACCAAAGCATTGAACCAACACATTGAACCAAGCTAATGAACTTGCCAATGAACTGATTGATTGAACTAAGCTGATTGAACCAAGGAATTGAACTTGAGCGATGAACCTGTCAATTTAACCAAGGCATTGAACTAGTTCAGTGGTTCAATGGTTTAAAGATGCCAACCTCCCTTGTGATTTTATTTATACAAGAGCCTAAATAATCCTTGTAAAACCCAACACTCTCTGAAACTTATTCTTCATGCACCAAAAGACTAACCCTATAGAGTTTGTAGAAATCCTGTGAAGTCCATAGAAAACCTATAGAGTTCATAGAAATGGACCTACAGAGTCTGTAGAAATTATAATCTCTATAGAGTTTGTTGAAATAGACTTGCAGAGTCCACATAAATAGACCTATAGAGTCTGTAGAAATAAACCTGCAGAGTTTGTAGAAATTCTTGGACTTGTGCAAAATCAAAAAATGAATTAACCTAGAATAGTAGGGGAAGACTGGGACCAATTTTTTGCCTATTGGGAAAAAAATGGTCAACAAAAATCAATAATGAACCATTGATTTTCGTGGTCTCTCATCAAGGGATTGACACTTGTCCTCCTCATCTCATGCTAGAGGATCTTAGACTACTTCAACTCTTTGCTTAACATCAAATTTTTCTTAGGTGGGTAAATACACTCTATCAGATCATGATTTAAGGGGTAGAATGTCATTGGATACTATCTTCACTTAGCCCCAATGTTTTTCCATATGGAAGCCTTATGGTCTTTCTTTATCCCTTTCAAATAATCTCTATTTCATTGACCATATCACACCATGTGGAAATAACTAGCTATATCTCAAGTCCCCATTGAATTATCAACTATCCACTCAAATCGTTAGATCTTCAAAACATGCTCAAACCTTTAACTATGCCCAATTATCTTAACACTTTTCATGCTTATGATTATATTTGGTTCCTTTGACTATCCACCTTTGATCACACACCATTGGATCATCTTCTTTTGTGCAAACATGCACCATAGATTTGCCTCCATTCAAACTCAAACAACTACTTCATGGGGCCTCAAATTTGAAGCTCATGAAACCATCCTATAACATTTGAATCCTAATGGATATTTGTCATGGATTAATATTTACATTCATGTACCTCTCCAAAAGTTTCCATAAGACCATCACACTTTTGTAATTCAAGAAAATTCTTTCAAATCTTTTGTCTTCAACAATTTGGTCTATAGGCTCTTTGTCTTGGCCTCAATTTCACCATAATAATTATTCCATAAGAATTCCTAGTCTTTGTCCTTTTTGTGTTGGAACTTTTGTTTTAGGAAACATCTATCTTTGGAATTATTATTTCAAGTTTTTTGTTTCTTACATCCATATAATAATCTCTCTAAAATATTGAACACATTTGAGAATTTTACTATGGACAAAATGTCTAATGGAATTAATTATTTTGAGCTTTTGTTGTGGGTATTTTGCATGATGGAAATGAGTCTTCAACCCTTCTCTTTGTTGGGATAATTATCTTAGACAAAATGTCTAAAATAGTTTCTTTGAAATAGCAGAGCACTTTTCCTAAAACAATTAGACTTTAGTACTTTTTTTCTTCATTGGGACAATTATTTCGAACAATTTGTTCAAAATAATTTTATTGAAGAAATTGATCTGTGCACTTATACCTCAAAAATGACGTATGCATTTTTAATGAAGGGTAAGTGCCCTTTAGACTTTTTTTTTTAGACAAAAATTCCAAAACAAAATAATACTTTTCTCTTATTTTGAAACTTCACAATTTTTTGGGTTTTTTATGTAGTCAAAAATGCTCAAAGGGCATGTTCCCTTCAGATTTTTTTCATTAAAAAAAATTCTAAAACAAAATAAAAATTTGCACCTTTTATAAAACTTTATAATTCTTTTGGTCTTTTTTTGTGGGAAAAAATTCTCAAATGAAACATTCCATTTATACTTTTTTCCATAGACAAAATGTGCAAAAGACATGACCCTTACACATTTCCCAAAGGAATTGGACTTAGCTCTCTTGTTGAAGAAATCAGACCTTTGCACTTTTCTTGAAAGGGCAAGTGACCTTCAAAATTTTTATAGTAGATAAAATGTATAAATTAAATAAGTCTTCAAACCTTTTTCCCAATACAAAAATCCCAAAGACCTAGTCCTGTTAGACTTTATGTTCTTTCAAAAATCCCAAAAACTTCTAAGGAAAAGACACATTCACCCAGCAAAGACTAGATTAAGACTTAGCCAATTTTCACATGAACTTGAACTTTCAAAGGATCACTTGGAGATGAAATTTGGGATAAGGACTTAGGAATTTTTACTTAATAAGGGCCCAATTGCTTTAGTGTAATTTTGGGCACTAACACACTCAACAAATTATTTTTCAATCCATCTACAAATAATACATTTTCTATCTTGGTCTTCCCATTTCCCAATCTCAAATCACCATTACCAACTATATTAGTAGATGTATTATCTCCAAACCTAGTTAAACCTATGGAATTCTTATTCAAAGTGATGAATTTTCTCTTATCTCCTGTCATGTGCCTTGAACATCTACTATTTATGTACCACTTCAAATCTTCATTTTGAGTATGAAAAGTAGTTTGGGATATTGTAAATTCTTCTCCTCTAGATTCCTACTTCTCTTTCATCTTACCCATAGGGTATTATTTCTTGATCCATTATTTAGTATAATGAATGCATGTCTTATTAACATGATTATTTTTACGTATAGATCTTATCTTACACTATCTTGTAATGTGTCCTTTTTGGTTGTAGTTATAACCTAGGTTTTACTTCTCCATCTATAGTCAATAACTCTATGTCAAAATTTACCACAAGATAAATAATAACCAATGAAAGAATATAAATACTATGATTTTTTATGGTATTTGTATTTTGATGATCATTAGATGATACACCACTATCTTTTATATCCTTTGACAGAGCAAAACCCTTCTTGGCTTGTTAATGATTGACTACAAACTTGAACACTTTCACATAGGTCTTGATTCTACCAACTTTATCACTTCTTGATTGATTAATGAATTTTGGAAACTAAATCTCCTTGAATTACCTTTTTTATTTTAATCCAAGACCTTCATATGATAAAAGGACCGTTAACTATCCAAAATATTATTAATCTTTTCAGTACTCTCCTCATATTTTTAATATGTCCCTATCTTGATTACATCTTACTCAACTTGTGCCTCTAAAGTCTTTAATTTAATTCTAATATGGGTGAATTAATCCATATGATTCTTATATAATGAAAAAAAATCATGATCTACTTTAATTAGTATGGATATATCAACATTTCAATCATAAAAAATACTTTGATTATCAAAATCCATACCTAGGCTCCAAAGATCTCCCTTAGACTATTTGTCCTGCAAGAGGGACCTTTGTCTAAAACCAATGATTTTAAAAATAAAAAATAATGAGGTGGGTGAATTAATTTGTAAAATTTTATTTCAATTCCATACATTATTCATTAATCATTTAAATGAATCTAGATATATAGTAATGCATAATCAATCATTCATATGAGTATGAAGGAACATAATGCATGAACATAGGATCTATGTGGGAACCCCTCATGGAAGATATAACCCACTAAAATATATATTATAATACAATCTTATAATCAATTAATCAAAATTTAGTGAGGCACTAACCCCACAATTAGCACTAAACCCTCACTATCCAAGCACCAATTCAACTAATCATTTAACAAGCACCAACTTGCAAGGAGTCACTGACCCCCTAGGTAACACAACACCAACTCAACCACATATAACATTTGATCACCTTTATATACCTTTATATCACTCAACTAATGATTATCCCCTTATTTTTTTCTTCAAAATCTCATCTCTCTCAAATAGTCTATTAGGCCTTCTCACTCAACTAGCCCTTTCATTGGTAGAATTAGGTTATATGAGCTTGCCCATCACCTATAAAAACACAATTATAAATTCATGAAATACTCAATATATCTATTTTATGATATTCAATCCCTCCACCTAGTTTCCAAACCTCTATATCATTAGTTTTTCTCCTCAATATTTTAACTAGCCAAATTAGGCATATTAGACCTTCTTTTTATACTTAACTCTTTCTCACACCCATCTTTCTTAGCCAAAAACCTATCCATACTTGTATCACCCTTGGAATAGATAATATAAATATTTACATAAGTGAAACCACCATTAAATTTTTTTTCACCACCCATATGGACCAAAACCACTTTTAGGCCTAATAGAGACCTAATGAAATTAGGCCTTCTCAAGACACATGTTTCACCTTGACCACCTTGGAACATCATGAGCCTCTAAAAATTTATGAAACACTTCAAAAAAAATTAAATTATACCCCTTATAATCTCACCTTATTTCCCTAACTCCATTTATCTCTTTTCACTCCTTGAACTACACCATTATGTTTACTCGTAATAAGGCCTTATTATTGGTAGAAAGTCTATCTTGAATATCTCAAGCATACAATTAAATTTGACATATAACTATATAAATAAAACACATGGATATTACCTTCATTACCTCATTTTAAACACCATGTCCATTTTATTTCACCATATACGTAAATAGACTTCAAAGTACTCATATTCATATGCTCACTTAGAACTACATATAAGCCTTAAGAACCCAGTCAAGAACCTTTAAAGTTTCACACCTTAATAGGAAATTATCATGAATAAAAATTTATTTAAATTAACCTATGATACCTTTAGAACAACTTGATATGCATTTTATTCTTAAATTATATTAAAAAAGACACAAAAACTATGATCTATGAATTTGAGTCAAGAGAGGGGGTTAGACTAAGTGTTAGTTTCATAATGAAATCAAAATAAAAATAAAAAACTAAAAAACATGACATCTCTAGTCCTAGACACTATGGGGATATTAGTAACAAACATGCATATTAAAAAAATAACTAAAACATGAAATAAAAATTCCTTCACCTTCCTTGGAGATTTCAAATAGTTCATATAGTGGATTGCTCAGCTTGTGCTTCAAAGGTCTTTGAAAATGGAGATTTGGATATATCCACCTCCTCTTAAAACCATTGGATTTGTGGCTTTGTCTTGGTTTTTAATTTCTTGGCTTCTCTCAACAATTTGACATAATAAAATTATATCAAATGGATTTTGAAATCATTTGGGCACTATAAGTTTACACCAAGATAACTTTTAAAATTATCAGTGTATGGCCTTCTATTTATATATTTTCTAAATGGGATTAGATTAACCATGACCATCCATCTCAATATTAATATGTATGGCAATGAATTAATATAATTATGTAAATAAAATACATAAGTACCCTCATCATGATTCTGGTATAAGGGACATTAATGAGGTATGGGAGGGCTTCATCAGATATTTGTGGTATTTATGGCCTATAGAGACACCTCAAAAAATGATGTCATGTGATGATGGAAATATTAGAAACCAATTTAAATTAATTAAATATATAAAAATTTCCATGGAAAATTAATTTAAGCTATTGATTCCAATTAATTAGTCTTAAATATGATTTATCAATTTTGGTGCAAATCTTAGAAACTTGTGCTCAACTTAATCAAATTGGTCAAAATGTCATATTATTGGCTCAAAATTTGACTATATTGGAATTTAAATGATATGTTATCCCATTTAAGATGTTTTCAACATAAAATAGTAAAAGCACATATCTCATGTAAGAAATTTGGTAGAAAAGAGCAATCCAGAGCACCTAAGTCTAAAATCATCATTTTGACTCAAAATGATATGATAAAAATTAGATATCTCATAAAATTCATTTTCCCATTTAGGGATACATTGGCTAAAACCAACACTTTTATATAATAAATTCAAATTATTTATCATGTTTTAGTATTTTTAGGCCAAATTGTGATATTTGCTAGAAATTTGTTTGAAGCTTAGTTGGAGGTCATTGGTGACCACTTTTAGGTTTCTATAGTTTACCCCTATTTGGGAAGGAATTGAAAATTGTAGGCATAACAATTCCATCTCAAAGAATGAGAACATGCATGTATGCCAAAAATAAAATGATGGTTTGAATAAAAAGCTCCAATTGGTGTTTAGGAAGCCTAAGATGATGCCCCTTCAAGGGAGTGGCCATCACATATGTGGATTAACAATCCATAAAAAAAAATAAGAATAAAAGTGTAATTAACCCATGGTTGAGATTAATCCAAATGAGAAAATGTTTTCATGAATTGGTTTAAAAGGCACTAAGTTTTCCAAAGGTGGTTATAATCAAGAATAAAAGTCAAAATAATTATTTGACCATACGTGGTTATAAAAATTAAGATTACCTAGATTATTTGATAAATATGATGTGTTATATGGTTGTTCTCTAGTAGGGCATATTAGCAATCCTAATTCAAGGATATAACTGAGAATATAAATTAAATATGTGTGGGCGCAAATGTATATGCAATGGTCTAATGACTAAAGAATCCATACAAGATCAAGCATATGAGGATGCAAAGTGATGAAAGAGGTGAATAGAAGAAGATTGATCAATATAAATGATTCATTTATACCTAATAATGTACATATGAACATTATTATTAGCATTGATACAACTATAATGGTCAATGGGTTAATTTGATCAAGATAAATGGAAGGATTTACCAAGATACTAAGGAGAAACTTTTGTGGCTCAATTACTTGTATACCTTCTTGAAGATAATTTTTTTGTAGAATGTAATGACAGGCATAATAATAAAACACCATGATAACTTGGATGAAATATGCATAAGGATTGACTCTCATGATTTAATAAAAAATTGAAAATAACACACCAATGATAAAAACTAGGATGACAATGCTAACATATTAATATGGATGGATTCAAATATAAATGCATAAAGAATCACCAAATGAGTACACATAGACTGAATTGAGGTAATGGTGATGAAATCAAACAAATAGGCAAGTTCACAAACAAAAAAATAACCAAATATAAGAATAAACATAAAACACACAAATAAAAACCTTGAAAACAAAAGTAATGGAAAGCATCCTAGAATGGATTTCACCCAGTAGGGTGGTTCGAGGATGACTAACTAGGATTTAGACAAGAAAAATGATTTTAGATTTGGAAATTTTTGAATATTTCTGGACTACTTTAGGTTTTATAAAGTGGGTAATATATGGATAAATTTCAACAATGAATGATGGTTAGCTAGTGGTAGGGAATTGTGGAGATTGATTTCTCACACAAGCCAAAGGACAAAGTCCTAAAATGGTAAAAATAGGGGTTAATTATTCAGACAAGACAAAGTACTAGGTCCTAATATGGAAATGGTATGATGTTTTGAATCCTAGTTGATCACACATGCTAAAATATGAGGTCCTAGAAGGACAAGTTTGAGGTGTTGTGGAGCTTAGTAGCTTTCACAAGTTAAAGGACGAGGTCTTGGTATGGAAATCATGCAATGTTATGGAGCTTGATTGCTTTCATAAGCCAAATCATCCAAGTCCTCCTTATAAACAATATCATCGTAGTTAGTGACTTGATTTGTATTTTGTGGATATTGACTGTGTTCCCTATATGGAGTATTATAGGGAGAATAATAAAACTCATTACAAAATTTATCCCCATATGGGTTTCTAATCAATTTTTGTGTGGACATTCTATCCTAACTTGGATTGTATATGATTCCATCATAAGTTTATCTAGACATATCTACATAAATGAAAAAATATCCAAAGAAAAGAGGTTTAGAGTTATACAAACTCTAAAAACTTGTGTCTAAAGCATAAATGGTTCAAACTTGGTCTAACTTGCTCAAAAAGGGGTGGAGTTGTATTCCCAAAATGGTTTATGCTAAAACTTGTCATAAAATAGTCTAACATCAAATTTTTTACACATAAAACGTTAAGCATCTAAACAAAAATTGGCAAGTCAAAGTCTAGGCTAAAGTATTCCAAACAAGGTTTAAACTAGGAAAGGTAAAAGAGTCACCAGGTTTATATTCCAACTGCAAAGTCAAAATCTAGGATTAATTAGGTTATGATAGGAATTTTGGCTTAAAAACATCAAAATCTAGGCTTAAAACAAAGGATGATGATGAGGTGATTTAATCTAACAAGTTTGGAATAATTTTTGACATAGACTTAACACACGAAATCAAACATCAACATGATCAGTTAGTATAAGGCACAAGACAAAAGGCAATTAGAGAAAAGATGGCGTTCTCCTAAATAAAGGCATAAATAATGATGAGGATAGGATTTGAACTTAAAAACAATAGTTATAAAATTTGGGTAATCAAATAAGAAAATTTATGCAACCCAAAAGAGAAGGATCTACATATTAGCCCTTAAAAATTGATGCCTATACATAAATCAATCAATGTTTGAATTCAAACTTGACAAGGTTAATTGAAGAATCAACTATTGAATACTAGGATTTGACCAAAAAAGCTAGACAAGATTGGATAGCATGATAATGCATGAACAAGGTCCAAATGGTATACATGACATGGTTTTAAATAATGGGTTTGGTACATGAATAACATGTCCTTAAATAGTTTGAGCAACACAATGGAATTAACATGCTCTAATGAGATGATTAATGCTTTATTTAAAAGATTCCAAGGGCACAAACTTGATGAATAATTTGGGCAACATAATGATAACCATTTCAATTAGGTGACACACACACAAACATGTTTATTAAAAATTACAAGGGACTAGTGTGGCATAAAATGACTAGCATAATGCCTCCTTGACAAGGGAATGGCATATAAACAAACTTGTTTTAACATAGTTATAAACAAACATATATGTTTTAGTCTCAAAACACTAAGCAAGAAAAATATAAATGACCAAAACACAACTAAGTATAATCATCCTAAATCCTATCAAGGGTATGGTAATGTAGGGTTGACTAAAACTAATTGGTTTTTGATCATCTAGATGGATCTCACATCTATCAACTTTCACATTAGTAAACAAGAGAAGCAACATGTCATTTAGTTCTATGTCATATGGCTTATTTTTAAAATGTCTTTCCTTTTTACAACCACTACATCTATTGCTCACTCAATATAGTGCAATTTCCAACATACTCAAGCATCCTGAGCTTAGCCTCTACTAATGAAGATGGTTTAACCACTGAAACCATTATCCCAATGAATGGATCCTAATTTATATACCCCTCCATAGAGAGGGGTTGAAGATGATGTTGGGAAATGAATCCTTAGGTCAAATTTTCCATATAGAACTTATGGGAGGTAATGAAGTCCCCCATACAAGATAAAATTTGTAAAATAAAAAAAACTAAATTAAAGAGATTTATGGTTGTTTCTAGATCACCCAAGCCATGCAAGTCTTAGGGAGAGCCTTTACGACATCTCTTTTATTATTTTGGACTAGGGAATAATTTTTTAATGAATATGGTGCTTTTGATCCCATAAGTTCCCTATTAGGGATGGGGGGAGACCATACAGACATAACTTCCTTTTTCCAAATCAAATCTAACTAAGAAAACAATGAATAACTTGCACAAAACAAAAACTTGGAATTGAGTTCAATTTTAAAGCACTAAAATGAAAGATTTGGTGGTTTTATTTGGACCCTTAGCCTTAAGTTAAAAAAACTTGTAGAGAATAACTAAAAAACATTCAAATAAACACCCTAAATTTTCATTTAAGTACCAAATAGAAATTCCTAATTCCTTTTAACCATCCAAAAGAAGTTTAAAAATACTTAATTAATCATGATTTGACACTTTCCATGTAGGTTCTAAAAGAAAATTTTTAGAATTTTGTTTAGTTTAGAATCTCTTTTGAAAATGAAACAAGTAACTTTAAAAATTGATCTCTTAAGTTTGCATTTTTGAAGAAAACATAGTGAACTTCAATGATCACCTCTAACCATTGGTGGTTCCTATTAACTGTTAGTGTTTAATGTTTTACCAACCATCATTGGTAAAAACCAAACCATTAGTGGTTTCTTGTTGACCATAAGGCATCAACATTTTTGGAGAAAAATAACACTTGTTAACTTGTTGGAACAAAAATCTTAAAAAGGAAAGCTTTTAGATGACAAAATAAAACTAGACTAGAGACTTAGACATCCAAATTGTTAGCAATAAGTTGAAGAAAAGATAAAAAATGAAAGTTTTTAAATTGTTTTTCCTCTACCACCAAACCATCGATGGTTACAACTAACCATCAGTAGTTACACCTAATCGTCAATAGTTGTAACTCACCATCGGTGGTCCCTGTGTAAACCATTGAATATGAAATAAACCAAACAAAGTTATAAAATCAATTTAAAAACATTTCAAGCCTCAAAATCTTAGTTTAAGACCTTCACATTGATCTTCATGGTATGTGGGATGCATTTGGGTCCTATCGGGCATGCCATTATGTGATCTATGAATTTGACTTAAGAGAGGGGGTTAGATCAAGTATTAGTTTCATAATGAAAATAACACACTAAAAAACATGAAATATCTAGGCATAGACACTAGGGGATCTTAGTAACAAAACATACATATGAAAATAACTAAAACATGAAATAAACATTCCTTCACCTTCCTTGGAGATTCTAAATGGTTTGTATAGTGGCTTTCTCAACTTGTGCTTCAAAGGTATTTGGTAAGGGAGATTTGGATATCTCCACCTCCTATTGACACCATTGAATTTGTGGCTTTGGATTAGTTTGGAATGGCTTGGATTCTATTAACAATTTGTCATAATAACACTATATCAATTGGATTTTAAAATCATTTGGGCATTAGAAGTTTACACCAAGATAGATTTTAAATTATGAGTATGAGGCTTTCTATTTATAGATTTTCTAAGTGGGCTTGGATCAACCATGACCATCCATATCAAGATGAAGATGTATGGCCATGAATTAATCTAATTCTATAGATAAAATCCATAAATACCCTCTTCATGATTTAAGAATAAGGGGAATTAGTGAGGAATGGGAGGGATTATTAAGATATTTGTGGCATTTATGGCTTATGGATCCACCTTAAAAAATAATGTCATATGATAATTCAAATAGTATAAACCAATTTCCATTACTGAAATATTCAACAATTTTAATGTAAAATCAACTTAAGCTCTTGATTCAAATTAATTAGTCTTAAATATGATTTATCAATTTTGGTACAAATCTTGGAAATTGGTGTCCAAATTATTCAAATTTGTCAAAATGTCATATTATTTGATCAAAATTGTAGTAGATTAGAATTGTGTGGTGATGTTAGATATATTATAACCATTAACCCATTTAGGATGTTGCCAACAAAGGCATGTGTCTTGTGCAATAAATTTGGTAGAAAGGAACAATCCAAAGCACATAGGTGTAAAATCATCATTTTGACTTGAAATGATTTGGTCAAATTTAGTTATCTCATTAAATTCATTACCCCATTTATGGATACATTGGCCAAAATAAAAAATTGTATATAATATATTTAAATTATTTAGTGTGTTTTATTGTTTTTAGGCCAAATTGTGATATTTATTAAAAATTGGTCTCAATCTTGGTTGGAGGTCATTGGTTGCCACTTCTATGTATCTAAAATTTCCCCCTATTTGGGAAGATGTTTAAAACTATAAGCATAGTAATGTTTTCTCAAATAATGAGAAAATGCCTATATGCCAAAAATAGAAAGATGATTTAAAGAAAAAGCTCTAAATGGTGTTTAGGAAGCCTAGGATCATGCCTCCTCAATGGAGTGGCCATCACATATGTGGATGGATGGTCCCTCAAAAAGAATAAATAAGAAAGGTGGAATTAACCCATGTTTGAGATTAATCCAAATGATAAAATGCTATCATGCATTGATTTAAAAGGTACTAATTTTCCCAAGGTGGTTATATTCAAGAATAAAAGTCAAAATAATGATTTTCTCATAGGTATATAATCATCAAGATGACATGGTTTGTTTGATAAAGATGATGTTTGATATGATTGTGCCCTAGTATCACATATTATCAAGCATAACTCAATGATATAACCTAGAATATAGATTAAAGATGAGAGGGAAAAAATGTATATGTGATGGACTAATAACAGAAGAAGCCATAAAAAACCAATAATATGAGGATGCAAAGTGATGAAAGAGATGAATAGAATAAGATTTATTAATATAAATGATTTAGTTGTACTTACTAATGGAGATATGCACATCCTTATTAGCATTGATACAACTAAAATGGTTAATGGGTTAATTTGATCAAGATGGGTGGAAGGATTTACCAAGGTACCAAGGGTAAAATTTAGTGGCTCCATTGATTGTGGCCTTATTGAAGTTGATTTTTGATGTAGCATGTAATGGTAGCATCATGATAGAAAACCATGAGTGATTGGACAAAATATGCATAAGGAATAACTCTTGTGATCCAATAAACAATCAAAAATAATGTATCAATGATAAAAACCATGATGACAATGTTGACATATGAATATATATGAATTCAAGTATAAATGTGCAAAGAATCACCTAATTAATGCACATAGATTGAATCAAATAAATGGTGCTAAAAATAAATAAACAAGTAAGTGAATGAACAAACAAACAAATAAAAAATAAACAAATTAAAAAAAAAAATAGAAAACACACAACCAAAAAGCTTGAAAACAAAAGCAATAGATAACATGCTACAATGGATTTTCCCTAGTAGGGCACTTTAAGGATGACTAAATAGGTTTTAGATAAGATAAATGTTTTTGGATTTCAAAATTTTTGAATGTTTTTGGAATTTTGGAGTATCTTAACCCGATTAAGAATCATGAGATACTACATGGTCCAAAATCTCAAAATAGAGAGAGTGTGATGACAAAGAGGGAATGAGTTAACTTTAATGTGAATAAATTACAACACAAATAGCTGAAAAATGGCCCTAGGTCATAATAGCTACACCTTAAAATAGAGTAATATGACTAGTGTAGCATCCAATTCAAAAAAATAGGCACAATTGGCATAATGACATAGTACAACATAAGAATGTAAAGTTGGTATGTCAAGGCATGATAAACAAATGTTTCCCCTAGTTTTCCCATAGGTAGTTATGAATATGATATAACTGATATATAAATGATACTAATTTTGCCATAGGTAGTTATAATCAGTAGCAATAAGGGTGAAACAATGATTTACCCATGTAGGTGTATATAATCATGCTCACATAAATAAATAATCATGATTATAAGGGAGACAAGAAATGAAGGATGCAACTACCAAAATTCTATCTTACTACTCCAAAATACTACCTCTATTTGGATTTCTTGAAATAACTACTAAAATTGGTTTGATTCTTTATACTAAAAATGTAAAACTAATGGATGAATGAAGGTTAAATGGGATAAGATAGGATGGATCAAAACATGACTTTGGTTGATAGAATAAACCAGAAGGATGGATAATTGATAGGATAATGATAGTATTGTATAATGATATGATTTTAAGGAATAATGTTAAGAGGGTATCCCCCAAGTGGTAAGGTGAATTTATGGGTACACAATAGAAATAAAAGGATATGTGATAATGATAAGAGGATATGAGATAATGACATGGTATATTTTTTTGGTTGATGATTGTTGGTTTTTGATGTGTTCATCCTAGGTATGGTAAATGATTATGTTTCTCTTTCTAATGTGGAGTTACACATATTGATCAATAAATAAGATAACTATAATAATAAATCATGTTAATTTCTACCCACACCTCATCGAAAAAGTTGCTTTATCAAGAACTAGCTGCAGATTTGGATGCTCATGATGTTGTTGTGATCCTTGTTGGTCATTGACTATGTTTCCTTTAACCATCAATACAAGGTAGCTTTGTAAAATCTACAAAGGAAAGTGTGGCCATGGATCACAAATAGGGATAAATGTTGAATAATAGGTTTTATTTGGAAATGGAATGGTGGAGGATAATGAAATGAAAAATGGCAGGGAAAAAAATGAATATCAAGATTTTAAGGCACAGACAATGCTGTTGATTCCAGATTTGACATAACTTTGGATGTTATAGTGCCAAAGACAACTAAATATTATCTCATTAGGAACATTATACTCTTCTATTTTTTGGGCTTGAGAGTAGCTACCATAAAATTAGGTTATAGATTGGAAGCTATGTTTATGTTATCTTTGATCATGTATTCATCAAACATTAAATAACTTATGTGGTCAGTTATTGGTAGCTCGAAGAGGTTTCTACCAATGATGTTTTCTTGATTGTCCCATAGTAAATTTGGGAAGGTTTCACTAATGAACATTGAATTTAACTTTAATTATCTTATAGAACCTCTAAAAATGTTTCACTATAAGATGTTGAGTTTTAAATTTGATTAGTATCTAGCACCTCCAAAAAGGTTTCACTAGGAGATTTTTCTTATTTTAAACTATTTTGGTCATGGAATCCTTATTTTTCTTCATCTAATATGTTTCCATGGATGTATTTTAACAAGGTATGATTTTGTTAGTCCCAATCAATGATCACAAGAGATGGAATGTCAACAATATGGCTATGTTGTTTGATGGTAATGGAATGGGGAGAGGTAGAAAAATTATCATAAAATATACTAGGACAACTTGTGTCAAAGATGAAGTAATCATCCTCAAAAACCATGGAATGATAAAAAATGTATTCAATTTAATCTTCAGGGCATGCATAACTAATATTGTAATAGCCATGATCATATTTTTAACTCCAAATTTGATTTCATCTCAAGGGACTCTGAATCCAAAGTTAAGACTAATGTTTATTTTGATTTTGATGCTAAATTTGATGTTAGTCCAAGATTAGAACCTTACTCTAATTTTGATTCTTCATCTTATGGGTAATTTGTTACAATGATGTCTTATCACATGTTTATTATTGGATAAGTAATGACCTATGATGGCATGGTGGGTTCCACAAAGATTAATTTATTTAAGTGAGGCTCCTAAATGATAATAAAAAAGGTCAATAGACAACTCCTCAAATATTGGTTTTTTAGAGGGAGGCTCTTGAAAAATAGGCATATGGTCATGATAATTATTTGTTGAAAGGTGGTTATAATCATTAAGAATTGACTCAAAAAATACTGGCTCATTAGAGTGAGACTCCTCCATAATAGGTATAGTATTAAAAGGTGATTCATAATAGGTTGACTTATATCAAATGAATGGTTCAACATAAACATGTTAGATTGGTTAGTTCTCTTTGCCTTGATTTCCAATGAGTTAGAAAATACCAATTTTGAACACAACTTAGTCTTTCAATGATTGGCTCAATTGAAGGATTGATTCAATTGGATGAGGTTTGTATTGGGTTGGTTATAGTTTTAATTAGATGGGTCAAGGATTTATAAAATGGAGAATAGATGGAAAAAATTTAGTAATGATGAGTGGTTGGATAGTGGTAGTGCATTGTGGAACTTGATTGATCACATGAGGTAAAGGATGAAATCTCGAAATGGTAACAACAGGGTGGTGTGGATGTTGATTATTCACATAAGACAAAGGATAAGGTCTTATTATAAAAATGGTAAGACATTGTGGAGCCTAGTTGATTGCATAAGACAAAGGATGAGGTCTTAAAAGGACAATTTTGGGGTGTTATGGAGTTTGGTAGCTTGCCCAAGCCAAAGGATGAGGTCTTGGTATGGAAATGGTACAATGTTTTGGAGTATGATTGCTCGCGTAAGCCAAAGAATCCAAGTCTTCCTCATAAACCATATCATCCCAGTCAGTGAATTGATTTGGTTTTTGTGTATCTTAATTATGTTCCCCATATGGAGTATTATAGGGATAATAATAAAAGTACTTACAAAAGTTATCCCCGTAGGTGTTTCTATTTAGATTTTGTGAAGCCATTATATCTGATTGTACATGACTCCACCATAAGTGTAGTTAGACATATCTATATAAATGATGAAATCTCTAAAGATAAAAAATATTAGAGTTTTTCAAACTCTCAAAAACTATGTCCAAAGTACAAATGGTTCAAATTTGGTCTAACTTGGTCAAAAAGGGGTGGAGTTGTATCCCCAAAATGTTTTATGCTAAAACTTGGCATAAAATAGTGTAACATAAAATGTCTAATGTCAAATAATGTAAACACAAAATTTCAATCATTTGAACATAAATCAACATGTCAAAGTCTAGTCCAAAGTATTCCAAACAAGGTCTAAACTTGGAAATGGAAAAGAGTCACTAAGTCTTTCATCTAAACATGAAGTCAAAAAATAGGCTCATATAGGTTGTGTTAAGACTTTTGGTGAAATGACATCAAAATTTAGGATTAAAAGAAAGGATGATGATGATTTTATTTAATCTAACAAGTTTGTAACAATTTTTGACATAAACTTAGCACATCAAATCAAATATAAACATGATCAATTGGTATAAATCACAAGATAAAAAACACCTAGAGAAAAGGTTGTGTTCTCCCAAATAAAGGCACAAATATTGATGAAGATAGGTTGTGAACTAAAAAATAATAGTTATCAAATTTGGATAATCAAATAATTTAATTTACATAACCCAAAAGAGAAAGATATGCATATCAGCCCCTATGAAGCAAGGCCTAAACAAAAATCAATCAATGCTTAAATTTAAACTTGACATGGTTAATTAAAGGCTCAACTATTGAAGACTAGGATTTGACCAAAAAATATAGATAAGATTATACAACATGATGGTGCATGAATAGGCTCTAAATGACATACATGACATGGTTTCAAATAATGGTTTTAGTACAAGGATAATAAGTCCTAAAATAATTTGAGTAGTGTAATTGCATTAGAGTGCTCTAAAGATATGATCAATGTTTTGTTTCAATTTTTTTAAGGGCAAAAATTGACAAATGATTTGGGTAGCATAATGCTACCTATTTCAATCAAGTGACACACACATAAACACTTTTATCAAAAATTGAAAGGCACAATTATGGTGTAAAATGACTAGCATAACACCTCGTTGACAAGGGAGTGGTATATAAAAAACTAATTTTGTCATGGTTATAAACAAACATATAAGTTTTAGTCTCAAAAAACCAAGTAATAAAATGATAAATGATGAAAATAAAACTAATTATAATCATCCTAAATCCTATCAAGGGTATGGTAAAGTGGGGTTGACTAAAACTAATTTATTTTCAATTATCTAGATGGATCTCATGTCTACCAACTTTCACTTTAGAAAACAAGATAATCAACATGTCATTTGGGTCCACATCATATGGCTTGTAAAAATTTCTTACCTTTTTTACAACCACTACATCCATCACTCTCTTAGTGTATTGTTATTTCCAACATTCTCAAATGTCACGTGCTTAACCTCTATTAATGAAGATGGTTTAATCAACAAAACCATCATCTTAGTGAGGGGATCCTAATTTATATACCCCCACATGGGGAGGGGTTGAAGAAAATGATGAAATATGAATCCCCATGTCAAATCTTTATTATATAACTTATGGGAGGTAATGAAGTTTCCCTCACAAGATAAAATGTGTAAAATAGAAAACTAAGTAAAACAACTTTATAGTTGTTTCTAGATCACCCAAGTCATGTGGGTTTTAGGGAGAGCCTTGACAACATCTCTTTTACACGTTTGGATGAAGGCATAATCTTGTAATGAAGAGAATGATTTTGATCCTACAAGTTCCCTATTGGGAATGAGGGGAGAGAATACATACACAACTTCCTTTTTGCACAAACAAATCTAACTAAGCAAATAATGAATAACTTGCATACAATAAAAATTATAAGTTCAATTTTAAAGAACCAATATAAAATATTTGGTGGTGTTCTTTGGCCCCTTAACCTTGAGTTGAAAAAACATGTAAAGAACAACTATAAAACATTCAAATAAACACACTAAATTTTCCTTTAAGCACCAAATATAAATTCTTAATTTCTTTTAAGCATCTAAAAAAGGTTTTAAAAGACTTAATTAAGCATGATTTGACACTTTTTAGGTACGTCCTTCAAGAAAATTATTAGAATGTGATTTAGCCTAGAATATCTTTTATAAATGAAACAACTCTAAAAATTAAGCTCTCAAGTTTGTGTTTTTGAAAAAAACATAGTTATCATCGATGGTCACCTTTGACCATTGGTAGTTCCTACTAACCATCAATGGCTAATGTTTTACCAATCATCAGTGATCAAAACCAAACCATCAGTGGTTACCTATCGACCTAAAGTCATCAACATTATTAGACAAAAATAGCACTTGTTAACTTGTTAGAATAAAAATATTAAAAGGGAAACATTTTAGATCATAAAATAAAACTAGACTAGAGACTTAGACATCCAAATTATTAGTAACAAGTTGAGTAAAAGCTCAAAAAAATGAATTTTTTAAAATAGGTTTTCCTTTGCCACCCAACCATCAGTAGTTACACCTAGACATCAGTGGTTGAAACTAGTTAGTGGTTACACTTGACCATTGATGGTCCCTATGTAAACCCATGAAGATGAAATATGGACAAAAAAAGTTATAAAATATATTTAAAAATGTTTCACACCTCTAAGTATTATTTTGAGACCTGCACATTGATATTCTAAGTATATGGGATGCATTGAGTCCCACTACACATGCCATTATGTGATCTAATAATTTGACTCAAGAGAGGGGGTTAAATCAAGTGTTAGTTTCATTATAAAACAAAAATGAAAATAACACACTAAAAAACATGACATATCTAGGCCTAGACACTAGGGGGATCTTAGTAACAACATGCATATGAAAATAACAACTTAAACATGAAATAAACATTCCTTCACCTTCCTTGGATCTTCCAAATGGTTCATATAGTGGCTTGCTTAAATTTTGATTCAATGGTCTTTGGAAATGGAGCTTTGGATATCTCCACTTCCTCTTCACACCATTGTATTTGTGGCTTTGGCTTGGTTTAGAATGGCTTGGCTTGGTTTAGAATGGCCTGGCTTCTCTCAACAATATATCATAATAACAATATATCAAATGGATTTTTAGATCATTTGGGCATTAAAAGTTTGCACTAAGATAGATATTAAATTTATGAGTGTGAGGCATTATATTCATATATTTTCCAAATGGGCTTGGATCAATTATGACCATCCATCTCAAGATGAAGATGTGTGGCCATGAATTAATCTAATTATGAAAATAAAATCCATAAATACCCTCATCATGATTTGGAATAAGGGTCATTAATGAGGCATTGGAGGGCTTAGCCATATATTTATGGCATTTATGGCCTATGGAGCCACCTCAAAAAATGATGTCATATGATGATGCAAATATTAAAAACCAATTTCCATTAATGAAATATTCAACAACGTCCATGGAAAATTAACTTAAGCTCTTGATTCAAATCTATTAATCTTAAACATGATTTATAAATTTTGGTGAAAATATTTGAAATTGGTGCTCAAATTAATCAAAATGGTCAAAATTTTGTATTGTTGGCTAAAAATTTAACTGGATTAGAATTGGAATGTGATGTTAGATGTGTTGGAGCCATTATCCCATTTAGGATGTTGCCAACATATAATAACAAAGGAATGTTTCTCATATAAAAAAATAGTAAAAAAGAGAAATCTAGAGAACCTAGTTGTATAATCATCATTTTGACTCAAAATGATCTGACCAAAGTTGTTTATCAAAGTTAGGGATACATTAGCCAAAATTGGAACTTATATATAATAGACTAAAATCATTTAGTGTGTTTTAGAGTTTTAGGATAAATTGTGATATTTTATATAAATTGGTGTAAATCTTGGTTGGAGGTCATTAGTGGCCACTTTTAGGTGTCTATAGGAACATCATTCTTACACAAAAAAAATTGCCTATAGCTCAAAAAACATAGTCATGAAAACCAAGTCTTAAAACACATGTGGGACCACTTTTATGAACTTCCAATGGTTTTATATGATCCTTAAAAATACTTATAACATTTTTAAATAGATATATTACATGTTTAAATATAAATATTATTCTTAGAGACCAATCTCATGCCTTCACCCTACATAGACTTCATTGTGTTACACAAGTCACTTAGAGAGCAAATTTTTGCTTGTATATGAGCATATAAAAATATTCTAATTGAAAAAAATATTAGATATATGTCTTGAAAAGTAACCCCATGTATTTTGATCCATACCTAATCCCCTACAACACATTTCTAATCTCATTTGCACTTTTACCAAGTTTTCTCATTGTCTTCCTCATTAGGCCTTTTTAGTGATAGGTCAAATTCCATGACTAGTTTAACATATTTAAGTTATATAAACTAATAATAAAATTACATAGTCACAAACTAAAATTCTCATACATCATCCTCCAATCATTTTCATGCTTTTACCTGGTCAACCTTGCGTGCTACATCAAAAATCAAAGAAACAAGGTGTTTCTTATAGCTTCCACTCAATATTTTGATAGACCAATGCTACCTAGCGAAACCAAAAGATTATTATATATGATAAAATCAAAAAAATAGGTAATCTAATCCATTATGAGTCATTTCCAACATGATATTTCATATTAGGTCATTATGAGGATTTTAGGAGGGCTTAGAATGTCTTCCATTCTTAACAATCATTCATAAAGCTTAAGCCATCAACCTAGAAAAAAATTATAGGAACTTAAAGATAAGACCATTACCCAACTAACATGAAATTATTTGATCCTCATGAAATGGTTTCATGTGCCAATGAGCATAATAAAATCCTTCTCGGGTCTAGAACACCTCATTTTATGCACACAAAAAACCTTAACACTAATTTTCATACTTTCTCCTTTAGGATTTGACCTCAAAATTGGTCAAAATTTTTTACACAACCTATCACACCTCTAAAAATTCTCTTATTATCTTTGGGACCATGAGAAATAAACTTGACCCCTCATTAGGCTACACTAGGTCTCTTCTCTTATTAGGCCTTGAACTACCAATCATACTTAGACCTTGAACACACCTTAAAACCTCTTGTATTATTCTCAACACCTCATCATGTCATAAAAACTCATACCATGAGTATAGTACTAACCTTTTTTACACAAGTATCATACTACTCACCTCATCATGCTACTAGGCCTATGCCTTCTCACTAGGTCTCTCAAGTACATGGCTCATGAACTCAACTTCAAGAACAACAAATACAACTCAAAATGACATCAATGACACTTGCATGACATCAATGACAATTGAATGACATCAATGAAAATTAATTCATAACTTTGAATACATTATCAACACTCTACACTTATTCTTAGTGTGGTTATAGTTTTTTTTCAAAATTTCCATTTCCCACCTTGGGTGACCTAGGCCCTCATTTTCCTACCATGGTCCCTTCACAATTTTAGTTTGTTTTTAACCATCCTTTAATTTATGTTTCTATCTTGTAAATACTATATTGTATTAACTAAAATATTATAAAATACCTAGTTATAATCATTTCATTATATTTATTTCCTAGAGGCTTTGGTACCCTCTCTATTGATGTTGTGTCATAAGTTATCCTCTTTGTAGGTTTAATGGATCTATTTGGTCATATCTTGATCCATTGAGAATCAATGGGATATATTTTATTTACCTCCTTTGATAATAAATATATTGGATAGGATAAGTTTTAGGTCGATCCTATCTCATTTAATACACCTTATACTATACATAGGTATGTCAAAAAATTTCATTATGGCTAATTATACACATGCCTAGCCAATAACCAACCATTTAGATATGATAAGATCACAAAGTCTATTATTGATAACCAATCATAGTTTTAATCACCTCAATATACTATAGTGACACAACAAAAAGTCATACTTATAAATAAAATTTATGCGTATGAGGTTTGTGAATTTATTGTAAATGATCGAAAGTTAGAGTTTATAGATATATCAACACCAAAAAACTCACCCACATAGATAAAACAAGAGGAAGAGGTACAATAATTTAATTTGATAATAAATTTAGAAGATCAAAATTTCATATCTATAAAATAAATTGAGGATGATTCTAATGATGATACCAATGAGCATTGATGATTATTTATGTGGGTTGAATTTCACACTAGTTGGTCAAGTTTAATATAATATGATTCAAAGGAAAGCATTCAAATGAATATAAATAAAGGACAAACAATGATTTGAGATGTTGATAAATGTAATATTATTTGTTTCATTATATCTACTACACATAAAAATATTTTTTTAGGACTACCATCGACAAATATGTTTGTAAGATATAGAATTTATGAATAACATGAGACATAATACATAGATCAATACATTATAGGTTCAAATAGGTAACCATTTATAGATTTAATAAATAATGGGTAACTCAAGTACACAAAACTAATTATTAGAATGAAGGATAAAAATGTATATGATATACCACATGTGATGCTATTTGACAAGGAATTAATTTATTTTATAATAGTATGGAATAGATCTATCAAAAGGTTGTCAAAATAAGAGGGAAACCCCTTTTGTAACTTTCATAGAATTATAGGGAATGCCATAAATACTTATGAAACATTATATAAGAAAATTTAGAAAACATATGACTAAAGAAACTATTCATATTATATATCCTATATTGAAACCCACTAGGACTCAACAACAAGATCATATATGCGTAATTTATAAGAATTCCGTAAGGAATACATTAAATATTTATGTTTCTATTTATAATGAATATAGACAACATGTGGAAATAGATGAGGACATAGAGCCAAATTTATGCACACTTACTTTATTCAACACATATAACATAATAAAAAAAAAACTTAAAGATATATACTTTAAGTATAAAATAGGACATATTACAATACCAATTACATGTGATCCCAAATTTTTTGACATACTACTTTTTTTATGAAATTAGGAAATCACATTGCTTCTACATTAGGTCAATAATGGTTTCATGAATTGGAAGGTAAAGTTGATAAGATATATAAGTGTCTTACATTTTAATTTTAGGATAGTATAATTCACATTTTTCATGATGGTATGGATGATAATCATAGATTCATAAATGAGATAGAAGGATCCAATTTGGTCTTTTTGTACCCAAAGTATCCCCATTATTTTTTAATAAGAATGGGGGCCCACTATCATTCAAAAATAGTCTATCACTACATTGAAAATATTATAAATGGAAAGGCCTTATGTATTGCAATAACTTTCTTATTTGTTAGACTTGTGAACATACTTGATTTTGGACTAACCTACTAATGATTTTTAGATGTTGTGTGTATATAGGTCTTAGCTTATATATGTTCAGTGAAACTCTTTTGTGGAAATACTTAAAACAAAAAGGTCTTTAGCGATTTTGATCAAAACATTCATTCAAAAAAAAATTCTAACAGATATTAGTCTTCGACAATCTATTTTGGATAATTATTTTGATGAACTCATTCTAAACTATTGTTAGTAGAACTAGTTGTTTGAAAATTTTGTTTGGAGGCCTACCTTTGATATTTTTTGGCATTTCACATTTATATGGAACTTTGCATGAATCTAATCTTTGACATTTTATTTTGGGGGAATTTTTCATTACATCTATTTGGGATTCCTATTTATAGGACCTCTTAAGCTTTATTCACCCTATATATTAGCACTGTGCCATTTATTCTTTAGCACCTATTCTTTGGGAACTAGATTTCTAAACTTTTATACTTCAACTTATCTAAGTCTTTAGAATATTCATTTGGGAAAACCCTTTGGAGAAATTATTCAAATCAAAAGGATTCTTCGATGAAAGTGTTTGGATATTTCATTTGATTAATTTCTCTGACATAAGTTGGTCTTTGGTGAAATTGTTTGGGAGTTTCCTCTAAATTATTTTGGTCTTCATCAAAATTATTCAAAAATTTTATTTGAGATACTGACCCAACTCACAAACATTGTTATATCTTGATTCCTAACCATAGAAAGCCCCATGACATATTAAACCAAATTTAAAGAAATGATGAAATGACACTTGGAAAAAGGTAATGATGTGGCATTCCTACTCAACATCAATAGTGCCTATGTGACATACCCTCAAAATGAAGTGGAAATTTTTTAATTAAACAAATAAATCAAAGATATAGGTTTTAGATATTAATGGAACATGAACTAGAAATGAATGCCAAATATATATTAAATGAGAAGACACTCAATAGTTGGATGCTTCATAGAGAAACCATAAACTTGAAGGATAAATATCCCACACTAATGAGAAAATTCAATATGGGAATACAAATTAGTTTCGACTTATTGAATAGGTTATTTGGCTATCCAAACATTAATTTCATCCACATGAAGTGGGTTGTATTTATCAATTTACTAATGACCTCAGAGTTAACATTTACTCTAGGTAAAGTGATAAGAGCTAGGATATAAGAGAAAATATTACATAAAGACAAGAGACCTCTGATAGGTTATGTCTATATGATGTCCTAACTCCTTGGTGTAGTCCTTGGCATAGTCTACATTCATAATGGGTCAATTTAAAACCCTTCTCTAGTCTATATAAAGAATCGTAAATGTGATTCGTATTCTATCATGTACATATATGCATAACCTCAAAACATCATGCATATTTTTGAGGATGTCTACCCCTACTTATTGATGGCCATCCATAAGTCCCCTTACCTAGGACATCAAAGAGCATTGGACATACATTGTTTATTATGGGAGACTACTGGTTATACCCAGACTATAATATTATCATGGCTATAGGCCAAAAGGTAACACCTCTATGCCTCCCTAAGCATGTCCTTAAAAAATTGGTCGAGAAATAAATTACCTATTATTTAGGGTGGGGTATTGATGAGGACATTTATAAGACAAAGAAATATTAATTTCATGCCTCAAACCTTATTATTGGAAGGATGTGCTACACCAATTGAAAGCACTTCTACAAAGCATGTAGATAAAAATAATACTATTCATTGGATACATTCCCATAAAGGGACTGGGATCCCCATGGTTCAGTGTAGAAACATATCAAAAGACTTATCATCGACTATCAATATGAGCCCTATGATAACAATTTATTGTTCCTTAATGCTAAGAATGATGACCAAGTTAGGGAGAGGGCAAAACCAATTAACTTGAAAGAATGAATCTTGAAAATTATTCAAGGGGAACATTCCCTTTATTAAGTAGAGGCAAAAACTAGACTTTCACTAGCTAGATGATGGGATTCATCACAATTCTATACTAATAGACCATCTCAACCAATAAAGTATCAATGGATCCCTCCCAAAAACCCCATTTGACACTCAAAGTAGAAAATAAAGAACCAAGGGTACCTAACACCTCACTTGGAGAAAAACAAGATGAACCCATTTATCTTTATTATATATATTTTAATGGCCCTATTGGCTAATTTTGGTCTACATGCAAATCTTCTACCTAGATAGATGAGTTAAATAGAGTTCTAGATGGAATGAGTGGTCCAAAGATCACATATATCTTACAATTTTTTTGAAACACATTATGTAAACTTAAAGAGTAGTTTGTAAAAATTTGAGAAAGGAGGTTTTCATGGTGATGATAGCATTTAAGAACATGAAATAGGTTTTCACAAGCCTTAGAAGTTCATTTTAGCCTTGGATATTCAAATAACAATTCGAGCACAAGCCTTGAAGAACCATACTATCATCACATGTCACAGAGAAATGAATAGACTAGTTTTCTTGTGTATTTTATTAGTATGCTTAGAAACACTCTCAAGACAAAATATCACATAGAAATGAGTTTATTCATTCCAAGATCATCCTTTTCAAATTTCATATCTTTGTGAGCTTGATATCTCAATATATAAGCCTTTAAAGTTAGAATTGAAGAGTGGGACATATGCATAGATATCAAATTTGGGAAATGTGAAATAGCCATTTGAATTCAAATATTCTAAGGATAAACACAAGGCTAAAAAGTGTCCAAATCATGAAATTTTGAGTCAAGATCTAATATTGATTTGGTGATCAATGATGTTAGTGGGTTTGGAAAATCCAATAGAGCATATTTAATCATGCATTGAAGATCAATGGTAAGCATCAAGTAAAAATGTTATTGTATCCTAAGATTGAATGTGGAGATAATAAGTGTCAATATATTGAGTGCTCAAATAATAAATATAATGGCATGCATTGACTAACAAGGCCAGTTGGCCCAAATATATCAATGGTGTGTGATCTATCGTACCAAAGTGGATCAATGGGAACTGAGAGGTCAAAGATTTAGTTTATCTTAGGAATGAATGTGAGCCTACTACATGGTGTAAGCATTGAAATATATGGGGCTAATAGAAAGAACTTGAGAATTAATAATTAGTCGATATATGGCATAATTTGAGAAGTCTAGATCAAGATCAATAGTTGATACCAAAAGTTGAAGTCAATAAACTTCAAATGGAGAATGAATCTAATTCAAGTTAAATTAGAGTAAATATCTCAAAAGGCTATGCTTCTATTAGAGTTTAGTAGATCAATGCTAAACATGAGATGTAGTCATATAGTCATAGGTTATTAATAATAAAGTTTCAATTCCATTAAAGCTTAGTATGAACCTCTAGTTCAAACATTTAGAACTTATGGGGCCCATTTTTTAGGGTCATAGTATTATTTCATGACTATGTTCATTTCTCTTTTAGAAGTATGATCCTCATGTGTAGGGACTTTATTGGTTTCCATAATATTTAAAAAGTATAATATGTCTATTTAGACCTAATAGAGATCAAGAACAAAACTATGTGGCTTACAGATCTTCATTGATATTATAGCTATATTAACACCAATAAATTGGATTGATTTTTAATCTATAATAAAGGTCCATATTTAGGTTAGAGCAGATGCAAACATAAATTTGATTAGGGATAAATGTCTCATCTATCAACGTGGTCATATCTTCAAAAAATAAGTACCTATCACCCCTCAAAGTAGACATGGAATGACGATGTCATAATTATAGATATGAGGATTCTCTTGTCATGAAGAATGAAATCAAGTGGGAAGTGATGTAGAATATTAGAGCAAAGAGATATGCTATTTAGAGAAGTAGTTAGAGAATTCAATATTATTTAGAACTATAAATATATTTTCTCTAATAGGCTTTGTAATGACTCATCATGCAAAATAAACTCTTGTCATCTAGTACATTTCTGAGCCAATGAGGAGATATTGAAGACTATTAGAGAAAATGAAGGCTATTTTTTATGATCTATTATCTTTAATTTGATTAAAAGGTGGAAGAGAATTCAAGAAAGGTAATTGGGACTCCATCCAAGTGATTGAACCTCATTGATTGATTTTTTTACTCATATTCCCTTCTTTCTTTTCCCTTTATTTATATCTTCCATTCTCTCTATCTTTTTTAGACTCTCTTAGGGATTATAAACTCTCATAAGGACTCTTTGATCTTAAAGAGAAAGTAAATATTTGAGATATTTCAAAATATGATCATCTTGATTAGGCTAAACCCTATCAAGCATTTGTAGGAACTACCTCTTGATGCAATAAAAGATTTTTTTTACCTATCTCTTGCCTTGGATCTATGTTGAGTGATTCATGCATGATGACCTTGTGAAGGATAATATTCCTCATCCATTGTCCTAATTTCTAACCTAATTTAGGGTACTTTCAAGCCATTACAAGTCTAGATTAGTCTTCTACATGAACCTAGTCCATGAAACACTTTGCACTAAGCTAGATTGTGAGGTTGTGTGAGATAACATTGTCTTTTGTAGATCTAATATGGGTTAAAACTTATGAAAGTTTTCCATTTTTATTTGGTGCATCACCTAGTTAACTTTATTAGGATCCCCTTTTACCCTTTATGATCCTTTTCCTTATGATAACATTAGTTTAGGTGATCCATAAGAAGGAAGTTGGCCTTCTGTAAAGGTTAAACCATATTATAGGATACCCACAACCTGGGGTTGTACCCATAGTGTATCTCAATTGTATATTACCTAAATTAACCTTCTCTAAGGGTTAAAATTGATGCTATAATAGTTTCTATCATGTTAAGTGTGACTTTAATACATTATGCATCTTATTGAAAGGTTATTGGTGTTTCCATTTAGTATAATCATCCTTTGGAGGAACATTTGTAAACACTAATGGAAACTCCACTATGAACATCATCTGGTATAAGAATCCCAAGTTCCTAATCACCATCATTTCATATGTATCATTCCACATTTGATCAAAATGCATGTTCTTTCATTCCTTATCCTTCATCTCAAATTAGAAATATTCATGGCGTCGCCCCAAATGGCCCTCAAGATTCAGTGTATCAACCTTATCAAAATTTTCCTCTCTTTAGTCAACCAAAAAAAAGCCTTAGGGATATATGGCTTTATCTTGAAAAAATATTTTGAAAGGTTGATAAGGAAGAAGAGTACTATAGGTAACAATATATCCTTAAACACCAAGCTTATGTTTAAGATCAAGAGTGGAGGTTTCAAGAAGAATACTTGGCTAAGAAATACCAAAACAAGAGGTAAAATGACTATCATTTGTTTTTAAGACAAAGAGCATCCAACCCTAGACCCCAACTACCCTATCCTACACTTGTTCATGCTCAAACCTAGCCCCTTTGCCTACCTTATCAAATATCATCTCTATAAAGAGTTAGGCCAATCATCAAAGGCCATTTAGCTAAAAAATATCAAGCAATCCCATCTTGGATCTTCTCCTATGTCAATGACCCTTGACTATGTCATACCCTATCTTGTGAAACCACCCTCTCTCACACCCGTTTAGGAAAAGGAAAAGGTGGCCATGCCTTATGCTTTCCCCTGATGGAAATAAATTAAGGAGGGTACAAATAAGAGAGAGGAAGTGATAGTTAGGATAGTATATGAACTAAATTCAATAAAAAATAGGTGTTAGGTGAGCTCAATGAGCTTGCCATACAAAATTTTCATTACTCTATCTCCCTCTGCTAAGATCCACCAAAGAGATCCTTCAAATTCATTAGCTATAAGGATACTCTCCTAAGATTCAATCAAGGTAAAATTATTCACTCTCCCACCATCTCCCTCTTGGATAAAGATCTTATTTTTCAAAGAATAAAGGAGGAGATTGTAAGCATACGTGAACCTCAATAAGACAACACAAGTGTCTATGATGAGGAGATACTAATAGTCATCCCACTCTATTCATAAGATATGAAATAGGTTTGGACTAGTTATTGTGGTATGGATTTGACACTGATGAATTAGAGCCTAAAGGCTATATTGATGCCTTCATATTTGAATAAATGCGTATTCAGGTTGGTGCTGAAAGAAAAGGGGATTTTGATTTGTTCCAAGAACTTTCATTTAGTATGGGTAAGGATGAAGATGAGGATAAAATAGAGAAAAAAGAGGATTAAGATGAAGTATGGAAATAAGTATATGATGACTTAATGTACTAGGTATAGGTTCTAAACCAACCTATGCTTTGTTTAGAGCATAAAAATGAATTTAAAAATTAGGTTATAGAAGCTACCTAGTCTTAAAATGAATTGTCCATTGAAGGTAGTACTAATGTCTTTAAGAATGAATGAGAATGGTTGTATCTAGAGCCATAAGAACATGACATTTCAAACCTTATATGGGTTGATGAGATATCATATGGCTCCTTTCAAATTAACCAAAGAAAAGATGGTGTTGAATTTGTCATTATCCTAGATGACCAAGAGGAAGCTTGATTTTTAGATGATTTAGAGATTTTTTTCCTTAGCCTAAACAATCAGCCTTCATTTTCAAAGGAGCCATCAGATGAGGATCTTAAAAGTGCTCCTATATTCCAATTTGGAGCAAGCCTTGAATAAATATACTAGTATGTTTACATTGGAGACATGTTTGTCTCATTTCATCCTCTTGAGAGCTTGCCAAAAGAGTTAGAAATTAGGAATCTTAGCTCACCTATCACGAGATCTCAAAGTCAAGGTGTTTTCCATTATGGTCTATCTAAAGTGAGTGATGATAAATATTTTTCTTTTGATCTAGGAGGAAGATACTTATAAGTTATAACCATGCACATATTAGAATAGTTTTCTTATTTTCTCTAAGTGCCTACGCACACTCTTTTCCTATTTTGTGTTTCTTTTTCCAAAGTGCTTTAGGTACTTTTTTTTTTAAACCTATTTATTTAAGAATAATTTATCCAAAGGTGCAACTTTCCATAATTTCATGTCATCTAAAAGAAAAGACTTATAACTCCATGCCTAATGGATAAGTCAAGGCAAATAGTCTATTGCATAATAGGCATGCAACCCTAGGATGTTACTAGAAATATTGGCTAATTTTGGCCCAAATACAAAGATTTTTCCTAGATAGATGAGCTGAATAGAGTTTTGTATGGAATGAGTGGTCTAAAGATCACATACAGCTTGAAAAGATTTTAAAAGGCATGAAGTAAACTTAAAGTGTAGTTTGTCAAAATTTGAGAAAGTAGGTTTCCATGGCGATCATAGAAAGAACATAAAGTAGGTTTTTAAAAGCCTTAGAAATTAATTCAAGCCTTGGAGATTCAAATTAAACATGAAGTATAAGTCTAGAAGAACTAGACCATAATTGCACATCATACAGAAATGAATACACCAATTTGCTTGTGCATTTTATAATTATTCTTATAAATCCTCTCACGACAAAATATCATATAGACATGTAGTTATTCATTCCATGATCATCCTCTAAAAATTTGGTATCTTGATGAGCTTTCTATCTCAAGATATAAGCCTTTAAAGTTAGATTTTTAAAGTGAAACATGTGTGCAGATGTCAAAATTGGGCCTTGTGAAATATCCATTTAAATTCAAATGTTCAAAGGAAAAAAATGTGGGGATATCAAGTGTAAAAATCATGGAAGCTCATGTCAATATACAATGGTGAGTGGGTGATCAGTGATGTTAGTGGGTTAGAAAGATCTAATAGAGCACATTTTATCGTACATTAAAGATAAATGATGAGTATTAAGTGAAAAGGTCAATGTGTCCTAAGATAAAATTTGGAGTTTATAAGTGTTATTATCTCAAGTGTTCAAATAATAGATCTAATTTCATGCATCAACTAACAAGGTTAGTGGCCTAAAATAGATCAACAGTGCATGATCCATCATACCAAAGTTGATTAATGGTGAGTGAGAGGTTAAAGAGTTAGTCTATCTTCAGAATGAATGCAAGGTTGTCACATGGTGTAAGCACAATACTAGATAAGGATTATTTTAATATCCTAAGAATTATTGAGGAGATGATAGATGGCATAATTTAAGAATCTCAGATCAAGATCGATGGTCAATATCAAAAGTTGAAGCCAAGAGACTTCAAATGGAGAATTAATTCAATTCAGGTTGAACCAGAGCAAATTATCAAAGGGCTATGCCACCATTAGAGTTTAGTCAACCACGTCTAAGCATGAGATGTAGTCATAAAGTTATAGGTTATTAATGATAAATTTTTGATGCCATTGGAAATCTCTATGAACCTCTGATTTGAAGATTTAAAACTTATGGGGCCCATTTTTTGGGGTTTCAATATTGTTTCATGAGTGTGCCCATTACTCTTTTAGAAGGAAGATCCTCATGTGTAGGGACATTTAAATTTACATAACATTTAAAGGGTAAAATATGTCTATTTATATCTAATAGAGATCAAGAACAAAGCTATGTGTCCTATAGATATTCATCGATATTATAACTATATGAAAACCAAATAATTGGATTGGTTTTCAATCTATAATAAAGGTCCATATTTAGTTTGGAGCATATGCAAACATAAATGTGATTATGGAGAAATATCTCATTTATCAACATCATCATAACTTTGATAAATAATTACCTGACATTGCTCAAAGTAGACATGACATGGCTCTATCAGAATTATAGATATGAGGATTCTCTTCACATGAATAATGAAAGAAAGTGAAAAGTAGTGTAGAAGATTATAGAAAAGAGATCTAGTGGTTAGAGTAGTCATTGGATTCATCAATACTATTTATAACTCTAAAGATCTATTATTTAATAGACTTAGTCATGACCCACTATATAAAACAAACTCTTGTCTTCTAGTGCATTTCTTAGCCAATGAGGAGAGATTGAAGACTATTAGAGAAAATGAAGGCTAATTTGTTTATGATGTATTAGATTTGATTTTATCAAAAGGTGGTGGAAAATTCAATAAAGGTAGTTGGGACTCCATTCAAGTGATTAGACATCATTGTTTGATTTTTTTACTCATGCTCCATTCTCTCTTCTCCCTTTGTCTATATCTTCCATTCTCTCTCTCTTTCAAACTCTCTCAAGGATTCTAGACTCTCACAAGGAGTCTTTGATCTTGAAGAGAAAGGGAATCTTGATTAGGCTAAACCCTATCAACCATTTGTAAGAAATAGCTCTTGATGTAATAAAAGACTTTATTTACCTATCTCTTGCCTTGGATCTATGTTGAGTGAGTTGTGCATGATGACATTGTGAAGGAGAATAATTATTTTCCATTGTCTTCATTTATGACCTCCTTTATGGTGTTTTCAAGATATTTTAGGTTTGGATTAGTGTTTTGCCTAAACCTAATCCATGAAACACTTATGCACTAAGCTAGATTATGAGGTTGTGTGAGCTAACATTATCTTTGATAGATATAGTGTGGGTTCAAGCTTATGGGAGTTTCCAATTTTTATTTGGTGCATCACTTTGTTAAGCTTCTTATGATCCCCTTTCTAACCCTTTTCCCTATGACAACATTAGTTTAGGTGATCCATTAGAAGGAAGCCAACCTTCTCTAAAGGTTCAACCCTATTATAAGATACCCACAACTTGGGGTTATTCCCATAGTGTATCTCAATTTGAGAGATCCTAAATAACCCTCTCCAAGGGTGAAAATTTATTATACGATAGACCCTTTCTTACATAAGAACCATCTTCCATGGTTATTAAGGCAACTATTTTCTATACAAGGAATTGAAGGGATCATCCCCTCCATAAAACCCAGCCATTAAAGCACCATCAGTAGAGCTAGCCTCACATGAGGAAGCTTGAGGAGAGTCCATTGATGATGAGGTAGAACTATAGAGAGCCAAGATATTGAGACTCTAATATAGAAATTGGAAATAATCATTTCATAATCAACCATCAGGTGAGAAAGTAACCCATTCATTTTACATTACCCTTATTGTTTATCATGTTTCTCTTTCTACTATTGAAACATTTGATTTTGTTTCATTCAAACCTAATATTCATCCTCCCATCTTGGTCCTAAAGGTGGATGTTTCTCCTATAAAACCTAATGCTCAAACAACCTTACTAATTCTAAAGTTACAATACCGTTCCTCTACCCTTATTCATATTTCTAGAGTTGGTATTCCTCTAATTGCATCTTCTACAATTATTCCTACTATTCTTAGTGTTTTTACTTCCAATATTATCCCAACCCCCATAAGAACATATAGAAAGGTAAGAAAGAATAATAGGGGGAAATTATCAATTACCTAGCTCCATGTGTCATCTACTTAGCTAGGTCTACCAGTTCTTCCTCCTATTTCATCTCAAGATACAACTATGATAACAACCAAGTTGGCCAAGAAAAAGAAGTCAGTCTACACAATTCACCCACTACCACACTATGGTGGAGTGGACTAGTCTAAAATGATCTAACCTTTACTTCCTTATTCCCTTCTAGAGGAAACTTTGAGGAAGACATCAATAAAAATATTGGGTGAGACTACAACTTTAGACACTCAACACATGGATCCAACCCAACTAGTCCTCCCACATTGGGAAACAAACATGAAATCATAGACTTTCAAGAGGCTTAATCTAGTAATCATTTAATTTACTAATATAAGCATAGTATTTGAAATATCTACCATGAGTATGCAAAGGGTTACAAAGAGAAGATCAAAGATGAGATTGAGAGAGTAGTCATAGTTGAGGAGAGATAAGAAATGTTTACCTTATCCGAGAAGAAGGGTAAAAATTTGGGAAGTCCCCATACATAGAGAATTTTAAATCCTATTTTAAAACAAAGAAAAGATGACCTAGTTAAAATACATGAAGGAACCAAAATGGAGATGAGATAACTAGAGCAAGAAATAGAGAAAATAAGATAACATCAACAAACTATGCATATCCCAATACAAATATAAATGGATGTCTAGATTGTTGCATCTAGGTTATATAATATTCTTGAAGATATTGGTGCAATGAGGGTAGAGATAACACCTCATATAGTAGAGACTACTAAATTATTTAAATATTTAAAAATATCTGATAATAAACTAAAATTTCTTATTCTTTTTACTATTAGGAAAGCATATGCAAACCTAAATCTAATGGTACCATTGGAGGCTACCTATGCATTGAATTAGGTAGTCATCAGGACACATAATTATATAGAGTGGATCAATGTAGATGAGGCTATAATGGCTAAGTACTTATAAAATTAAACTCTCATTTGATAGATTTTGGATGAACTAAAGCTTTCATAGGCCAAGGATTCCATAAGAAGACTTATCAACAAGGCCAATTTTGACCAACTATTATAACATGCTTAATATAGCTTCAAGCAAAAATTCCAAAGAAAGACATTAGAGGAAATAGAATAAGATCTCATGTTTTTTAGGAAAGAGGTCATGGAGGTTGAGATCTTTAGAAATTACTTTATAAATACAAAGGTTGAGCATTCAATACTCTTGGAATAGGTAAATAGGGTGTTGAGACCTATATTACATAACATGGACATAATCAGATAATAGTATGACATCAACCATAAGCACTATCAAGTTTTTGAAATAAATAATAATGTTGGTGCTTCAACTCCTAGTTTGTCACAAACATCCACTTAAATGTCTCTAAAAACCTCACCCACCATGCAAACACCTAGTCAAACTTGAGTTGAAGGATATTTTTGTATGTATACATACAAATAATACTCTTTTCACTAATAGTTTAATGTCACTTAAAATATAAATGTAAAGTTACCTAAAATATTTTTTATCATTCACACATTAGATTGATTTATATATGCCAACTAATATTGATATATTTTTTGTTAGCCATGAGCATGCAAATGTGCAATTTTGAGCCTAAAATTAGAATTAGGGTTCTAATTATGTAATGTAACCATGAGTTCACATGCACTTCGAATATGAGGTGTACCCTCCCCAAGTCTATATATTTATGTAATTTCACATTCCAAAGTGTTGGATGTTGATCAATATGGGAAGAAATTATTTTTTGATTATCATGTAAATGCATTGGTGTTCTTTCCTTCCATTTTTATGTTATTAAGGTTTCACTTTCTTGATTGTGTTAATATAGTAATTTGAAGATATTATGACTATTTTATTAATATATATTAACCATAGATGTGAAAAAACTATTGAAACTTAGTATATTTCATTGGTTAATCAATTAGTTCAAATTATGTTAGTATTTTTAGTGTAAAGGTGTTTCCTTTTTGGTATAGTTTTCCAAATATGCAAAAACTACCTTTGATGCCTTATTTATCTAAGATATAATATTCTAATTTAGGGTGTGAAATATCAACTATAAATGGATATTCTAATTTATTTTATACCATCATGTTCCCAACAATGTTCCTCCCTAAACTCCCTAACTGTGTTTGCCTATAGTGTGTAATAGCTAGAATTAGTAAGCACTAATTATAAAAGCACTAATATACTAATAAACCATCATAAGAAGTGACTTCTTGAGATCATAAAATGTTATTTTCTACTCTACCTTTCCTTCCTTTTAAATTTTATTTAATTTACATATACTCACTCTATATTAAAAATCACCAATTAATCCCATTCACTTGGGTTTGACTTATTTACTAGGATTCATTTCACTACAATCAAACCTGATTAATAACTTGTATGCTTTTCTTGTTATTCCACCATAAGTTCATTTAACCCATACCTAAAACTCATGCCCTAGAATGGATTTTACCTACATTGAGATACTAAAATGTTAGAGGCTACCTCGTTTAAATTTTGTAATGTACACAAGACCCACATCAACAAAAAAACTAGCATTAGAAATAAGGCCATTTATGTGCCTTACCTAGTGCGAAGTTATCTCCTATATTGAGTTGCATTGGAGATGCCCAAGAGAATTACTAGATCTGGGACCCAAATTAGTCTTTTGATTTAACCCTTATCAGTACATCAAATGACTAGATTTTTACTATAAATATCAATATACTTAGGGATAAAACACCATCTCCAATCATAAATATCCATCCCATCAATCATAATATGGCCCAATAACAACATTGGTTAGCTGTATATATCATTGTCATCTTAGGATGAATGCATAATTTACCTAAGAAACTAGAGAAATATCTACCTTCTTTCTCCATGTCAAGATGAAAAGACATAGAGGAACACATTAAGCCTTTCAATGATGCTTTAAGATTAATGAATGCTACTGGTGAATATGTTACAATTAGGATTCTCCTATTTACCTTGTAGGATGATTTATATGATTTGTATTTCAAGCTTCAAGAGAACTTGATCACTTCTTGAAATGAATGTCATAAAAAATTTCTTGCTTGATTTGGATAAATTACTAGCCTTAGACTAGCACACCAACATTTTACCAACATGAAGATGGAACCTAATAATCCAATTTAGGATTTCAGTACTAGATTCTAAAATATGTATAATTATCTTAATCTAGAGTATAGACTAAATGGACCATTGGCATTAGAGATGTATAGAAATTCTCTAGACCTAATCACTAAAGTGTTCTTATTAAGAGATACTATTACCACCACTCTAGATTTAGCATATGAAGAGGATATAAAAATTGATAGATAACATAACCCTCAAATGTTGGCACTCCTTAAAATTAATCAAAATGTCCATGATTTTAATCAAATTAAACTGTACGCATTGTCCCTTCTAATGTAACAAGACCCAATCAAAATTATAGTTATATGAATAACCATGTAAACATGAATAGTCATCAACATAATTAACATTCAGTTCCCTCTAATGTTTAGTTGCACAAGAATCCAATTCTATTGAAGTAGAATTGGATTTCATCCAAAGAATGATCCAAAAATTAAGAAATGACTTTTTGAATATGTGGAGGAAGATGGGAAACACCACTATCTAGAATAATAACCAAAATCATGGGTATTAACGATAAAATAGGCCCTTTAATAGGCATGTAAATAATACAGAGCAACATCCCAATAAGTAGCTAGAGATCAAAATAGTATAAATGGCTCTACCCAATTGGTGTAGAGTCCATAACACATCACAACATGCTGAGATATAATGTGTGTAATTATGTGTATCATTTGAGATCATTTAGAGGGATATGGCAAGTCAATTATTGATGAATAATCCACTAGAGTTTAATCTAGAAGATGGTTCTTCAAACATAGAAATGGTATTTTAAACACATGAGCCTTTGTTCCTAAAAGAAGATGTAAATAAACTAGAGGATAAATCTGATGAGGTTTAGAATTTCCATCAATATCAAAAGGGAAATTATGATATGAGGAATTCACATCCATTTACAACATTTAATCCTTTGAAAAACACTACTATTCCACTGAATCCAAAGTCTAACAATAATCCACCTCCCCCAAAATGAAATGAACAACTATAGAATAAAGTAGAGAAGGAAAAGGAGGGTATAACACTATTGAAGACATGAAGAATTTTAAATCCAACATTACTCTTCATGAATTAGACTAAATTATAGAACAAAAGGATCTCTATAGAGGTATATTATAGGAAGGCAACTACTGAGAGGACAAAGGCTGCTCACACAAATGTCACATATAAAATAAAACAAGAAGTTACACCTTTTTTATTAACTATTAAAGTGTTTGGAAATAACATCCAAAATTATTTAGTCAATTCCTTATCTTTGACCATGATTATTCCTACTTAAATTTGCTAAAAGTTAGGTTTAAATCCAATCCCATCAAAGAAAACAGTTTCATAATTAGATAATAATGTGGTCTTTATAATAAGAGAGCTAAATGATATACACGTCCAAGTAGCATCTAAACCATGAGTATAAATGATGATCAACATACTAGTAGTAGATATTATGGAAGGATATTGACTCCTCCTTAGTAGAGACTAGTCTAAGACATTGGACAAGTATGTAGCAATAGACTTCTCTCACATTTGGTAACCATGGAGAGGTATTCCAAAATAGATTTGATTGAAATCTAAGAATGAAGTATCCGATTAATAAATACAATACAAATAATGAATAATTAAGTTATAAATATCTTAATCTATGAATTTATGACTTCAATATAAAGTATGAAGTGTAAGAACTAGAAGTCAAGGGACCTTCCCAATTATGGACCCTCCGCTTCGATGGTGTAAAATCCAAGTAAGGATCAGGCATTAAAATTAAATTAGTTGACCCAAAATGAAATAAATAATTGGAAACGTATATATTATAGTTCCATTGCACCAATAACAAAGAATAATATGAGGCACTAATTTTGGGACTACATTTTTCTCTCAAAAATAATGTCAAATAGCTACTATTTTATGGAGATTCAAAATTGGTAGTCAATTAGGTTTAGAAAAAATACTAGTGTAAGATATTGTATCTAAAAAATTACAAACATATATCTTGGTATTTTATTGTAGTTGAGGCCTTTAACATAGTGGTTGTGCCTAGATAACATAATCAAGTTACTGATTGATTAGCTACTTTAGTTGTTAATTTGGCACCCCTACAAGATTCTAAGGCACAAAGATTCTCCACTGAGACAGTACCTTATCCATTAGTTTTATATGATGACCAACAAATTTTCTAATTCTTAATTAACTCATGATAATTTGAGTCTTAGATCATTAATGACAAAGAAATTAGTTACTTATGCCAAGAGAAATTGGGGAAACAAATCATTCAAGTGAAATAAAATTTCCTCCATATGGGATTGGTTTCCATGAAAACACCATTTTATTTATATCCTCAAGCTAAATAGAAAAGGAAACCAAAATTAAATAAATCCAAGATGGATAATCTAGGAGATTAGTATCACCCACACTATGTTAACATCGGTCTCAACTATACTCTAGAGGAAAGGCAAAAGGTGAATAATTTACTCACTCAATACAAGGATGTGATTACATAGACATATGAAGACCTAAATTTTTTAAATCCAAGGCTCATCTCCCATACAATCCCATTAAAATTGTACCACAAACCATTTAGGTAAAGGCAAAGGCTAGTAAATTCTATTTTATAAACTCATATTTAGAAGGAAGTGGAAAACTTATTGAGTGCAAAAATAGTTTTTCTTATCTGACATTCTACTTGGGAGGCTAATTTATTTCTAGTAAAGAAAAAGAGTGTAGAGATAGGCTCTATGTTTATTTTATAAACTTAAATAAAGTTTTTAATAAAGACAATTATCTATTACCTTCTTTGGAGGAAGTCATCTAGATAGTGAGTTATTTAGGAATGATGTCCTTCATAAATTTTTTTTTAGGATATATCCAAGTGTAGGTAGAATCATAAGATAAAATTAATATAACTTTCATCATGAAGTGGGATAATTATGCATATAATAGGATTCTATTTAGACTAATTAATGTAGGCATCATGTTCTAGTGACTTTTGGACCACACCTTTTAGGGGTTGATAGGTAAATGCATAATTATTTACATGAATGAATTCATAGTTTTCTCAAAAGCAAGAACTACTCATGTAGGTCACCTGAAGTCAATATTTGAAAGATGCAGATGGTTTGACATTTTATTAACGTCAAAAAGAGCATATTTGGTGTCACAAAAGGCAAGCTCTTTGGTCACATCATTTCCAAAGGCAAAATTACAATTAACCTAGGTAGAATTTAATGGATATCTAAAATTAATTTCCCAAATAGAAAAAAGGAACTCAAATCTTTATTTGGGAAGATAAACTTCATGAGAAAGTTTATATCAATGTTTATAGAATTTGTTAGAACTCTAAATGCAATGTTCAAGCAAGATGCTAAAGTGGAATGGGTATCAAAGGATCAAAATTATTTTCAAGAGATTAAATATGCAATATCTCAATCCCATATAATTATAAGTCTAGAATTCACCAAAGACTTCTTATTTTATTCATTCACCTCAAAACATACTATCACTATCATGCTCACCAAGAAGAAAAAGGAAATTGAGCATCTTATCACATTCTTGAGCACAAAATTTAAATAAGAATAACTTAGATATTCCATGGTAGATAATAAAATGTTTAACCTTATAAAATTGGTAAATAAAGATTGACATTACATCCCGAAGAACAAGAAAATTACCATTATATCAAATCCTATTGTTAAACTTAATTTAGCATAAAACAAATTGGAAGAATTTAGAGGAAAATGGATGGAATAATTTTAGGAGTTTTAGATAGAAATCAAGCCCACCAATATTTTTAGATGTCATGGAATTAGTTATCTCATGGTTGAACCTAACCCATACATCAATACTGAAAAGGTTTCTGAAAACCAAGAATCTAAACGAGATTAGTATACTGACATTATTCAATACTTGTTCATAAGTACCTAGTCTCTAGAGCTCAAAAGAGAACAAAGGAGATATTTAAGACTCAAAATGGCTCATTACATGATTATAAAAGGGATATTATATAGAAGGAATTATGAAGGTATCTACTAGAGATGTGTATAATGAGGGCAAGCTCAAGAAATTTTGGAAAATTTACACCAAAAGAAATGTAGTGTTCATCCCTTTGAAAACACCACAACCCATAAAATCCTTAGAATGGGTTATAATTGACCAACCGTTTTCAAGGATGAACATGTTCATGTTAGGACATGCCATGAATTTTAAGTCCTAGTAAAAGATAAGTACACATAATAATGTCTGTACCACCAGTCATTCAAGGAATACAATCTGATCAATGGGGCTTGAACTTCATTAGGGTTATTAATCCTAGTTCTTCAGCTATCCATAATTTTTTACTCATTAATATAGAATATTTCACATTATGGAATAAATATACAAATACTAAGCATTCAAGAGAGAAATATGTGATCATATTTATAGGGGAAAATATCATAACTAGATTTAGTGCTCCCATCTCTCTAGTTTATGACAATGGGCCAACATTCCAATTAGCTAAATTTACTGAATGTGCCCATGAAAATAAAATCACCATTAGTTCATCATCTAACCATTAAACATGAGGAAATATATTGGGTGAATCAAAAAACAAGAATCTAATTGATGTTAAAAATTATGTAATAGACAAACCTAGAGATTGCCATAATCTACTAAAGTATGCACTATGGGCTAATCGAACAAGATACAAGTAGGTGCTCAAGGCCTCATCGTACTTTTTGTTCTATGGGAGACACTTAATTTCCTAACCATGCTTAAATTTATAACATGCCAATTTATGTTAGAGTACATGGAACCAAGTGAGAAGGTGGATTCTTAGTTTTTGGACATAATAGATATGGAAGACTCCAAGACTAAAGACTTACAGAATTTTAGTAAACATCAATATATAATGAAAATATGGTTTGACAAAAGAGAAAAATTCAAAGCATTTATAATATCTGACCTAGTGATTTTATGGGACAAATACCATGAAAATAAAGGATAGCATGACAAGTTTAACCCATTATGGATTGGATATTATCATATTTCAAACATCCTAGGTAATAATGTTCTCCATCTGAGGGACCTCCAAGGTAATGAGATGACATATCCAATAAATGAACATTTTTTTAAGCATTAATTCATGGCTATACCATTTGGGGATGCACTTTAGTAAAAAAAAAAGGTGATGGAAAGATTAGGATTAGGGTAGATTTACTATTTTATTACAATAGTTTTATGGCTTTCATAGAATAGTTTCCATCCTTCCTAGGTTAGCATTCCTAGTTTTCAACAATTTGTTTTGTATATTAACATCTTAATTTCTAGCCTTAGACATTTTTATTTAACATATGTAAATATTATTTAATTTCCTTTGTATTCTTAAATAAAGTATCCAACCTATTAGGACATCCTTTAACATGTTTATAAGATAAAGGATCAATCTATGGGAAAACATGCTAAAAAGAGGTACACTAATTTCATTACTAGTAGGATTTTACATCCTTGTGTTTTAGATTTTAAAATTTAGGTACACAATATGAAAATTAATAAAGAACATGATAAAATTTAATGTTTCAGTCAAGCATATAAAGGTTACTCTCATTACTACATAAAAAATTTAGAACATAAAAAATTTAGAAAGTTTTTTTCACTTTCCTTGGGTCAAATGCACTTATCATATTAATAATTATTTGGGGAAATAATAATGGATATGGGTATATCTATAAGGGACAATCCGGTAAACTTATACTTGCATAGATACCAACTCATTGTGGTTTCTTCTCTCCCTCTTCTTATAGTGTTTTACAAAAAAATAATAGAATAATTAAGGATCAAAACATCCTTAAAAGGGTGATCCAAATAGCCTAAATAAAAATCCAAAGGTGATCAAAATCTCAAAATGATAAAATAAGGTCAATGCACCATGAATCATGTAAGAATATAGGATAAGAAAAGAGAAGTAACCCATGGTACCTCTATTGGGGCCATGGGTGCCTCTCTAGTAGTAGACCAATGTCAAAGATTCCCTAGTTCTCAAATATTTTTTCACAACTAGAATGAAACCTATAATTGTTCTAGTTCTTTGCTAATGTCCTCAAAATAAGGATAAAAATAAACCACTTCCTCACACACATATCTAAGATAAATTAGAAGGAAAGTATGTTTTTTGTGGCTATTAGGAGTCTCTTTTGTATAACTGATTTAATTATTCTATGTATAATGTTTGATGTTTGATCAAAGAGTTGTTAATCAAAGGTTATGGCTTCTCAAACACTTGGGATTATTTCCCCTATAAGTCTCCATTTGTTCTTCCCAACATACCCCCATTCTTTTTTTAATAATGCAGACCCATAATATTCACGACTTGGTCTAGCCTTATCTTGAAAATATTTTAAATTGAAAGAAAGTATGTATTATTTTAACTTTGATATTCAATTAACATATGAACATACTTGATTTTGGACTAACCTACTAATGGTTTTTGGAATTTGTGTGTATGTAGGTCTTGACTTATGCATGTTATAAAAAAATCCTAAATGGAACTACTTAACATAGAAGGGTCTTCAATGATTTTTTTTGAAATAATTGTTCAATGAACTTATCCAACCCATTTTTATTTTGGTGATTTTGTTTTAATAATTATTTTGGTGAAACTATTCAAAACTATACTTAACAAAACAAGTTATTCAAAAAAAAATTTCAAAGACCTACCTTCATCAAATTTTGACACCTCACACTTGTATAGACCTCTATAAGATTCTACTCTTTGAAATTTTCTTTCAAGGGAATATGTTAAAGAATCTATTTAGGATTAGTGTTTATAGGACCTCTAAATTTTTATTCACCCCATATCAAATCACCATGTCATTTAATCTTTAGCACATGTTCTTCATGATCTAGATTTCAAAGGTTTTACACATTAGCTTATTTTGGTCTTCAAAAGATTCATTGAACAAGACCCTTTGGTAAAATTTCTCAACTTAAAATAGGTGTTTGTAAAAAGTGTGTGGTGATTTCATTAAAGAAAAACTTGTGACACATCTTAGTATTTAGAGAAATTATTTTGGGATTTCCTCCAACTCATTTCAATCTTCAATAAAAGATGTTAGAACTTTTGGTTGGGAAACTTGCCTGACTCACAAACATTTTTATATCCTGACTATTGACTCAACCACTAAAATACCTATGGTATAGTAAACCTAAGCTGAAGAAGTGATGAAATAACACTTGGTAAAAGGAAATGATGTTACACACCTACTAAATGTCAATAATGCCTATATGGCATACCAACCAAATGAAGTGGCAAAGTTTGAATTTAACAAAGAAATCAAAGTTATAGATATTGTAAATTAATGGAAGAAAAATTGGAAAAAAATGCCAAATCTATATCAAATAAGTTTGAATGACAACATGACAATTTGATCTCAAGATAATTTTAAAAATCAATTTCTCCCCTATGATTAAGCCCTAGCTATTAGTGTTTCAACCTAAAAACATACTCAGGAGAGCCAAATGATTAAATTGAAAATTATACTAATATCAACATAGTTGAAAAAAAATGACATACTCATCCAGATCATTTGAAGGAATTGTCCCCTTGAAGGTTTTATATCAAAGGTTCAATTGAATCCAAGGATATATTATTTGAACTTGAAATATTAGAAAATGATTATAACAACTACTTAGCATTGTGGGAGGTCATACACTAGAATGATGCACATACACAAATAAAATTTGAAACAAGATCAACACCAATTGGTTGAATACCTTATCCCATTCAAGCATTAATGGCTACACTTTGTCGTATCAAATATAGAGGTGATGTCATGTATTGACCTCATACAAGACTTCTTCTTCACTGGGAAGATAACTGGAGGAATCCTCTTTTACCATTGGATCATATATCAATCATGGTGTGCATCTATGGTGATGTGTTTCAAATATACCTCTCCCTCCATATTTCATATTCCACTTATGATTTTAATAGGGTAGTATCATGGAATAAAGAAAAATAAATTGATAATACATTTAGTAGCTAGATGCTTCTTACAGAAATCATAAACTTGAAGGATAAGTAGCCCATACAAATGACCAAATTCAAGATGGGAATCTAAATTGGGATGTCCCTTTTGAATAGTTTATTTGGATATTCAAGAATTTAATTCCTCCACATGGATTGGGTTCCTTTTATATATTTACTAATGACCTTAGATTTGACATTCACTTTGGGTGAAGTGATTGCAGCCAAGTTGTGATAGAAAATATTACACAAGGACAAGATACCTCTAAGAGATCATACCTATATGATGTCCTACCTTTTTGAGGTAGTCATTGGCATAATTTATATTCATAATGTGTTACTATATAGTGATACTCTATACTATATAACTAATAATACATGTGATTCCTATTCTATCATTTACATATACATGAACACTCACAACATTGTGCACATCTCCAAGGACATCTACCCCATGTATGGATGGATATCCATAAGTCCCATTAGGATATCAAAGCTAATTTCATATAAATTTTTTTATTATGGGAGTCTACTTCATTATACATAAAATACATTTTTATCATGGTTACAAACCACAATATGTCACTTTTATGCATCCCCAAGTATGTCCCTGACAAATTGGCAAAGTAACAAATAGCCTACCAATTATGGTGGGGTATTGATGAGGACATGCATAACAAACATAATTATTAATTTCATGGCTCACACATTATTATTTTAAGGATGTGATACACTAATTAACATAACTAATATGAAGCAGGTAGATACAAAGAATACTATTCATTGGTTGCATAATGACACAAGGACTAGGATCTCCACGGTTAGGTGTAAAAACATATCAAGGTACTTGGAATTAACTATCAACATAAGCCATATGATCATTATTTCTTATTATTATATGATATGAATGATGACTAAGCTAGGGAAAGGTAATAATTAATTATCTTGAAAGAATACCTCTTGAAACGTATTCAAGGGGAACCATCCCTTTCTCTAAAATAGGCACAAACTAGTCTCCCACCATATAGAGGATGGGATTCATTAGAATTTTGGGATAATATACAAGCTCATCCAATAAAGGATCATTGGCATCCATCTTAGACACCCTTTGTGACACTAAAGGTAGTAAAGAAGGAATCAGGGGTGTTTGACACCTCACTTGTGATAAAACAAGGTCAATCCATTTATCTTTATTCTTTAGATTCTAAGGGCCTTGCCAAAGAAAGTGTTGCATTAATTCTAAAGGTTAAAATTATGGTTAACTCAACCACACAATCAGCTCCTTTCATGGCTACTAAGGCAACCATTTTTTAGACAAGGAATCCAAGGGATCAACCACTTCCATAAATACTATTTATTGAAGCACCATTAGTGGAGCCAACCACACAAGAGGTAGATAGAGGAGAGTCCAGTGATGAGGAGGAATAACTATAGAGAGACATTATCTTCAGCCTCTAGGGCACAAAGGAGAAAGCACCACTACATAAGAAACCATTACGTTAGCAAAAAACCCCTTTAATTTATATTACCCAAATTATTTCTCATGTTTCTCTTTTTACTATTGGAACATTTGATCCTATTTCATTTAGTCATGTTAGTTCCCTTCACCTCTTAGTCCTCAAGTTGAAGGTTGCTCCTACATAACCTACTATTCAACCAACCTTGCTAGTTTTGAAGGTAGAGGATCTTTCCTCTACCCTTGATGTTCCTATTTCCCTAGTTTGTGTTCTTCTAATTACATATTTTATAATTATTTCTACTATTATTAGTGTTATTCCTTTCACTAGTATCCTATCCCCCATAAGAGAAAATATAAAGGTAACAAAGAATCCCATTGGAGTAGTATCAACTCCCCAACTCCATATTTCATCTAATTAGCTAGGTCTACCAGTACCTCCTAGTTTTTCTCAAGATACAATTGTGATAAAAATCAAGAAGGTTGAGAAGAAGAAGCTGATCTACATAGTTCACTTGGTACCATAATATGGTGGAGTGGAGTAGGCTAAAATCATCTAGCCTTCACTTCCTAATCTCCTTATAGGGAAAAATCTAGGGCAGACATCAGGAGAAATATTAGGTGAGACTATAGTTTTAGACACTCAACCATTAGATCTATCCCAGCTAGTCCTCACATAGTGGGCAATAAACATGTAGTCGAAGGATTTAAGGAGGCTTAATCTAGTAATCATAAAATTTCCCAGTATAAGTTTAGTATTTGAAAAATCTACTAGGAATGTGCATAGGGTTGGAAAAAAGAATTTGGAAGATGAAACTGAGAGAATAGTCATAATAGAGGAGAGACAAGAAATGTTTACATTATCCAAGAGGAAGGAGAAAAAATTGGGATAGTCCCCATACATATAGGATTTTAAATCCTATTTTGAAACACAAAAATATGCTCTAGTCAAAATACATGAAGGAATCAAAATGGTAAGGAGAGAACTAGAACAAATAAGAGAGAAATAATAAATTTTGCATGTTCTAGTACAAATATAAATGAATATCTAGAATGATATATCTAGGTTGTTTAATATTATTGAAGTTATTGGTGAAATGAGGGAAGAATTAGCACCTCATGTAGTGGAGACTACTAAATTATTTAATTCTTTGAAAAATGATGAGAATAAATTAAATTTACTTATTCTTTTTAAAACTATGAAAACATATACACACCCAAATCTAATGTCACCATTGGAGGCTACCAATGCGCTCAATTTGGTAGTCATCAAAACATAAGAGGCCAAAGAGTGGATTGAAATAAATGAGGTACTAATGCCTAAGTAATAAAAACATGAAACTCTCATTTGGAATATTTTTAATGAACTAAAGCTTTCATAGACTAAGGATTCCATAAGAAGGGTTATTAACAATGGTAATTTTGACTAGCTCTTACAATAGGCTTCAAAAAGCTTCAAGGATAATATACAAGGAAAGACCTTAAAAGAAATAGAAGGTGGGCTCAATTTTGATAGTAAAAAGGTCATGGAGGTTGAGATCTTTAAAATTAACTTCATAACTACAAATACTGAACATACAAGGCTCCTAGAATAGGCAAATAGGGTGCATAGACCTATGTTACTTAACTAGACATAATTAAATATTATTATGGTATTAGCCATAAGTAATATCAAGTTTTGGAAGAAAAGAAGAATGTTGGTGATTAAACTAATATTTTATCACAAACATCCACTTCAATGCATCCAATAACCTTGCCTGCCATACAAACACTTAGTCAATCTCTAGTTGAAGGCTACTTTTGTATGTATACATGCAGATAATCCTTAATTTTTACACTAATAGTTTACTAACACTTAGAGTATAAATGTAAAGTTTATTTATTTATTTGTTAGCATGTACACAATACATTACTTTATATAGGACAACTAATATTGACATAGTTATAGTTATCTATGAGCATGCAAACACACAACTTTGTGGCTATAATTAGAATTAAGGTTGTAATTATGTAATGTAACCATGAGTTCACATGCAATTAGAGGATGAGGTGTCCCCCTCCCTCAGTGTATATATTTATGTAATTTCACATTCAAAAGGGTTAAAAGTTGATCAATACAAGAATAAACTAGTTTTTTATTGTCATGCAACTGCATTGGTGTCCTCTCTTACCATTTTTGTGTTATTAACATTTTTATTTATTGGTTGTGTTAATACAATAATTTGAAGTTTGTAAAAGTTATGGATAATTATGATAATTTTATTGATGTATGTGATTTAAATATTTAGGGAATATTAGAATATTATTCCTAATTTAGGTAAGGATCTAAGTTAATTAAATTAATAAAGACTATTGTAATAATTAAGCTATTAATTTGTATAAATTAATTATAATTTTAACATTTCTATAAATAGTAATAAATGTGAGTAAAATAATAATTAGCTATAAATAACTAATACAAATGTTGTAGGGTTTGAAATTCACTATGTAGGACTAGGACACAATCACAAATTAGTATCTAGATTTCATTTTATAAAAGGATAGGAGCATGAAAATGACACCCTAGGGTCTAGCACTATAGTCCTTTTTAACCACTATTTTTCAAGAGACTTGAGCTTTATGGGTTTTGTTTGATGTGTTTGTGTGAGCCTACCTATGAAATTTTGACTATTGAATGTCCACAGAACTCTTTATAGATATGATTTAGTGTTCAAACCCTAGACTCCATTGTGATTTGACAAACCTTGGGAAAGATTTAGGGGGTTAGTGTGAGAAAGATGCACTGAATGTGTATCCACACCCTTTATGTGGGTACACTACCTACATACCAATACTATGAATAAGGATCAAGTCATATTTAGTTCTCCCACATAATGTGCTTTGTGAAATTATGTGTATGGATACGTAAAATGATAAAATTCGGTGTGCTTGAGGTGGCTAGGGACTGGTGTAAGGATTTGGATGTGCTTATAGCTATATTATATGGATATATGCAAAAAATAGGGAAATATGCCTGAGTAGTCTTTCTCATATTCTTGCTTTCTTTGTGATATTTTCCAACCCCTTCTAAATGAACTTTTATTATAATTTTATAGGGATCTATAGGTCATGGTTCGAATGCATTCATGTTAGGTCGATAAAAAGGAGGATAGGAACTAGAAGGAATCAATCATTAGAGGTAAAAATTCACTTAGATAGGATCACTAGAATAGACACCCTAGGGTCTGATGTTATGGTCCAAGCTAAGCATTATTGTCTTGAAGGAATGTGACCTAGGGGGATGGAATCATCACTAGAAATGCTACATGGAAGAGGTGGAATCACTATCTAGAAGTCTATGGATGATTAGGAATCAGTTAAAAGATGTTTGAGGGTCATGAGAGAAAAAAAGAGGGAACTATGGGTTAGGTCTCTAATCCACACTCAATTTACCAATTTTCACATTTTATATGACTACATTTGCCCCCCATTTATTATAGTGATGAAATAAAGTTAAATACTAGGATAAATTAAAAATAGAAAGCATACCTAAACTTACCTACAAGGGTGAAGCTCATAAGTCTATGTAATGTTGGATTTGCATAGAGAAATCATGTTTTGATGTGTAAATATATAATAGAAAACAAAGAGTAGATCAATTCTTATTGGATACACTATATCTAAAATAAGAACATACAAAGCTAGGTAAGAGAGAGAGGAAGAAAAAAGAATGAATATACCTCACTATGTATGTGAACCTATACAAAACTTTTTTTGGTACTGAGTGATGCTAGATGATGTTGAGTAATGCTATATATGTGTTTTACCAAGAGTACTATCAAAAATAGAGTTGAGTTCTCAATTGTTTGAGAGTGGATCAAGATTGCAAAGGCTAGCCCTTTATCTCCATCATTGCCCACTAAGTGAAGCTCTGTTATCATACATGTGATAATCAATGTTTGGACTATGTGTCTAATTCCTCTAAGTAGGTGGCTCAAGAATACAAAAGCTAGCCTTTTTGATCCATTTTCACCCACTAATTGAATATATAAACTAATAATAGTATGAATGTGTGTCCTATGAGATGACTCTTAAGCCCATGAATGCTCCGTAATCTGATAATGTGGTATGGATAGCTAAATGTGTACTAGAAACTAATCCAATATTTTTGAACTTGAAAAAGGTGTAGATTAGGATTGTATGAAAGCCACTCCAAAATTGGGTTATAGGCTTATGTGGAAGCCACTAAAAAATGTAGAGGTTAGGCTTGTATGAAAGCCACTCCAAAATGATGCCAACCATGTATAGATGGAGTAAGGCATGCAACTACTAAGAATGCTTGGGTAATAAACTATACTCAAATAAGAAAGAAGACCAATGTGTCATGCACATTACCCTTAATCACTAGTGTCTGAAACATGGATTTTTATCTGGAAGTTATACCAACTACCTAATCTAGAACTATAATCAAGATCCATCACGATGCACATGATGCCCCCTATATTAATATTCTCTAAGAAAAATTGTACTAAAACTAATGATTCTAAATTGGTTTGTATGTGAAAAATTGTAGCTAAGCTTACCTTTAAACTTGTGTCTAGAAAATTTGATTTTTTTGTTATTTGGATAAGAGCACCAAAATTAGACACCCTATTATCCAATGTTGTAGTCAAATCATGGCATTATTATCATGGGATAATTCTAATGACTATTCTATAATTTTCACTATCTAATTTGTCTATTCTACCTGGTTTAAAATTTGGTTACTATTTTTGGTGTTATGAATGCTAATTTGTTAATTGGTAGGAGCTCTAATCTCTATTAAAAAACCCTTATTTATTGTCCCCTCTTTTAAGGGTATGAATGAAGACCCTACAATGACTATCATTAGAAGAAAGAGCACTACAAATGTGTTATGTTATGAACATACATGATATAGAAATTATAATTGATAAGATATCTCAAGATATAACATGGTTTATAATGGAGATCGTTAGATTAACAATGGTATGATTAGAAATATATAACAATGTAATAGCATGTGCAATATAATGAATTGGAATTAGAATTATATTTAATTGTTAGTTGTTAGTTGTTAAGGAGGGATGGATTATGATGTCCATCATGCTATCCAAGAAAGCAAGATAATGCATGATGTGGATCATGGCATTATAACTACTTAAGAATCAATCAAGAAATAAGTACACAAGATAAGAAGCATACAAGAATGGTTAATGGACCAAGAAAACAAGGGACATGGGAACATGTCACTCAAACTAGAAGTAAAGCATACAAGGCATTTTCAAATTCCACATACACATATTATTGAAATAAGAAAGGTTACCGTGAAAGCCACAGTCATAGAGAAGAGTATAGACAAAAGACGTTAGTAAATGTCCTAAGGCACACAAAAAAATAGAAGCAAAGGACATTGGTAAATGTCTTAATTCACATACAAGAGATAAAACTAGAACTGAGAAATGAAAACATGTCTAGCTATACAAAGCAAGAAAGGAAGGCATGTAATATACTGGAAATACAATCGCATCTAACTAATCAAAGCAAGAAGTGAAAGTATGAAAGACATGTAGCAAAAAATTAGGTATATGCTAGGAAATACACAAGTGATATATACTAGTGGGTGTTGATAGAGTAATCTATGTAAGTTAGTAAGTAATATACATCAAAATGATAACTAGAGTGTGTGGTATAGGAATGCCATAACTTGGATGGTGTAGTCATGCAGAAGATGCCCCTAGTGGGTAGATATACCAATGTATGTCTTGAATGTAGAAATAGGATGCCCCCTCAATGGGTAGAGTGAATAAATTAGGGATCTAGATGTCATTACAAACACTCAAAGAAGACCAATTAAAGCATTGTAATGTAGATAAATCAACAAATAACAACATAGAATAACAAAATGTAAGTCTATCATGATAGTAGAAATGTAAAGCATGGATAATTCATATAATTAAAATATTTTTTGTGTTTTTTAATATATTTTAATGTTTTTGTATTTTGAAATTTTATATTGTTTTTAGAATTTTGATATATTTGAATTTTTTTATATTTTAGGATATTTTATGTTTTTGTATTTTTGGAATAAGCTATGTATAATCATTCATAAGGAGACTATGTACAATAAAACTAAGAAATTATGTACAAGTAATTTGAAAGGAAGTTATATACAAGAAAGACTAGGAAGAAATGATACTAACCAATGAATCTTATGGTATAATCCCTATCATGGTGTCTTGTATTGAGGAGAGAGATCATGCATGATCATGAAGCATGATGGAAGGGCTAAGACTGTGGCTTTAAAAGCTATGTATGTTGTAAATACCCTAAAATATCTAAAATAGAAACCAACTATGGGGTCGCCCTATAACTCTGAGAAGTGGATGAAATTTTAGGGATCTTAGGGACCCATATGGTAGTAGGATATTCTCTCTAAACATCTTCTCTATGTGTAGAGGCATGAAGTCATAATGATACTACCCTTGGTGTGAACACTATAGCTGAAAGTTGTCTAAAACTCTAAAAAATATGGTTGATCTTAAAGAGACCTATATTAAAGTGTATTAAATCTCTATGCTAGTGATGGAGACCTCAATTGTGTTTGTATATAAACTATATTAAGAACTCTAATTGTTTGAGAAACTAAAACTAGTGGTGAAACTAAAACTAGTGGCAAAGCTAAAACTAGTGATAAAACTAAATTAGTGACTACAAAATAGTAGATGGATCTAAAGTGGGGAGTGGTAACTCATATGGAATTATAACAACTATAACAACCTAATTATCATTAATTCATTTCATCCATATATTTAGTATATAAGGTACCACTCAAAGTTTTTGGATCCATGGTTGACCAAGTACCATATCAAAAACTCATGCACTAGAAACAATAGTAAATGGAGTGGCCACATGTGTTGGATTAACCTATAGAAGAATTACAATATTACCTAGTGAAATTTTTATGTGCCCATTGAATCCATTTATAATTGTGTCCATTAGGTAAATATCCTACTCTAAATATCCCAAATGCTATAGTAATGTCATAATGCACATGTTCACATTAGATCCATTGTCTTTGAGAATAATATAAATAGGATGCTTCTGAATGTATGCTCTGATAAAGAGTGCATTATAATTTGAATCATCCTTAACTATCTCCTAATTTGATAAGGAGATCAAAGGTCTCTTTGGAACTCTAAAATTGTATACACCAATCATATTACTCAAAGGGTGTGACTCAACTAAAGGTTCCTTGTATGTAGCTGGTGGAGGATGTGTATGATATGGATGAGCACCTGATGTATCCCTTATGTCTTGTTTAGAATATTGTGGGAAAGGATCTTAAAATATTTTGAAATATGTATCTTGTCTTTTCTTTACCTAAGGAGGTTCAACTCAAATGCCAATATTAATAATGTTTCCATCTATCAAGTGATGTATCTTATGTTTCAAACTAATGCATATATCTATTGTGTGGTCTAGTGCCTTATGAAAATTACAAAATGCATTCTCATCATATCCATATGAAAGAGGATTTTCTAGATCAACTTATCAAATAGGAGGGAGATATATGATATTACATTCTAAAATCTATTGTAAAACTCTGTCTAGAGAAATTGGTAGATTGGAAAATTTTCACTGAGGTGGTGTTGATAAAACAACTCACTAAGGGTGATTTGATATCACATTGATTATAGTTTAATTTTGGCTCTTTCTATCATTGAACTTTGATTTTATATGAAAATTTGTTGTTACTCTTATTTGTTATTTTTTATATACTTGTGTACTTGAGTTTTCCCATTGAACTTAGTTTGACTTCCATTTCCTTTGGTTTACAACACAATTCAATGAAGGAAGAGAACTTTTCAAAAATTATTGACTCATTTAAAGTTGGTAGAAGACTCTATTTGAAGGTATATTTTAACTTTTGATGGGCCACGGGGATAGTCATCTTAGTCAAGATAGTCTTATATCAAAGAACATAATATGTGATATGCTCATTTGATCTTTGTTTCTATTGTGAAACATGGGCATAAGAAACCTTATCACTAATGTTAATGCTGAATGAGCTAGCAACATGTTAGATAAAGGATTGAATGCATTTATTGACTAATTTGGTATACTATAGAATCATTTTAAATAAAAATGCTTTAGACTCCGTGTAAATAACTTGGTTAGTAGCTAGTCATTTGGCACATAGTCAAAGCATGTTACGTGAAAAGCTCTCAAATGTGTCTCTAGATCACCCTTTCCATCATATAGAGTGAGCTTGGGTTGAAAAAAAACGTTTTAGAAAGGGTGTTGAATCAATATAATGTGCCAATAGTGTATGAAGTAGAGAAAAATAATCTAAAGCCTGTGTAGGTCTAGAAGTACCTTGCTCGAGATGTATCACCTTGGATTGAAGATAATTTAACATTTACACAAGGGCTATCACATCAAGAAACATAGATGTATTACTTGTAGGTTACAACTAGATGATCTAAAGGAATGGAAGACTCAAAATTTTTAGCCTTTTTAATTTCCATGATAGATTGCAAGATAAGAGTGTGATCTTGGGGCTGTTCCTTGAGTCTTTCTCAAAAAATTTGTAGGATCAAGTCCTTATTAAGGACAACTTAATTGTCAATAATAGGTGGAAGTGGATCAAGAGTCTGATGTGGTGGGTCATGAACATTGGTGTTTGTATCATAATTATTATTCTCAAATTACTCATTGTTGAAATTATCCTCATTAAAATTGGTGTAACTTGGATGTGTAGGATTTATAGATGGAACTTGAGATGGTTCGTTATTCATGGTATATGATCAATTTGAAAGAATCTAGATGAATTTAAGAGGGTTACTACTAAGTCTTGCACTTCATCTCAAAGGAGGATATGTAATGAGATTAGATGGCATAAGGAAAACAACTTGAAAAATGAAAGAGTAGATTAAATAAATATACTCTAAGTAGTGAACAAAAATATGCATAAAAAGGATAAAAATGCTCACAAATATGTAAGGTGATACCTCAAAATAAATGGGACCTAGTATATGTAACTAGGGTTTTTAAAATGATTATTTTTAAAATTTACTATATAATTTTAAAATTTGATGCTAATTTTTTTTTAAATATGCAAGTAAAAAATTAGGAAAATATTGGAAAATAGTCATTTAAAGGGACCTAGTATGTGAAAATAGGGTTTGGAAGAAAAATATTTTTTTAAAACTACTATCAAATTTTCAAAATTAATATAATTTTTTTTTTTAATGTGAAAGTAAAAAATCAAACAAATATAGGAAAAATACTGGTAAAATACTAGGACCTAGTATGGGCAACTAGGGTTTGAAAGAAAATTATTTTAGAATTATTACAAAAATTTAAAATTTAATGCTAATTTATTATTTTATTATGTAGGTAAAAAATCATAAAAAATATAGGAATATTCATTAGGAAATTTACCCTAAGTTTTCTAGGGTTTTTATGTATATATGAAGTAAGTCATGTTCATGAAATGATTTAACTTTTTTAGGAATATTAGAATATTATTCCTAATTCAGTTAAGGGTCTAAGTTAATTAAGTGAGTAAATAATATTGCAATAATTAATCTAATTACTTTTATAGATTAATTATAATTTTAACCTTTCTATAAATAACAATAAATGTGAATAAAATAAGACTTACCTAGAAACTAACTAAGATGACTATTGTAGGGTATGAATTTCACTATGCAAGACTGGGACATATCACAAATTAGTATTTATATTTCCTTTTATAAAAGGATAATAGTGATAAAATAGGACACCATAGGGTGTAAATCTATAGTCCTCTTCTACTGTTGTTGTCCAAGAGACCTGAGCTTTCTAGGTTTTGTTCATTATGTCTATGTGAGCTTGCTTGTGAAATTTTGACTATTCGATGTTTTTAGAACTCCTTGTAGACATAATTTAGTATTTAAACCCTAGGTTACATTATGCTTTGAAATAATTTAAGAAATAAGGGGGGGTTAGTTTGTGTAATATGCACTTAACATATATCCACACCACTTGTGTGGGCACGTTGCCTACATACCAATACTTCAAACAGGGATCAAGCCATATGTAGTTCTCCCACTTGATGTGCTTTATGAAATTATGTATATGAAGCTAAGAAATTCTAAAACTTGGTGTGCTTGAGGTTGTTAGGGACTGGTGTAGGGATTTGGATGTACTTTTAGCTATATTAGATGGTTACATGTAAAGAATAGGTAAATATACCTAAGTAGTATTGCTTATATTCTTGATTTTTTGTGATATTTTCTAACCCATTCTAAATGAAATTTTAATTGGATTTTATAGGGATTTATAGGTCATGTTTTGAATGTATTCATGTTATTCTGACAAGGAGGATAGGAACTATAAGGAACTAACCATTGGAGGTAAAAATTCACTTAGATAGGAGCATCAAAAATGGACACCCTAGGGTCTAGCACTATATTCCAAGTTGGGTGTTATTATCCTAAAGGAATGGGTCCTAGGTGGATGGGATCATAACTAAAAATATTGTTTGAAGGAGGTGGAATCACTATCTAGAAGGCTACAAATGACTAAGAATAAATGAAAAGATGCCTATGAGGGTCATGAGAGAAAGCAAGAGGGACATATGGGTTGGGTGTCATAAGTCACACTCAAGTTATCAATTTTCACATTTTATATGACTACAATGTGCTAACTAAAAATGTGCAAAAGCTATTGACAGTTAGTATATTTCATTAATTATTGGTCATTTAGTTCAAACTATGTTAATATTCTGTGTATGAGTTTTTTGTTTTTGGTTTAGTTTTCTAAGTGTGCAACAACTACTTTAGACTCCTTTCTCATCCATGATGTAATATTCTAATTAAGGGTGTGCAATAGCAAATATAAATATATTAAACTTAAATTGAGACCATGAAGTTTACTATACCATTCCTCCCTAGACTCCCTAACTATGTTTGCGTGTAAGTGTGTAATATCTACAAGAAGTAAACACTAGTTTTAAAAGCACTCATTCACCAAGAAACTGAATTAGGAAGTGACCTATTAAGATCACATAACCTTTTTTTATACTCTACCTTTCCATTTTTTTAATTTTATTTGATTGACATCTACCCACTCTAGATTAGATATCACCCATCCATCCCACTCACTTAGGTTTGATTTCTTTATTAGGATTCATTTCACTACAAGCACACTCAGTTAACAACCTATATGATTTTATTGCTATTATACCATAAGTTTATTTAACCCATACCTAAACCTCATTCCATGGAGTGTATTTTACCTCCTTTAAGATCCTAAAATGTTGTAGGTTACCTTGTTTAAATTGTAGAATATGCACAAGTCCCACATCAATAGGTTTATCCAAAAATTACATATGAGGCTTATTGCATAATCAATAAATATGCCATTTAATCAAAATAATTCCAAATACAAGGATATGTTTATAGAACATGAATGGTATTATGACCACAATGATGATGATATATGGGAGTTTAAATAGATTTAGTATCTATCACTAGACAATATTCCACATCATCCATTTTGATTATCAACATACCTTGGATGTGGTGTTTAATTTTTATCTTGTCATGTTATTTCATATATTCAAAAATACCATATAAAAATCAAGACTTATGCATGATTCAGTTAGTTTATTTGCATTAATTAATTTATGTTGAGTATACCCATTATTTATTTATATATAACTTTATATCAAATATTCTTTTAAAGTGTATATAAGTGAATGAAAAACATACATGTCACCATTTATAGACACAATTACATGTCATTTTAGTACCTCAAACTAATGAATATTACACAAATAAAAGAGCTTTGCCTAGATTGTAGTGCACTATGTTGTTATCCTATTCTATCAAATTCATGCCAGTGGACACAAGGTTTACATTCTCATATCCAAAAAATTCACATGCCTTATTTCAAAAAACTCAATAAGTTCTCTATGTGAATCCTTTTACACATGTCCTATCATTATTTGGCTATCCATTATTACTCATATCTTAATTCCTTACATTATGTAAAACTTATAAATATTTCTTACTTATATTAGCATTGATATCTTGTTGGATACCTAGGTTACTAAATATATTTTTTTACAAATTTCTTATGTTAATCAATTTCATTTATTATCACATGATTTGTGGTTTTTATTCATGTATTGTGTGTATTCATTATTTATATTTTGGAAATTTGAATATGATCTTGTGTGTGGATCTAAACATTATTATATACTTCTAATGTGTGCATGAAATTTGAAAATGCTCTTTGTATGTGTCCCATATAACTTATATCACATGCTTTGTGTATGCATCATGGCCATGACACTTGTTTTCTCTTATTTTATTATTTTTAGATACCATGATAGACATCATGCATCTTTCATATTTTTGATGTTGTGATCAACATCATGCATCCCTCATTGAGTTATTCTATTCATTTTTAGTAATCGACTATGTTCATTCAATGCATTCCACATTAACAACATATATCTAGACGTGACACTATATATTTTTAAACTTATACATTCATATTACATTTAAATTTATTGCTCAATATATCTATGATGATGCCATGATCTTACAATGTTATTCTCATACCCCAATTTACATTTTTTAATTACATATATTACATAAGATTTTATTTTGATTTAAGTTGTTCTACAAGATTCACATTTCACCTAAAAATAAGGGGCATACATAGTGTTTTTTCATAGAGACAAAACTCAAACAATATAAAAAAGTTATAAATTTGTAGTTTTTACCTAGTTGAATAAAATTTATTCTTATAAATTAGTTTTGGAAAATAATGGTCCATTTAGACAAGGGCATAGGTTGATTATGCCCAAATCAATGAATTATTGTCCCAAAATGTAGAGAATGGTAATTTTCAAACTTTTTGAGAATCACACTTAGTAAAAATCATATTTCAATTGCCACCTAGTCATATTTTTTTGAAAAAGTACACATGTTTTTTCTAAGTTGGGGGCATCATGAACAACATGTGTTCTAAGTTGTTACTTAGGTTATCTTAAAATTTTTACTTGGTATCATTATATACACCTAGATATAATATTGAAGCTATGTATGTAGCATATGACCACCGTCTTACCCATTTTTTTCACCAATTTCATAGATGGAGTGGAAATAATTGTAATTCTCTACATTGTATAGACTAGAATTAGATCATAATATCATTTTGCACCATTTTTTCACTAGTTTTACACCAATAATGAACCCTATTCCATATGAAATGGTTGGTTCACATTTTTATACAAGTTGTGCACCATGTTTTTCACTAAAAAATATATTAGAATTCATATAGGGGTTCTTAGCTACTCTACCTACCTTGAGTTGTGAAATGATGAATTCAAGAACTTGAGTTTATAAGAATATTGTATTTTTGTAACAACCACAATTTTTATATATATATATATAATGAGATAAATAAATGCAAAAAAAATTTCAATTAGATTTTAACATGGAAAAATGTAATAAGATCCATAGTTTTATTAAAGCCAACAAAAGAACTAGACCAAGTATATAACTCATCAATGACTTCACTAGGAGGAATTTTAACCTCTTAGTATTCAAATAAAAGTGGTTAAGTGTAATCACACCCACATATGCCTATCTACATACTTCACTATGGCCTTCCTAGCAAAGCCATCACTGATTTATGTCCTTACCCAAGTATCTACACAAGATATAGAACAACTAGTACTTCATGGGCTAATTAACCAGAAGATTAGCCAATAGATGTAAATAGACAATATATTCAATAAAATAATCATCATACTAAGTTTTCTTAAGCAATATGTATGAATTGATAAGCATCAAGTAAATATTCAAAGAAAAATGACTATTTCCAAAAGTAATACAAAGCCTTGGAACATATTTCAAATTCACAAACAAGCATAGGATGAATTATAGTACAAACTACCTAAGTTAAATGTTTAATCTTCATGAGATTTTACAACAACCATGCTTATGTTCCATTTTGGAACATCTTTCCAATCTACAAGGTAGGGTTATAAACACGTGTCAAGGCATCTCTACCTAAGGATCTTGATTTATAACATTAGCTCAAGGTTACTTTCATTTACAATCATTACCATTATGAGTGTCGTATGAGTTAAAGGTACTCAATACTATTTAAAAGTTACAATAACTAAGTGCAATTATACTAGGTTTGTTTTCAAATTCATTCTTGGGATAATTAAACATTTTCATCTTAGGTTCATGACCTTAGACTATGCATAACATTATTGTTTAAAACCTTAGGTTATAACTTTCTTATTCTTATTTTTAAAATGAGAATTATCAATTCCAACCCCACAAATATAACACAATTAAACTTACTTTCATTATAAGTAGATAGACTAACTTTGTTTAATATTCCAACTATCAATTCCAAATATGGAGCAAACGATCATCTGCCATAATATGCTTTGATTTGGAATAACCATTTCTTTTTAAAGCATTTAAGTACTCAAATTATTTGCCAAGTTACATTCATAACATTCATAAGATTTATATAACCTTGTTTATGACTTAATTACAAGAGATTATAAAGAATTATCCCAAAATAATCCATTGCACTTCAACAGTGATTTATTAGTTTCCAATTGGAATGATTGTTTTGTAATGATATTTAAAATATTTATATAGATTTAATTACTATGTAGTTCTTTTATTCTAACCCTTATCATATATTCTAACAACAATTTCAACATTCATTTATAAGTATGATGATGGTTATAATCTCTTTAAGACACTATTATAATCATAAAGGATTTCATCTTATTAATCCGTATAAGGTTATTAACTAATTATCTCACTTAGAGGTTTCAAAAAAACTCACATTAATTAGTCCATCTGTTCAATGGATGTTTGAATAGATTAAGGTAATTGAAAAGTCCTTATAGACTTAAGGTTATAGGTTATATCATAATAATTTTTTATAATGACCAACACATTATCTTACTTGACTAATAACATTACCCAATTTCAATAAGCATAATGATAATCCCATATGAATTAGTTAAGGTAAACTTGACTTTATAATTTTTACTTGAAATGTAATATTAAACATACAAATATTTCTTTCCAATCCTTATATGTTTATTAGCATCAAAAGACTCATGTAATATCACAAGTAACTCTTATAAACTATGTTCAAAAATAAATTTTTACAATATTAAATATCTAATTAGTTCAATGCCATGAAATCATTAATAATTAAGTGTAAACAAAGCTAAGATTACTTATTCATATTAAAAGACACATAAATAACTATTAAAACTTCAAAATTACAAGGTATCAACCTTCTAGGTTTAAGGATTTAGCTTTATAAGTTTAATTATAAATCTACTTATTATTATAATAAGATAATAGTTATATGTATTGTTGGCCATTTTGGCCCACATGCAAAGCTTTTACATGGATAGATCAGCTGAGTAGAGTCCTGATTTAAGTGGATGATCAAGAAATAACTCAAACAAGCCTATAATGACTAGACCATAATCAAACATCATGCACAAATAAAGATCAAGTTGATTATGCATTTAAATATTCACTTAGAAAGCCTCTCAGGACAAAATATTTCATGGACATGATGTATTTAATTACTATATTATCCTCTACAAATTTCATATCTTGATGTCTTTTATATCTCAAGATATAAAGCTTTAAAGTTACACTAATAGTCTAAAGACATGTGCATAAAAGTAATCATTTGGGTTCAAATAATCCTAAGGTTGAACATAGATTTGATAGGTGTCAAGATCTTAGGAGATTAGGTAGAAGATCTTTAGCACATGAAAGTTTTAAAGAGTCAAAAAGTCCCTAGAACAAAATTAGTGGTCAACATTCGATCAAATAAAAGATCCAACAATGAGCATCAAATTGATTATGTCAGTGGGTTTTTAAGATATAATGAAGTTCATTTGATCATGCACCTAAGATCTAATGGTGAATATCAAGTTAAAAAGTTATAAGATCTTGAAATCAAGTGAAGGGATGATAAGTGCCGTGATCATAGTGACTTAACAGATCAATGATGCATGTTTGACCAAGTGGAAGGATATCAATGTCATGCTTTCAATCAGACCAAGGATATTGATGTTGTGTATAGGGTCAAAGCGTTAATTAGCTTAGATTAAATGCAACGTTGACACATGACACAAATTTAGGAGTAAATGAAATTGATAACATATCTTGAGGATAAACATGTAATTGCTAAGTGTCTTAATCTCAAATGTGGATCATAGATTGACAACCAATGATGAAGGTTAGAGGCGTCATAATCTTGAAGACCCAAATCAAGATTAATGGTCAAAATTAAAGGTTAAAGTTATAAGATTCTAACTAGAGGTTGAAATATAGTTTAAAATTAAACCAGAGAGGATTTTTAGGGATCAAATGTTGTCTTTACGGCTATTGAGTAACATTAACACATTGAGGATCTCGAAAAGGATTATATGCAGTCATTATTTATTAATTTTTGTGGAAATCATAAGCTACAAGCTTCTTTCTCCACCTTTCCATGTGAGATAGAGTCTTAATGACATTAATGCATGAGGATCTTGAGGAGTTGGTACAACTATTATCTTGATCATTTATGACTCATACATTGTCCCATGCATATTCCCCATCTCTCTCATTCTCTTATACTATAAAAACATGATTCTAAGCCTTCAAATGGATCTCTCTTGGGCATGACTAGACTCTACCAAGATTGATCTTGTAACCTCATGAGATAAAAATATATCACTACTTTAGATCTCTTTATTTTGGTATAGTGTGTTAATGTCAGTTTGATTTTTATATGTGGTATAAATTCCTCCCTTGTCAATTCTTGATCTCACCTAGCTATTATTTTATCTTGTTATGAAGGTCATGTTTTGTGTTTAATATCATTTTATTAAAGATAGAAAGTGGATACATTAACTTGTTAGTGCCTTGAGTTAGATCTTTCCATCACTTCCCTTAGGTTTTGATCACTTGTTGAACCTCTACATGAAATATTGATGCATAACAAACATTTGGTGTTGTATATTTAGTCTTTTACTTGTCTCATTAGTATTTTTAGAAGATCAAATAGAGTGGATGAACAATCAATTTAGGTGCATCACCAAAAGTATCTTAGATTTACCTTTCAATTATCTTTCCCCCCTTTTCACCCCAATAATTTATAGGTTTTAATGTAAATGAACTAAGTGATACATCAGATGAGCTAGCCTCATTAAAACTCCTAGAGGTCTGACCCAAGATTAGGCAACCCATAGCCTAGGTTCATTCCCATGTTAGACTAGATTTGAGTAGAAGACCTAAATAATCCTTTACTCAAATAGGGTACAATCTAAGTCTCTAACAATTTTTGCATGCTTGATGGGACTAAGATCCAAAATAGTGGAAATATTATTGGTGTGTATTTCCTTAAATCATCTTTTAGAAGTAAGCAAGTTAGCACCAATGGATTAGTTTTTCCATATAATATTGATATGAAAAAACATGGTGAATACCTCTATCATTCACCTCCCTAACAATAGTTACAACATGATAATCATGATGCATATGAGCCTAATCAACCTTACCAAGAGTTATATAAAAGATATGATGACCCTTAGCAATTTTCTCATGATACTTATTATCAAGGGCATGCCTCTTACCTTCATCATGACCCATATCAGCCATACCATAATCTCTATTAGCCTTATGGTGAGAATCACCAACCATGTATAGAGCCTTACCAATTATATGGTGACCCATACCAATCCTATGATAACCATTTTTAGTTTTTTTATATTCCTGATCAGACCTATCAGGGCCCAAATTAATCCATCTCAAGCTTCAAATAAACTCTATTTGACTATGTAAAATATATGATAAGCATAGACACTTAAAAGATCTATGGACATGAGATTTCCAAGCATGAAATTTAGAATATGAGAAATAATTTATAGTAGGATAAAGATTTAAGTGAATCCTTCATAAGTCAAGGCCATTAAAATTTTAGTGATGATATTCTAAACATAAGTGGCCTAATAGTAAGAATTGAAGAGAGGCTAGTAGTTTATGAGGAACCCTAAGGTCATCATAATCATCATAATGCTACCATAGATCTACCTTTTTCCCTTCACTAATTCCAAACTAATGTTTATCATAACCCTTAAAATTCCATTTAGACTTTCCCTAACTTTCCTACTTAGAAGTATGTCCAAAAGAGGTGTCCAAAGGATGAACAAGTACATTTTGAGGAGACTAATCTCCATATTTCTTAGTAGATCATACATGAGACTCCATCTTTAGTTTTGAAAGGAGCCATCTCTAACCATTTGGTCCATGATTTTGAGGTTAGTTTAGGCAAGCAAATTGAGTATGAAAATTGACATCTCAAACATTCAATATCAATTGTAAAGGTAACACAACAACAAATTCCTTCTTTCTCACCCATATCAAAAATAAGTACAGAAGTAGAGGTTTTTAAACCTAAGTTTTTTAATTAAAATCAAATCCAAAAATCAAGAGAGAAAGAAGAACAATTAGGCATAAGCCAAGATGCTAAAGTCAAGATCAAGCAGGAGATCATTCAGCCTCCAGTTCTTTGCACTAAAAATCCTAGAGAATTTCCATCATGAAGAGAAATTCAAGAATCAATGCAATAGAGAGAGGAGGTGAAGGTGATCCGAGAAGAAAAACTCCATGAGAAAAATTAGGTATCTATGGTAACTTCTTTGGAACTTTCTCATCTTACTGAGTATTTTTAAGGGTCTACTGTGCCACTCTTTGAGAAAGAACCTCTAATTTATGAGTCAAGTCAAGAAGATGAATATAAGGAGATAAAAATTGAAGGTTACTTGAGTGAATAGGAAGAATAAATCATGATTGGGACACCTCTTGGCAAGGACAAACATGTTTCAAAATTCCATAATGATGAAAAGATGGAATTAGTGTAAGAGAAAGTTGAGGTAAAGGATAAAATATAAGTACAAGAACAAGTACAAGAAGATGAGGTTTATAATTTTCAAGAGGAATACACTCTAATTGTAAAAGTTAAATGTGTTTTCCATGAGCTCTTTGATCACATAAAAGCTTCCATTCATCATAATAGTCAACAATATCTTACTAAAGTAGTAGAACACAAGTACTACTTAGCTAATGAAGATGAAGAACAAGATGAAATTAAGAGCATGTTTAGTCATCAACTTGATGTTAAAGATGAAGAAATTTTGATTCACCAGTGTAGGATATCAAAAGAAAAATTGTAGCCTCATGATTGTGATCAAGAAATTGATATGCTTGATTATAACATTTAGTTTGAATAAGATCCTAGTGAATTTTGGATTCATGAGAATAAATATTTAGATTTGTTTGATGTCTTTTATTTAGGTTATTATTTACTTGAATTTGGTCCATTGCAGGATTAAGAAATTGTTTTCATCAACTAAGAAGTAGTTTTTCTCTTAGGAGATGACATGTTTGAAATTTTATAACATGGTTATCATCTTTTCACTTTAACTTCAAACATTTCTCTACTCTTAAAATTTGAGAATGAGCTCAAGTGGCCTCAAGAATTCCCAAGATCAAACCCATCTCCCTTAGAGGTCAACCTTGTAGATATGTCAATGGAGACACCAAGTTTCCCAACATGATCATAGTCAGTATCTCATAAATGAATAAGAATTAAAGATGGTCTTGTAAATTCCACAAATTTGAGAGGAGTATTTTGGGTATTAAATTCATGTCTACAATTCATGCACCTAAAATTAGCACTAGAAGAACTAGTTGTTTTCCCAAGAATACATGAAGATTTAATTTTGCTTAGCTACAAAATAAAGCTATCAAGAAAAGGTAAGCATGATTAAAAGTTCTAAGGTGCACCAAATAGCTTTCCATTTGACCAGGGAGGGAAGATTATCACTATAGGTTAGTTGGCCTAAGTTTTTTTATTTCAATAAGTGATTAGCACAAGTAGTATTTTGCTTCCCTATTGTCTTGTTTTCCCTATTTCCTTAGGTTAGTGGTCCTTATTATATTTAGGTTAATTTACCTACTATTCTATGTTTCCCTTTAATAAGTGCCTTGGGCACTTGGTTTTATTTTATTCCTCTTTGTCCTTATTTGTTTTAAATAGATATATCTAAGGGTTGGTAGCTAATTTTAGCTTTAGATCAATATGCTGAACTAGAGCAGAGACTCCATGCCCAATGGATTAGACAAGGTAACTAGTCTAGGTTCTTAAGCATAGTAGGCATGCTTCCATGTGAGTCACCAAAAATGCTGGCCATTTAATCCCACATGCTATGATTTTAATTAAATATATCATTTGAGTAGAGTCTTGATTGAAATCAATGATCAAGAAATGACTTGAGAAATCCTAGAAGAATCAGGCCATCATTAAATGTCATATACAAATGAACAAGAAAATTTGGTTATGTATTTAATGGATTCACTTAGAAAGCCTCTAAATATAAAATATTGCATGGAAATGATATATTTCATGCCTAGATCATCCTCTAAAAATTTCATATATTGATGTCTTTTTTATCTCAAGATATAGAGCTTAAAAGTTAAACTAGCAGTCTAACACATCCACAAAGATGTCAAGATAAAGATAAAATAAGTAACTATTTGGGTTGAAATGATCCTAAGGTTAAATATAGATCTGATAGGTGTCAAGATATTGGGTAGAATATCTATGGCATGTGCAAGGTCAATGAGTCAAAAAGTGCCTAGAACAAGTTCAACAATTGGTATTCAATCAGATCAAAAACTATATCAATGAGCGGTAACCTAATGATGTCAGTGGGTCCTAAAGATCTAATGGAGCACATTTGATCATATACCTAAGATCTAATGGTGAGCATCAAGTAAAAAAGTTGGAACTTCTTGAAATCAAGTGAAGGGATAGTAATTGGCATGATCATTGTGATTTAGTAGATCAATGGCACACATTCGATTAAGTGGAAAGATATCAATGACATGCATTCAATCAGACCAAGGAGATTGATGGTGTGTATAGGGTCTCAAAGGGTCAATGAAATCAAATTATATTCAAGGTTGACACATGGTGCAAGCATATGAGTAGATGAAATTGATAGTATATATTGAGGATAAATACACCATTTCTAAGTGTTTTAATCTCAAATGTGGATAACAAATCAATGGACAATGATGAAGGTCAAAGGTGTCATAATCTTGAAGACCTAGATCAAGATCAAAATATAGTTTAAAGTTGAATGAGAGTGGATATTTAGGGATAACATGTCACCATTAGGAGCTATTGAGTGATGTTAACACATTGAGGATCTTCAAAATCATTCCATGAAGCCATTCTTGATTGCTTCTTATGGAAATCATGGGATGAATACTTCTTTTCACACCTTTCTACACCAGATAGAGCCCCAGTTACATTAATGCATAAGGAGCTTGAGGAGTTGGTATAGCTTTTTTCTTGATCATTGATGACTCCTTTTCCATTCTCCCACACATATTCCCCATATATCTCATTTGCTTATGCTATAAATATTGGCTTCTAAGCCTTGAAATGGATCCCTCTCTTGGGCATCACTAGACTCTACCAAGATTGATCTTGTAACCTCATGAGATGAATAGATGACTATTTTAGATTTCATTGCTCTAGTATAGTGTGTTAATGTTAGTTTTATTTTTATATGTGGTATAAATTTCTTCCTTATCAAGTACTAATCTCACCTAGCTACTAGTTTATATTATTATGCAGGTCATTTTTTATTATTTAATGTCATTTGATTATTGCTATCAAGTGGATACATTGACTAGTTAGTACCTTGAATTAGGCCTTTCCATCACTTCCCTTAGGTTTTGATCACCTAGTAAACATATGCATGAAATATTTATACATAATAGACATTTCAAGTTATAGATTGAGTCTTTTGCTTGTATCAATAGTTTTTTAGAAGATCAAATAGAGTGGATGAACAATCAATTTATGTGCATCACCAAAAGTATCTTAGATTTCCCTTTTAGTTATCTTTCTCCACATTTTTACCCCAAAAATTAGTAAGTTTTAGTGGGAATGATCAATGTGATACATTAGAGGAGCTAGCCTCATTAAAAATCTTACAAGTCTGACCCAAAATTAAGTAACCCATAGCCTACGGTCATTCCCATGTTGGACTAGATTTGAGTAAAGGACTTGAACAATCATTTGATAAGCTAGGGTGAAATATAAGTATATAATAAATTCATATATCTAAATTTAATAATATCAAATTCCTCAATGAACTTGTGGAATTCCATTTATAAATAATAATATAAAGGATAAATTGATACTCTAAAGATCAACTCTAATCATAATCATAAATCAATCTTGCATGTTTTATCTGAATATAAAAGATAAATATAAAATTAACTTATATCATGTTACAACCATAATGAATGAAATTAGTTATATAAATAATTTAATAAATTTACAACCAACTATCAAAAAACAAAGATGAAGAAGAAGTGTATCAATAGTATTTTGCATGCAATCCAATGAAGCCAAACCTACCTCACCAATATTAATGAGCACAACCATAAGTGGCCATATATCACTCCAAACATCAATTAGATACGATTAGGGTAGTAGAGAAATGGTGGATAAAGGATGATTGGATCACACTAATTTTGACATAAGAAACAATAGAGTAACTAAAATAAATTAACCACGCATTCCTATTTTATCTCACCAAGATTCATTAACATGACACATGATTATAATTTCCACTCATCCCTCTAAAATTTTCAATTTATGAGCCATATTATATTTAAATAATATAATATGACCCATAAATCCATGCCATGCAATTATATTTAAGTCATTCACAAATACCATTTTAATAGATTTTAATGAGTTAAAGTAAAAGTTCTTAGAAAGAAAACAATATCTCTAGCCAACTAAAAATGACAACTTAACACACAATGTAAAGCTATGGGTCAAAGTTTGATGGAAATAGACTCTTCCATAAATGGAAGAAGATTCAATCATTACTAAATAACTATAATGATATAATCAAAACCATAAAAATAAAAGCATACAACTAATCATAGTTTTGAAACATAAGTCAACTCATAATAACTTTGAATAAAATACAACATGATGACTAGAATCACACAAAATTCTAAACAGGATTTAATAAACTTGAGTCAACTTATAATGTCTGATCATGAAATAGAAGTGTATCCAACATAATCATTCAACCAAATAATAATAAAATATTATTTTTATAAAACCTTAATTATTAGTTTGAAATACCTAGAGAATCTAAAATGTAATTTCCCCCAATCATGGTTGTGGTTTTCTAATGCATAGTGGGTTTTGATAATAACAAAACAACATTACCCAAAAACCTGAATGGCCTATCCAGGGTTACATAACTTCATAACAAATTTATAAACTAAAACATAGTCAAATAATTCACAACCATGAACTTTATAAACAACATAATTATATCATAATACCCCCAATAATAATAATGGAAATATAAAAATGTATGCATAGTTTAAATCCACATCACACCATGGTCAAGCTATATAATAACTTCCATACAAAATAATACAAAAATTTAAATCCACTTAACTTAGTCAGGATTCCATGTATAAAAAATATTTTCTAGGAAAACATATAAATTCCTATGTTTATGGCTATAAACAAAACTAATTAACACCATTAAAGTAACTAAAATAATGAAAACTTGAATTTAATACATTACTTCCTTGGAATCCTATAATAGACCACATAAGAAAGCTTCCCTTATTTCACAAGTTTCCATGTTGATACCAAATATTAATGCTAAAGCACACATGAAATCCACTTCAACTAAAAATTATTCAAACCATAAAGCCAAATTTAACCCCATAAAAACTCTACTAAACACCTGCATCATCGATAAGATGCATGACTAATTGTAGTTCAAGCCTAAGAAACACTCATGCAACTAACTTCATTTTCATCTCTAGTCACCAATGTCAATATTTTTTTAGAGTCTCCCCAAATCATAGGGCTTATCAAATAATAAAAATGACCAAAAAAACATTTTAGAAGAGACTCAACCTAATGACATCATGTGACAAGCCAATGTCATGACCTTATAGTTGAATGGAAAAAAAAAAAAAAAACACCAATAATGCCAAGCTCGAAGTTGGGTCATGGCCCAAAAAATACCTTAGCATAAAGTGAATCCATGACTTGGTTATAATAAACAATGAATGCCATGAGAGTTCGTAACCATAATAAAGTCTTTCATTAAGCCATAGACTGGATAAAACATATTTTTGAATTCTTCAACCATATCAAAGGTTGATATAGTTCATCAAATCAAATAGGACAAAGACAATTATGCAAGGTATTAAATAATCAACATACAACAATTTTGACTATGAATACAAGAGAATCCAATGACCAATATAATGTTGAAATTGACAAGTCATTAAGTCGAATGAAAACATAATGAATAAGAATGACTAAAAATGATGATATTAAATAGCTAGTAATTATCACAAGACTAACACATCTAAACAAAGTTGACAAGTCCAAAATTCAAAAACATCTAGTAAAGTAGTGATTGTAAAAAAATTAAAACTGACTAAAAATTAATTAATAATAAAATCAAACATAAGATGATAAATACTTAGCATTTTAGTCAAGTAAACAAAATGACTCAAGAAAATATTTTATTAAGATCATTTTACTAATATAATTTATTATTTTAGTTTCATCCATGTTATTTCTACACATTTATCCATTACTCATGTCTAAACCCAACCTATCTCAAGTACCTCTCCCTCCAGTCAAATAATAGACCATCAACAATATCTAGACATCTAAAAATAATAAATTTAATATAAACATTTAAATAATACAGCTTAATTGAATAGTAAATTAGTAAGTAATTAAGGATAAAAATCTAGTGTTGTGATGAAAAATATATCAACTATCTCAACAATAAATATAATTGATCAACATAGATCTTAGAATTATATCATAATAGTAAACCAAACAAATATGTCTCAAATAGTTCACAACTAAATTATATCAACAAAAGAAATAAATATAGGTCAGATAATATCATGAAATCCTCCCCCACTTGGAAAAAATCCATCCCAATTATCAAAATATCCAAGGACAATGATGCTTAAAAATACTCTGATCCTCCTAAGTATTAATTTTTTTGATAAATGATCCCATTCAACTAGCATTTGGGAAATCTTATGATTTCTAAATTTAACACTATGATGGTCTAGGATATTCATTAGATTTAATAACATTTTTCTTCATTCAAAATATAAAGATGGGTCCAATCCAAAACATGAGATGGATCAGGAATATACTTACTCAATAAAGCAACATGAAACACATTGTGAATTTGAGACACAGAAGGAGGAAGGGCTAGTTGATAGGAAACAAGACTATTTTTCTCTAAATTTTTAAAGGGTCCTACAAACTATGGAGATAATTTAGAATATTTTCCAAATTTAATTGAACTTTTCTACGGTGTAACAAGTATAAAAACCTTATCTCCCACTTATAATTCACATGGTGACCTTTTTAAATCAGCATGACTCTTTTGCCTATTAGAGGTAGTCTTTAAATTTGCCTTATAGTTTCCATTTTCCTATCATACTATTGTAAAACATCAAAACTAGTAAGAGTATTATTTTCTAAACATTCCTAGACAAATGTAATTGTACACTTGCATCCATACAAAGCTTCGTAAGGAGAAATTTTAATCACAATATCATACATTTTATTATAATCAAATTCAACTATGTGTAAATAATCCTCCCATTTATCTTGTTGATCCATCACATACACTCTTAATATATCTTTAACAACTTTATTTAATCTTCTATCTAACCATCTATTTTTGAGTGATAAGATAAATTGATGTTTAACCTTGTACCAAAATCAACAGTTAAAGTTTTTCAAAATGTTGAAGTAAAAAATGTATCTCTACCCAAAATAATAACTATAGGCATGCCATGTAGTTGTACTATTTATTTAAAAAATCCTGAAACAAACATAGTTAAATCATCAATTAAGTTTATAGTAATGAAATTACCAATTTGAGTAAATTTATCTATCACAACCAAAATAATATCATATTTACTTATATATTTTGGAAAACTAGCTATGAAATCCAAAGAGATCACTTAACCCACAATACATGATGAGGGTAAAAAAATCCTCTGAGATGGAAATCTCTAACTTTCACAAATTAACATTCCAAACATCTTTCCATAAATTCAATAACTTCATAATTCATTTTAGGCCAATAGCATGTCCTTCCAAATCATGTTTCATATTTGTGACACCTAGATGGGAAAAATGAAGTGATGCATGCACTTATTTTAGAAAAAAAAATTTAATCCACCAAACTCAAGTACATTAATTCTATTTTAATGTCTAATTAAACCATTAGAATCAAAAAAAAGTCAAAAAGATATTTTCAATAGGATTGTTATCCAAATTTTCACTTACATCTTGGAAAAATTTATTAGAACACTACTATTCCAATATTTTTATTATGAAATTATTATGAAAAATAGATAAGACAATAAGATATATGCATCAACTGAGTACATCACTAACATGATAATCCTTAACTTTCATATGTTGAATGTTCATATTAAAATTACTTAAAAATTCAATTCATTTATTCTAGTGCATATTCAAATCATCATGGGAAAACAAATATTTTAGGCTACAATGGTTAGACTTTACCTCTAAATGACTAACTAGAAAAAAATGTTTTCGTTGATTCAAATAATAAATAATGGAAACAAACTCAAGGTCATGAGTGGTTTAAATATTCTCATGGTTCTTTATTTTCTATGAATCAATAATAAGCCATAATTGAACCATCCTGAGTTAACACACCACCCAAGTCTTATTTGGATGCATTGACCCATATTTCAATTTTTTTGTTAAGATCTAGTACAAGTACAGATGCTAAAGTTAGTAACTCTTTAAGATTTAGGAAATCTTGTTCACAATCCAAACTATAAATATAATTATTACCCTTGTGTTGTAAGGAAGTTATTGGGTTAGCCAATTCAGAAAAAAAAATCAACAAATCTTCTATAATAACTAGTCAATCTGATAAAGTGTGTGCTTCATGTAAATTTTTAAGAGCAAAACATTATTGAATAGATTTAATATTTATTGTATCAATGGAAATACCAAATTTAGATATAATATGATTCAAAAAGTGGATTTTAGTTTGAAATAAGTCACATTTAGAAAGTTGACCAAATAGTTTATGTTGCCTTAGCCTTTGAAACACTAAACATAAATGTTCTTCATGTTTAGTTGCATTATTAGAATAAATCAATTTATCATCAATAAAACTAGAACAAAATTATTTAGAAAATACTTAAATACACTATTCATTAAGTTCATGAATGAAATAAGTGCATTAGTTAAACTAATAGACATTACCATAAACTCATAATGTCCATACCTAGTTCTGAAAGTAATCTTATGGATGCCTTCCTCTTTTATCCTTAGCTAATGATAACCTAATCTCAATTTTATCTTCTGAAAGATGAATTTATCCTTCATTTTATTGAATATATCATTTATCCATGGTAAACAATAACAATTCTTGATGGTGACCTTGTTAAGTATGTGATTGTCAGTACACAATTATATGGTTACATCCTTATTTTCCAAAAAAATGAATGGTGCACCCTAAGGAGATACACTTGACCTAATACTTCAATTTTCTAATAGTTCTTGTAGGTGAGTTTCCTTCTCCTACAAATATTCTACATTCATAGAATAATGCACTTTATATGTAGGGGATACTCCTAGTGTTATATCAATATAAAAATCAAATTCAAGTTTAGGAGGTAAACTCGGTAGTTTTTATGGAAAAACATTATAAAATTCTTTAAAAAATGGGCATTCTTTAAAATTTAATGATATTATAGGTGTATTTTATTTCATCTAAACAACATATAATTTTTATCCCTTACACATTTCTTTTTACAACTATAAAGTTAATAATAACTTGTGTACTTTTAATTTTAGAAAACCTTGAATTTCAGTAGGTTTCCCCAAATTGTTATAGTAATATATCACTTTGATATAGCAATCTAAAATTGATTCATGCTACTGTAACAAATCCATGCCTAAAATAACATCAAAATATTTGATAGGAGCTAGAAATAAGTTAACTTGGGTCTAAAAATTGCCTAAGTCTAAGCTTACATGATATAAACACTTAGTAACTAGTACCCTTTTACCTGAGCTAAACTAAACATCCTAACCATCCTTCAAAATGATTGGATTCAACTTACAACTTGTTACTAACTTAGAATTCAAAAAACTATCAATTTTTCTTGAATCAAATAAAATTGTATTGGGAAAATCATTTATTTTAACTATGATTTTAATAGATGGTTTGTAAATCTATGTTTTTATTATCCATAGCTGCATACACTCTATGATTAACTGAATGACATGTCTTCATCTTAGATAAATATTTTTGCTAGTGGTTTTCACCACATTCCTAACATACTAAAGACCTTTATGGCATCACCAAGATGGCATTTAATTTAGTGAAAGGTACATTTTGACTACTTTAGGTTTGATTTCTTTTAAATTTTGTAGACTTAGAAGAATTCAAATTCTTGAATTCTTTATTTTTCCATTAGAATTTGTTGACACAATTCATAATCTTGGTAAATATGTGGTTTGTGTCAAATTTATTAAAAAATTTAGGCAAAGGGGACACATTTTTATTCCTATATTTTTACCTATTATATTTAAAATATTATCATAACTTTTAACGAGCCTTCTCCTTCTCTTCTACCTATGAGCAGATTTTACAATTATAGTTAGTGTCTATGATTTGTCATATTAACATCATGCATCAATATCTCTTTCAAACTTAGATTAAACTTAGTGGATTTAGTCTCTTCATCATGTATATAATTACCATGATGAAATAGATTTAAAAACCTATGTTCATTCTTAGTCATAGTCAATTCTCTTATTTCAATAGCTAAAAATCAATTATAATCCATTCCTTGAAGTTGGAACTGAGATACGTCTTCCTAAACTACCTCTCAAAAGTAGTCTAAGTAAGAGTCATTGGTTGGTAACCCTTAAGATCACATATATGGTTCCACCAAAGAGTTTCATCTCCTACCAAATGATAATAAGACAATTTTGAATTCACATTAGAGGACATATCATATAGATTAAAATACTTTTATAGGTGTACTAACTATGCATCACTTGATTCCTTATTTGAAAAGGTTGGTGAAAGAAACTTTTCAACCCCTTAATGATATGTCAGCCACATTAGCAAAGTATTTTGAAGTTCTTGCTCATTGACTTATCCTTATTATTTAATTGGATGTTATTCAACTAAAACACATTCTAGATTATTCAACCTTCTTTCCTAAGTGTCCAGTTTACTTTGAAGTCAATTCAATGCAATTATAATTCTATTTAAACCTACCTTATAGTTAGCATTGGGATTTCTTTCCTCATGGTTAGGGGTTTCAACATTATTACCATCATTATTGAGAGGAGGTTCCTCTCCTTTAGGAATATTGGCCATATGACCTTGACCTCTTCCTCTATGAGGGTTAGCTTTCCTTGGGTTATTGTCTACTATAATATATTTCTTTCTCACCATCTTGTGGTGCAATAGCTTAGTAGGAAAACAACAAGAAACATTTGCGAAAGCTACCTAGAGAACTAAACTTATATCTAATACCAATATGTAAAAACCATAAATTTTTTATACATATACCAAGATAAAAACTATGGTACAAATTTTCAACCATATTTTAGCATGAAAAAATATAATGAGATCCATAACTATATTTTAGCCAACACAGGAACTATACCAAGTAGATAACTCATAAATAAATTCATTAAGAAGAAATTTAACCATGTACATGTACTCAAGTAAGGGCACAAGTTACTAATGACTCTATTAGGAAGGTCACATTATAGTAAGTGGATAGAAGTGATTGGGTATGATCACACTAACCCACTTTTATCTAATTACTAGGTGGTTAAAACTTACTTCATAAAGAATATGTTGATGGGTTATGCACATAGTGTAGTTCATGTGTTGGTTGTGACATAAATATGGATCTCATTATGTGTTAAACTCTAAATGAACTATTTCATTATTTGTTCATTTATGTGTTAAAAAAAATTAGTCATGAAATCTTGGTATCAGAGCATAGTTTACTAGTCTAGGGAATTTTGAGAAATATTTCTTATTGATTTCTACTAAGTTTTTCTATTTCACAATAATATGGTGAGGAAAATATCTATAATAGTAGATAATAAACTAAAAAAATATTAATTTGGGTAGAGAAAGAGATCATAGAGATAACATTCCTAAAAGAGAGGAACCACCTCTTCATGTATCATATTGTGAATAATTCATCCTTTTGATTGTGTATGATTATTCCAAAGTGGATATAAGTGGGTTAATTTAGTTTCACCCATGAATTCCTATCCACATACTTCATTATGGCTTTCTTAGCAGAGCTATCATTGAAATTTTCCCTAAACTAAGTACTTGAAAGGGCTATAGAATTTCCAATACTTCACGGGGTAACTCAACAAAATTTTAGCCAACAAAATCAAAAATATAATAGAATCAATAGAATAATCATCATATTAATCTTTATTAATAAATATCTAACCATTTACAAGCATTAGGCAAAGATAAAATAAAAAGGACTATTTCTAAAAGTGATACAAAGCCTTGGAATATCTTTCAAATTCACTAACAAAAAGAGGACAAAGTTGGGCATGAACTACCTAAGGTAAATGTGTATGCTTATGTTCTATTTTGTAAAATCTTAAAAATATACAATGTAGGGTTACAAACACATGTCAATGCATGCTTGCCTAAGGATATTACTTTATTTAGAATGTTTGGCTCAGGGTTATCATTTCATTTACACTAATTACCATTATGAGTGTCATATGAGTTTAATGGAATTAATATTATTTAATATTTATAAGAAATAAGTGCACTTATAATATGTTTACTTCTAAATTCTTTCTTAATAAAATTAAACCTTTTCATCGTAGGTTCATGACCTTAGAATATGCATAACATTATTGTGTAAAACTTTAGGTTATAAATTTTTTGTTCTTATTTTTTCAAAGGAGAAATATCAATTCCAACCCCATGAATATAACTCAATTAAACTTCATTTCATTATAAATATATAAATTAACTTTTTAATATTCCAATGATTAATTACAAATATAGAGCAAATGATCATCTATCACAATATGCCTTTATTTGGTAAAACAATTTACTTTTTAAAAAATTTAAGTACTTAATTTATTTTCCAAGTTACTTCCATCACATGCGTAAGATTTATATAAACTTATTTGTGACTTAATTCAAAAATATTATAAGGAATTGTGATAAAATAGTCCATTTCACTTTAATAGTGATTTATTAGTTTCAAATTAAATTGTTTGTTTTCTAATTTTATTTATAAGATTTATACAATTTTAATTTCTATGCAATTATTTTAATTTAATCCTTATCGTATATTCTACCAATAATTTCAACCTTCGCGTATAATTATGATGATGGTTATAATTTGTGTAAGACACTATATTATAATTGTAAAGGATTTCATCTTATTAATCCATATAAGGTGATTGACATTATATCTCGCTTATATGTTTTAAACAAACTCACATTAAGTATTACATCTCTTCAATGGATATTTTAATAGATTAATTTAATTGAAAAGTCCTTATAGACTTATGGTTATAGGCTGTGTCATAATAATGTCTTATATTGACCAACACAAATTAACTTAATTGACTAATAACGTTACCCAATTTCAATAAGCCTAATGATAATCCCATATGAATTACTAAAGGTAAACTGTACTTTTTAATTTTCACTTTAGATGTGATCTTAAACATACAAATACTACTTCCCAATCCTCCTCATATGCTTATTAACATCAAAAGACTCATGTAATATCATAAGTAACTCTTACAAACTATGTTCAAAGACAATTTTTTACAATATTAAATATCTAATTATTTCAATTCCATGAAATCAATAATAATCAAGTGTAAACAAATCTATGCGTACATATTCATATTATAAGACACCTAAATAACTTGTACAAATTCACAATTACAAGGCATCAACCTTCTAGGTTTAAGCATTTGATCTTAGAAGTTTCATTATCAATCTATTTATTTCAATAATAAGATAATATCTATAAGTACATAATAAATCATATATTTAAAGTTAATAATATCAAACGCCTTAATGAAGTTGTGAAATCCCACTTATAAATAATAATACAAAGGAAAATTTGATACTCTAAATATCAACTATAATCATAACCATAAATCAATCATGCATGTTTAATCTAAATATGAAAGATAAACATAAAATTAAATTATATCTTATTATAAATATAATGAATGAAACTAGCTACATAAGTAATAATTTTTTAACTATGAACCATATTTTATTCAAAGAATATAATATGGCCCATAAATCCATGTCAGGAAATTATATTACAGTCATCCTCAAATACCATTTTAATATATATTAATGAGTTAAAATAAAATCTCTTAGAAAGAAGACAACATCTTCATCCAACCAAAAATAACAACTTTATACCCAACATAAAGCTATGGGTGAGAGTCTAACCAAAATATACTTGAACCAAAATGGAGGAAGGTTCAATTCATTATTAAATAATTGTAATGATATAAACAAAATCATAACAATAAAAGTAGACAACTAATCAAAATTTCTAAATGTAAGTCAAATCATAATGGCATTCAATAAAATCTAACATTATGAATAGAATCACACAAATAATCCAAACAAGATTTGATAAACCTGAGTCAAATCATATTGTCTAAGCCATGAAATATAAGTACATCCAGCGTAATCTTGCAATGAAATAATAGTAAAATATTATTTTTACAAAATCCTAATTACCATTTCAAAACTCCTTGTGGCTCAAAAATATCATTACCCCCAATCATGGTTGTGGTTTTATAATACACGATAGCATTTTATAATAGCAAGACAACATTACCCAAAAACTTGAATGATGTAGCTAAGGTTTAAAATTTTCATAAAAAATTTTCAAACTAAAACACAGTCAAATAATGTGCAATCATGACCTTCATAAATGGCATAATTAAATAACAATAACCCCATTAATAATATTAATAATATCAAAATTTATGTCAATTTTAAACCCATAGGATACCATGGTCAAGTTGTGTAATGGCTTCTATAAAAACAATACTAAAACTTAAAGCGAATTGAACTGGTTAGGTTTCCAACTATAAATAATATTTTGTAGGCCAACATATAAATGCCTATGTTTATGGATATAAACAAAACTAGTTTGCATAATTAAACAAACTAAAAGAATGCAACCTAGAATTTAATACATCACTTACTTGGATTCATATAATTGAACATAAAAGAAGTCTTCCCATATTTCATAGGCTTCAAAGTTGATACCAAATACCAATGCCAAATTACACACAAAATACACCTATTTCAATCAAAAATAGATGAACCATATAGCTAAATCGAACCGTATAAAAACTCTACTAACTCCCACATGGCTTAAAAGATACATGATTAACTATAGTTTGAGCCCATGAAAAAATCATGCAACTAACTATAGTTCATCTCCCTTGGCTACCATGCATAAAATTTATGTAGATTCTCCCCAAAGCATGGGGATTCTGAAAAAAGAATAATGACCTCAAGAAAACCTAATTTGTTTTTTGGAAATCTCAACCCAATGGCATCTTGTGATGAGTCAATGACAAAACCCTATCGTTCAATGGAAAAATATAAAAAACACCACTAATTCCATGTTTGAAGGTGGATCATGGCCCTAATAATACCTTAGCATAAATAAAATCCATAATTTGGCTATAATAAACAATAAGTGCCACAAGACTTCATAACCTTAATGAAGTCCTTCATTAAGCCTCATACTAGATAAAACATGATTTTGAATGCCTTAAACCATATCAAAGGTTGATATAATTCATCAAAATAAACATGACTAAGACAATTATGTAAGGTACTAAAGAGTCAAATACATAAAAAATTCAACTAAAAATTCAAGAGAATCTAGTGACTAATGGAATGTTGAAGTTGATAAGTCATTAATCCAGACAAAAACATAATGAACAAAAAGATGAAAAATGATGATATTAAATATCTAGTAACTATCACAAGACTAACACAACATAACAAAGTTGGAAAGTCCATAATTCAAAAAAATCTAGTACATTAGTGATTATACAAAAGTTGAAACCAACTAAATATTAAGAAATAATCAATTCAAACTTTAAAACGATAAACATTCACCACTTTAGTCAAGTAAAAAAAATGATGCAAGCAATAATACTGTTAAATTCAATTTTCTAACATAATTTACTATTTAAGTTTCATCCATGTTATTTATCCACATTTCTTTGCCACTCATATCCAAATCTAACCTAAATTAAGTACCCATCTATGTAGTTAAAGAATAGGCCATCATCACTATCTATACATCTAAAAAGAATAAATGCAATATCAACATTTAAATAATAGATATGAATTGAATAGTCAATTAACAATTCATTAAGCATAAATATCTAATGTTTTAATGAAAAATTTATCAATAACTATCTCAATAATAAATATAATGGATCAACATAGATATGAAAACTATATCACAATAGTAAACCAAAAAAATATGTCTCAAATAGTTCACATCTAAACTATATTATCAAATGAAATAAATGTATGTCAAATAGGGTCATGACACTTTTCAATGAGGATTGGGGCATGCATTGTCCAATTGAATCTAATAAATGAATAAGAAATCTTGAGGGTCTTACCCTCTCCAATTACTAGAAAAACAAAATGGTTTTCATACCCAATTAGGTGTATCATTCATTTTATTAGATCTATAATTATTCATCTATAATTATTGATTTTTTTATTAAAGATATATTTTATACATGTTTCATTGTAAGTTCTGTGTTAATAATGGTATAATTTTATGGCCTACATTCAAGAAAATTCTTCATAGGTAAATTTAGGTATGCATTTTTCCTTTTATTATAATACTTTCACATTTATGCAATACTATAATTACATACTATGGTATTTAGACACATATATTAAAATATATTTGTAAAATTATGTATTTATGACCACTCCTTACACATACTTAGATCATGCCTCATCCCACAATCTTTGAATACCATTTCTTCACTTTTATGTAGGCAACCTTTTTATCCAAGCAAGTAATAATCTCAAAATATTCATATTCTACATTACAAATAACCCAAACTCATTTTCATACTAATCCACACTTCCATTTTATCTACCTTTTCTCTCCAAATAATGCCTCTCCATTTTGACTATCTTACTTCCTAGTTTTTTCCAATTCTTATAACTATGCCATCCTACCAAATAATAAGTCTTTGCTCAAATTAAAACTCATGAAATGGGTCATCCTACATGTTATAAAATCCCCATAAAAAATAATTATTAATTGAATCACTTTAAATCCACACTTTGAATCACTATAAATCCACACTTCTCAAGCCACTTTTCACAATAATCTCATATGATTAAAAACATTAGAATATCTAACTTCACATTCAAATGAAATAATGTATTGTTTCCAATATAAATTGCACACAAACTTGAACTAAGTCTAGATACACCTCTAAGGTTAAAAGTCATTGTTGAAGCACTTAATCACATCAAGATTTCACTATCATTTTATATTTTGCAACATTATTTTACACACACCACCATATCATGGGAGAACTCCATGGACTTTGATCTTCTAAGTATTGGTATGTAAAAAACACTTAACATAATGGGTATTGAGGTCCAACACAACTTAAACTACTAAACACTTTTTATATATTGTTTTTCTATCAGTCATGATCAATTGAGTTAGGGTTTAAAGTGAATAAAAAATAACACATTAAATTTTGAAATATATTGAGTGACCCCACATAGTGAAACATAACTTACAATTAAATCAAACTTTCCATATCAAGCATAGAGAGTGAACCCTCAGAGGGCACCAATATTCCATAAGGACATCAGTGCAAGTCCCCTATCCAATTCTAGTGGTCTTCTCATAAATATAATAAAAAAACTATTCTTGATTGATAATGTCATTATACAATCACATAATTGATTTCCTAGTTTCACTTACAATCCGACATTCTTGTTTTCTAGCGAAGTACATTCTTTCTATCATTTTCCATGTTTATCATCTTTTTAAATTTAGCAAGTTCCAAATCAATTTGTATCATTTATTTCATAATTTTAGAATTTTTATTATACACAATAGTTAGTATTAATTAGATAATTAAGTTTTACCTAACCTAATTTTATAATGCATCCCATATCAAGTGAGGCCTTGATTTCTATATACGAGTCCAATTGGGTAATTTATCATGCCACCAAAATTATAGTTGAATTATCAAACCCTAAGTAAATGTTTGATATTAAGAAGTGTATGTTGTTGGGAAATAGTTGATACTAACTATATTAGGTCAGTATCAACTAAAAATAATGACCAAACTTAATGGTACTAACCCATGTATAAGTGGACTAAACTAAATCTATGCATATGTATATGCAAGATATTAAGCAAGTTCAAAATAGATAGTAAGTTTATTATAAGTGTGTACCAATAGAATGTAATGATTAAACTCATAAGGTATCATGTATAAGTGAGATAATGGTTGGTTAGGACCTTATTTATATGCTCAATTCATGCATGGAAAATGTGTGTCAATATTATCATTATCATGTACTTAATAATATATTTGAGTATATAAATCCCCCTAATCCATTTATTATAATAATAAAATTTATATATTAAAATGAAAAGATATACTTGATTGTGTATAACACATTTTTTCTTTGGTAGGAAGCTCTAATTGCACATGTCACTCACTAACAAAACCTAAAACAAACATATGTATTCAATTTCCATATATTGAAGTTTGAGATATGAATTTGAATTTTGAAAATTGAAGAACAAATAAATATTACATGTGTGTTGGTGAAAACCATGTCACCCTTTCAACTTGTTGGAGATGATTCATCCTTGTTGGAGAATTGGATAAAATTATGCTTCTTGTATGAATCTCATGGAGAGTTGTGGTGATTATTCCCCAAATTTGTGTAACTTAGAAGGTCCTTGGGTTGGGAATACAACATGCATCAAACATTATAAATGTGGGGTTAACAACATAATGTACTAATCTAGATAACAGCATAGGAAAAAAGGGTAACTAGATGATGGTTTTGCTAAAAGTAAACTTGAATCAATCACTACATATGAATTATATATTAAATTGTATAATTTCACTCTAGTTATCTCAATCTCACTCCATGACAAAAAATGCATGATTGAAAGGGAATGAATAGTATCCATGGCCTCTTCATGATTATAGGTGTAATCTTATAGTTTCACTTAAGTTAACTCAATTTATAATAAATTTATAATCAAAAGAGTGAAAAATGTTCATTATCCCATCATAACTACATATTTGGCAAGTGTGAAGTGGATTATTTTTTTTCAATCAATAATAAACTATGATTTTGTGTATGTAAATGAACCAATATCATCCATCCTAGATATAAAAGTGTGAATATGTGCATGAACTAGTATCATGCCCCCTAAACATGTACCAATTGATAAAGAATGTTAGGCATCTATATACTAAATCTGAGAACCTGAATCTCAAATGTATATGTATGTGGAAACCTATAACTATTATTCATGCATATTATGTAATGTTCCCATACATATACACATAAGTCTATATGAATATAGTAAATTCTTTGTAAAGTGAGTTAATAATCATGGCATATTCCCCCATAATATATACCGATGAACCCATTTATATCATGTAACTAAACCATCTAATATTTAAATCATTTTAAATCTCTAAAATCTATATTTTGATCTAATTTTATTTATGGAGGATTATGTATCTATGACATGCCATTGTATTGCACCTCTTTTGAGATGAAAGATGTGCCATTTAAGTCACACATCTCAAATGAAGAGTTACATGACTATCATGTTATGTGCAGAGATAACATCATGTATACTCAAGTGAACATCTGGATAATATATCATCATAGTATTTTATATGTTAATATATAACTGTATGTGACATATCTAATGTAACCAATATAATTTTTAAGTCTAGATAGATGAATAAATGAATCAAATGATAGAAAGATAACTAAATAATACTACACTAGTAAAAATGCATTATGTGAATCATGGAAAAATTCAATTTTAACAAGATCATTAAGTGTACTAAGATCAAGTATTAGTATCACATACAAATCCAAGGGACATAAAAATCTCACATCAAATAATACCAAGGTTCATATTTAAGAGACATAAATATGTATCAAACAAGGCCAAGAGCCACATGCAAGGGACAAAAAAATATGCAAAGAATGTAAATAAATATGTCACATAAAAAAATATGGAGGTCTATATGTAAGACACATAAATATGTATCAAATAAGGGGCATGGATATATCACATCAATCAAGGCCAAGGGCCACATAAAAGGGATAAAAAATTCTACAAAGAATGGACACAGAGATGTCACATCAAATAAGACCAAGGTCTAAACACAAGGGACATAAATATGTCATAAATAAACATTAAAAATTGGAAACACATAGTATACATGCATAAACTAGTCTATCATGTAAAATAATAACAACATTGATAAAACATAGAATAATTAAGACTAGTCTACACCATCCATATGTATCAATGTCACATCATAATATAACAACATATTCATGTAGCACTATGTAATATGAGTGACCAAATTATGTAAGAGATATTTGTAGATCAACATGGTATAAGTTATATAAATATATAACCTATAATAGTGAAACATGTAGAGTAAGATGTCTATAGTATTGGCAGGCCATTAGCAAGAGGAAAATTCCAATATTTATATATCTATATATAACCTATATATCTTGCATCAAAATCATATGTTATGAAATACATGTGTGTATGAAGAGAATATTCCATCTCACCAAACATGTGATAAATAAAATATGTAAATAGATTAATCTAGTAATCATGTCATGCTCATGTCTTGAATTTTTATTTTTTGACTTTTTCATACTTTCTTGATATATATCTCTCTCTATGTGTGTGTGTGTGTCTATTTTAAGGTTATCTAATAAAATCAAGTAATTCAAGGTGGCAATGGATTATAAAATATACTTATGGGAAGGATCTAAATAATCCAAAACATGTGTCAAGGTATAGTGTGTAGTAGATGTGATAATATATCAATGTGGAGGAAGTGAAATATAGTAATATAATAGTAATGTATATGTGTATCAAAACATAATATATCAATAGTGTATTTAGATATAATGATATATATGCCACCAGTGGGAAATGATTGATGTGGACTAATGTGATATGTATGAATAAGTGTATGTGATTGTGTAAATTAAATGGAAGACATAAAGTATGTATAAGAAGTTAATATTGAAGAGTGAGTAATTATAATGTAAAAATGATTTGGATTATATATATAAAGGAAAATTCATATGACCTATTAATCAATCCTATCTTAGAGAAGATAAATCCTACTTACACTTCTATTTGTTGATACGTTAGATATTTTGGGTGATGACCAAGATGGATGGGCTAGACATAATAAATGGATCTCTTACCATAATACCATCTCTAGAGAGGGTTCTAAAGCCTCTAATAAAGCAAAACTATGCAATAACCCTTGCTAGGTCCCATGTTTTCATATTCATTAATTAAATGACATGTAAAATCTAATATAGTAATTGTCAAATAGTGTGGCATAAAGTGGGGGTAATAAACATAAAAATTAAACATGAATAAAATATATATACTCAATTTAATGTATAGTAAATCCTAATGCAAGAGAGATAAGTAAAAATGCAAATCTATCTACTTTGATAAAGGAGGAACAAATTTAGTAATACTTACCTTTGAAGATGAACCCATCAAGCCTCAATATCTCCCCTGGCCAAAGATATTTTTAAGAGATTTTTGTGGTATGTAAGGATAATAAGGATAAGTTAGATCTAGACTACACAACTTCTCTATAAATATAAAAGACTTATCCATAAGACAATATCCATATCTCCAAAATAAATTATTCAAAACCTAAACAATTATCCTCAAGTATAATAGTGGATAAGAAGATGCACAATATAATATTCTTCTTCTTCTCTTCTAACGCTAAATGGTGGAAATGGTTGTGTTATATAGTTGAATCTAACCCTAAACCTTTCCAAAAGTTTAGTTGATAGGGTTGGCCCAATTTAACTCTATATTTTTATTTGGTAAAAACAAGTTAGGTCTTGATTTAAGTCAGCCAAGGCTGACCTAGAACCATAACATATATATACCAATAAGAATACAAGGTTTGCCTAGGTTAACAGTATATGGTAAATGTCAAAAAAGGGTTTTAGGATTAGAAAGGGACTAAGTAAGGTGGTGAACTTATTGGAGGAGTGCATAAGAGAGGAGGAAAATATTAGTAAAGTGTATAAGAGATGGTTATGTAGATAAAAAGTGGTGGTATAGGGGACAACAATATGGTAAAGCACCAATGGTATGCCCACCCCTTTCTAGATGTACCCCTTAAGGCATGCACTCAGAGAGATTGAGACTCGATAGGTTCCTAAAAGCTATAGTATAACTAATTTATAAAGCTTTATAATATTATGTATATACATATTACCCACTCAAATCTCATCATGTGTCACATAGGTGCAACATGGGATGGTGCTGCACGAAAAGAACATAACACCATATAATACTAAAGCTGAATAAATTGTGGTAACAAGCAATATACGATAAATGAAAAGAAAAAATTTAAAAACACATACTTTTAGTTACCTTAATGTTGTAGATAAGAAAATGAATTGAAATAAATTTGAAGGTGTCCAATTTAGGGAACATTAGATGCACATGTATAAATTAGTGAAAAAGAGTGAAAAGACAAATTTTTGTAAAATATACATGTAATATGTTAAAAAATTCTCTATAGTCTCAGGATTCTAGAACATATTTCAGTTCAAAAAAAGAGATAGTAAAAATAAATATATGATAAAAATGGAATCTACTTGTAAATATTTGGAAGGTAACTAATTTTGAATATTAAATATAAATAGGGTGAAAAATAATTCATTTGTTATTTTTACTATTTTGAGAAAATGTTACTCTAAGATACCCAATTTGATCCTAAAGAGTGACCATGATGAGGAGATGACCACTATCACATGGAGGATACATAGCAGCTACAATGATTGAAATATAGAAAGGGAAGCATGAATTTTAATTTTTTGAGAAATTTTATTTGAAATTAAGCCAAATGTAGAAAATTGACCAATAGTCAAAATCTAAACAATAAAACTAACCCTAATAAATTATTAGCTAAAGTACGGATATAATAGGGTACTGGGTAGGAAAATATTAGAACAATAAATACCTAAGGCATTTATGGTAAATGGTCAAAAAATTAACATAGACAAAGAACAAAGTCAACCCTATGGACTCAATTCATAAGGAGAGATAAATAGGGGATTGAGTTCAAATTTTTCAAAGATGGTATTTTGGTACCTAGTAGATGAATCATGGCTACCAAATCTATTGGAGTGATTAGATGATGTGGATAGCTCTCGACTAGTTGACTTGGGATTCACTATGTTGGAGATGAGAAATATCCCTTTAAGTGTTGATTTCATTGTCATATTCCTAGGATCATGGGAATGTTTGACTGAAACTTTTTGATTGGAGGCAGAAGGGGACACTATCAAGGTGTTTATCATGTTGGAGGATGTCTATGTGTTTCTTGGAATTTCAATAGATAAGACATTGGTGATTATTGATACATGAAAATCAAAAGATGATAGACAAACCTTATCCTAGTGGGTGATAGGTTTAGATGAGATCTACCATGGAATTATAGTGAGCTTGTTTTATATTTACTTTGCATATATTCTAGACACATGAAAGGTAGTGATAGGACTTGTGATAACATGAGTGTTGTGTCACAATTTAGATGATAAAGGTAGTATTATAAGTGATAGCCTTGTGCTAGTCAATATTGGATCAAGGTGTGTTGTATGATTTTGGTTCTATCATTTGGGTCTAACTCATGCATGATATGTATGGAATTTAATCTATGGGACAAAAGATAATGAGACCTATTATAATTCTTAGAGCATGGATATATAGGAGTTTCCTTATGTATCAATTGGCTAGGTTACCCCATACAATCGATGATAGGTTGCCTCAGTTCATTCAATGGAGGTAGGATAATGTAGCATGGGGCATGCCCCAGGCTTCATATTTGTATAATATCACATGAGGGTATATAATGTGGCATCCATACACTCACATAGATTTCATATGTCCTAATTGATCTAATATTTCTATTAGTTTATCATGTGTGTAGATCACAAGATACTACATTTCATGAGTAGAGCCTCATCTAGTGGCTCACAAGCTTGGACAACTAGGACTTCCCCATCTAGAAGCTCCTCTAGTAGTGTCTTCTTATTAGGAATGTCATGCTAGAGAGATGAGAGGGAGAGGAGGTGAAGGGGTACCTATGGAGATACCAATGATCAAACATTGATAGGATAAAGCATGGGTTGGTTGAGCACAACAACAAAAGATAGTTAGGATAAGAGGATATGCTATGGATATGGATAAATGGGATGAGTGATCATAGTAGGAACCATAGTAAAGGAAATAAATGCCACCATGAACTTATCAAAGATGGATACACCGTCAATTTGAGGAGACACATGCACTATCTATCATGCATAGGTATCCTACAATAGTTCTAAGATATAGCTAGTCCATAGAGAGACAACTAAAGAGAGGACCATGATGGGTTTAGGTGGTGACTCTTGGATTTTCATTGGTGTGGATACATCAAATAAAGGATGTGATTAATGAGTAAGCAGACAGGGAGACCATGGTTGATGATACCAAAACTGATGAGAATTATTAAAATCAATTTATGTTTTGAATTAGAACACTAGTTACATTGTTAATTATGATAAATAGATGACTCTGTGTGTGTGTGTGTGTGTGTGTGTGTGTGTGTGTGTGTGTGTGTGTGTGTGTGTGTGTGTGTGTGTGTGTGCGTGTGCGTGCGTGCGTGTGTGTGTGTGTGTGTGTGTGTGTGTGTGATTTTATTCCTATCTTGTTTTTGGTTTTGTATATCTTGTGATAGAGGAGGTTAGATGGGTATCCCTAGTTATGGTTGTACATCATGAGATTTTGGATGGGGTGCTAACATCATATGACCCTACCACTTTGGATGATCATGTGGTTCCATCTTCTCTAGCCTAGGTGATCTAGTTTATATTTATGGGAGAGTCCAAAAAATATCTATATGTGCATGGTGATGGATCATAACCACTAAAAGGGGTTGGAGTGGGAGAGGCTCAGGCCTGGTAGGCCTTAACATAGGATTGAGTCATGCACATGGAAATTACCATCTAGCTAGGATAGGTATAGGCCAAGGTGGCCAATTTATAGGGACATGTTGTTAGCTTGAGATCTTTTTTTGCCTCTTTACATTTCACTATTCAAAAGGGTCAGTCATAGGCATCCATGGGTATTATGGGGAGGCCACAAGATAGACATGGTGGAGCATAGCCTTAAAGCTATTGATTTTAATTTTTTATACTTTGCATTGTATAAAACACATGATTATATATATTTATGTTGACATTTTCATTTATATCATGATTTGTACTTAGATTTGGATGTGTATGCATGGATATATTAACTTTCTAGCACATGTATTTATATTTTATTGTATATGCTCTGGGAAATATGCGATGTATGCCTTCATTTATATAATTATTTGATACACATGGATGGTTAAAAATAAAAAATAAAAAATTATTTGGAAAAGTATAAGTCATCAAGACAAATGTAATACACATTATATAACAATCAGAAATGTATAATAACAAAAGATGAATAAATATAATAAACCAAAGATGGTAAAAAAAAATAAAAAATGTTTTAAAACCATGTATATATTTGCACCAAATTAAAACAAATAAAAGTCACACTATATCACATTGGGAATTATGGTAATATTGTAATGAAATGGAAGGCACATGAAAAATAAATGGTATAAAAACCAAAATAATTAATTAAATCAACCATACTAAATCAAGATAGGGATTATAAAAAGAAATACAAAATGTAAGAGGAAATAAAATTAATCACACTAATTCAATATAGGAAGTATGAAAAAATTAATAAAATGGATGTAAACATATACACAATTGAAAATTAAGAAGAGAAAATTGAAGGATTTATGAAGAAATAATAAAACATACTAAATTAAGATGGGAAGTATGTCAATGATGTGTAACTCATAATGAAACGCTACTTATCTCAAATTTGACACATGTAATTCCATTATGACTTGATTAGAGTAGGAACTAGGTATTTGAATAGTTGTGAGGAAGCCCTTGTCCTATCTTTGGTCTTAATCTAAAAGTCATAAAGGTAACACCAATGAGGTGGAAACAACTGTGGGAATGAGTTAAAAATATGTTTTAATGTGGTAATTTATGAGGAGGGTATGGTCATATCCATGATATTACACTACAACTCACAAGGGGAACACCAATGAGGTGAGAAGTAATAAGGAAATATTTTATTATGGTAATTTTTTAGGAGAGCTTGGTCTTATCCATGGTCTTACACTACAACTCAAAAAGAGAAACCTTAGGGGAATGATCAAATAACAAATCAATGTTTCTCAAGTGGAAATATTAGGAATGTTGTAATGAAAGAGGGAATGTAAAAATCGTGATAAAGTCATCTATGAGAAGGCCTTAGGAAACACAAGGCATACTAAGTACAAAAAAGAGAAACTAAGAGTCTAGTGACCATCAAAATATAAAGGATACTTTCTCATAATAAGCACAAAGTTATATAGGCAAATATGTGAGATAATAAGATCATCTAATATTGGTTATATGAATAAAAAAATTGAAATTAACCTACCTTCCCACAACATGTTCCTCATTCCTTAAGACTTCTTACAGATTCATCAAACTACTACAAAGATGGGGTACTTGTGTGATAAAGTAGGTATCACTAAAAAAAACTATTGTCCTTTCTTAATATGTTAGCCTACTATACCCTAATGGACCTCAACTTTATCATGATGCCAACTGTGGAGTTTGAGATTTGATTAAAAATAGATGTGTTATGAATCATGTCTTTTAGTGTGATTTGAATTTTGAATTTGTATGTTGCCTTTTGAACCATTGCCTTTTATTTTAAATGATTTGGTTTTTTAAAAAATTATTTATTTTATGATGCCTCCTCCATACGTATTTTGAATAACCAACATGATTGACAAATGTGATACACAGAAATGAGATTTATACTTTCATTAAATGAAACTAAGTATCCAAATATATGACTAACTAAATACCTAGGCTTGCCTATGAACCAATATGTAATCTCAAGTTTCAACCACATGTAGGCTTAGTATGTGAAAGGAATATGAATTAATAAAGGAATATACAAAGTAAATCAATAAATAAAAGTACAATGAGATGTATTTTTTACTAACCGATCATATGGTAAAGAAATATTACTAAGGTGATCAAGGATTTTATAACCAGGTCACAATAATAATTATCTATGTTTTTAAATTAAGATAAGGTAGAAAACAATAATTTTAAAATAAAAAGAATACATGAAAGAAATGAACTCATAGACATGAGGGTGAAAGCATGGAATGAATGATAAGAACATGTAATAAATGAGGAAAGTAAATGAAACTATATAAAACACATAAAGCATAATATAAATATCCATGTAAAATAGATAGACAAAACCAAATTTAACACATATTCAAGTGTATGAGATATATAAAAGTGGATCAAAAATCCAATCCAAAACCATAATGAAGAAAAATGTGAAAAAACACCACACTATCTTCATAAAAATTGATAAATTTTCCCACAAATATTATCCATGACATCTGAAACATCTATATGAAGATGGGTCCTAACAAAATCTAGAGTCTTATTAATACTCATAGAAATATATGCAAAGACCTCTATCTAAATATCCTCAAAATAAAATGTAGGTGTAGCTGAAGGATCATGCTCATGAGTGATCTCTTGTGTAGAATACTAAAGGAGAGGAATAGGTGTTGGAATAAGAATGGTATCCATAGGATGATAAGGATGCACCACTAGGGGGATTAAGGATACATTGGTGGAGAAGAAAGCACCATTGATGAAGAATGAGGAACCTTCTTTTGTGGGTGACCTATGAAAGGAGGAATAGCAAGTTTAAGTATCAATTAAAGGTGATCATGATGGTGATACTATAGAATATGACAATGATTAGTATAATGGGTACCACACTAGTGTCATAGATAATATACCTCCCCATATTTAGGGATATACTTAGGTAACAACTTAGGAGGAGGTATAGACTTGTCTTTGGGATGAGCAATAGTGGGACACAATGTGTTAATATATTATTGAAGCTTCCATAAATGAGTGGAATAATTATTATCTATCACATGGAATCAATAGACATGCTTATTAGAAGTCTTTGGGGGCCTACCAATGGAAAAAGTATAAGGAGAAGCTAGGGGAAATTGATATAACTGGTATTGTCTTGTCTAATCATTAACAACTTTATGAATATCACAAAAAGGTTGATTTACCCATTAGGTGGGAATGGTATTAAATTTTAGCAAAAGAATAAGGCCATTCCCAAGGGAAGGTGAGTCTGAAGTAAAAACTATAGTAGGCTAATTTGAAGGTAGAATGGGAGCAAAAATAGGATGAGACTCATTTGAAGGTGTGGTTGGTTACATGAAAGGTGTAAGAGTATTATCTAGCATATTTGGGGGAATAAAACTAGAAGGATCTTGGTATATATAAAAATGGTAATTACCAGTCATGGCATGATCTATGAGAATGCTTCTAAATGGCCCTATCAAAATTGGAGGTGTACCATTTGATCACTCTATTTTTTCCCTAAAAAACAGGAAGAAGACTATAATTATGCACTATGAAGGAAGGCATTATAAAAGATGAACAAAAATATTGAAATAAAAAATTAAAATATCAAGGAATCTTGGCATTTCTAAATTAGACAAGTTTACCTAAAAATGGGTCATTTAAATCATAATCATCATCATAGTTAGTTGTATGCAAGTTGATGGCAAATGTAGGTATGACATTATTTTTATAATTCAATGATGAATACAATGTCTATTCTTAGTTAAGACCACCTATATATCATCGATAGGAGGTTGATGGGATCAAGGTTTCAAAGAGAGAGGAAGTTAGGTGAGTATACAAGGGGATAAATTAGAAGTTTTGATATTGAGGCTAATCTCATGTGACTCATCATCATCATAGTCTATGAGTTTATGTGGTATGTTCTCAATGAGTTCAAGGTGACCATTATAACCCTAGGTAGAATTGATAGTATAATTAAAGAGTTGAGATTACCTATATGGGATATTAGGAAAAGGTTTAAGGGTAGGAATTTTAAAGAGACCATGTTCTTAGAATTGTTAAAAAAAATTCCAAAGGTTTGTATCTCCTTGAATATTTTAATTAGCACCATTATGGGAAATTTGATGTATTGGCATGTGGATGAGGTAATTGACCTCATATGATGAGTCCAAGGTCTACCAAGAAAGATATTATAAGAGAGGGGAAAGTTAAAGATCACAAATTTCATGTAAACAGTGATAGGAGGGACAATAATGGGAAGCCACACATAACCTAGAAGAGGTATTTTCCTTGTATCATAACCTTGAAATGTGATAGGTGTGGACTTGATATTGTATTCAAAATATTTAAGAGTTTTAATAAAATCAAGGGATGAAACACAAGTAACATAATCTTCATCAATTAAAACACACTTAACTTAGATATCATAAATTTAGATGCCAATGAATAGAGGTAGATTATCCATATGAAGCAAAATCTCATCTGAAAACATGCAAGTGATAGGAAATTTAAGGGAAAGAGAAGTGTCCATTATTTCATCAAGATGTATGGACATCACTTCATATTGTTAAAGGATAATATCTTGAGATCTAGACAAATTATTTTTACATACTAATAGAGAAGGATGAGGGATGTTCATTTCAAATAATAATTGAATTAGATGGTTTTGACTATGGGGTGAAGCTCACATTAATTCTAGGAATGGAATTTGAGATGGGAGATGAGAAATTTCCATAATGGTGTCCCATTCATCAAAACCCATAAGATGATTACTAAATATAGGAACATAATGTTAGATGAGATCCTATGAAGGAGGGTTTTAATTTATATTAAACTTAAGTTGTTAAGGTGTAGTCGGTTTGGATTGAAGACAAATGGGTTTATTGAGTTATTTATTATGGTTGGGTTAAATAAATACTATTGAAAGGTTGGGGAACATTATCTCAGTGTGTAGATGTTGGAGGAAGAATAGAGATAGTGTGAGATGTATGATAAAATTTAGTTATTGAAAGTGGTTCTTGTATGGTTATAAGGTCCTCTTTCTCCAACTCCATTATATGATATGGATAAGTGTCTTGAATCACGTAGAGAATTTGAGAGGTTTTATGCATGGATATTAGATTAGAGTTAGTAAAAGCAACTACTCTTCACATATTAGTCATATTTACCACATTATATTCATTAATAGTGAGGTCTATAAGACTTTCAACATTAGTTTTAGTAGTACGCTTGTAATTTCTATCTTGATGGTTGGGAAAAGGATCATTGGATATAGTAATATGAGCATTAGCTTCATTTAAATCCTAATTTTTGTTTTGTGTTTCATGGGATTTAAAATCTATGTCATATGATTTTTGACATTTATTAATGAGTGATTCACAATCAAATTTTGGGCCAAGAATAAAATCAATAGATAAATTATGCAATTATCTACAAGTCTCATAAAAGTGGCCCAAACTTGCATGAAACCAACAAAATTTATTTAGATCATAAAATGATTTAATTAGATGAGTGGGGTCAAGATCTTGTGGTAGAAGCCTTAAAATATGATTTTGAATCTCAAATAATGATAATGGTTTGTGAATATTAGTTTTGTTTGTTTGGAAATATGTAAGATTAGAGGTGTTGTTTGGAGGGGGATCATGATCCATAGTATTATTTAGAGTGATTATTTGAATGTTGTGAATAGTAGCATAGGTATTGATAATTCCATCATTGGTTCCATGATGGTTTTTATTTTCAATGAGCATACAAGTTCCTGTGGTAAGTTTAAATGGTTTAAAATGGTGCATGAGAATGTCTTGTCACTTATCTTAGTTAATAATTACTTTCAAAGTTATTAGAGAGAGATTCCTAACCCAATATTGTAACTTGGGGTAGAGAAAATTAGTGAATACATGGAAGAGGTTGTCATCCACCATATTATACTCAAATTTTTAGACAAGTTATCTTATTGTTTGATGAAGTCTTATGTCATTTCAGTCTCAAGTTAGTTGTAATTTATCAAGTAAGTTAAGTTATTCTAGGGAAGATCACTAATTTGATATTCTTGGACTAATGTGTTAACCAGGTCTTCAAGACTAGTGATAGAATGGGTTTTTAGTTGATTGTACCAATCTAGGTCACCTCCTAAGAGCATTTTATCTAATATTTTAGTAGAAACAAAGGTATTAAGTTTGACCCAATCTTTATTAAGGTTACCAAATGTCTTTGACTGCAATATGGGATAGGTGGACCCATTATATGTGGTGGTAATTGTGATACCTCCTATTTTGATATTATCAATTTTAGGTATAAGAGGTTAATTTTGTATATGTTTGATTATTTTATTAATGAGGGGTGGGATAAAAATTAAGTTACCATGGGAATCCCTAAGGCGGGGTGGGCGCATTCAGATTTTTTGCTCCCCATGAAACTTATTGGGGTTGGTTTAGAAGGTTAATGAGATGGTTTTGCATCTACATAATTTGATTTACATTATTTTTTTGAAAATTATTTATTTGGTTGATTTTTTTAATAAAATTTGATGAGTTTGGGCAGTATTTTGATTAGTGTGTGCAATATGTGATCCATTGGTAGTAGTATTAATGGATTAGGTTATATTATGAGTAGTAGCATGCACTACACTAGTGGCATGAGAAGCATTGGAGAAAAATAAGCACTAGTATCATGATTAAAATTGGTATAAAAATATGCACTAGTGGAATGATTAAGGAGAAGGATCTTTGGAAAGGCCAACTAAAAGTTTCACCTAGCATGTTAGTTGAGATACTTGGCATGGAGGTTGAATAAGTCATAGAAGAAGATGTCATGGTGTGTGATGGAGACATAATAGAAGGAAAATGTTTAGAAGAAAATACAATGTTTCACCCAAATCTATGAGAGCAGGTAGGGGATGGTGAAAGAGGTTATTGTACTTGAGGAACTATGATAAGATTATAAATGGTTGAAGGGTTGTTTCTTTGATTTTGAGTAAGTTAATAAATGAAGAAGAGAAATTTAGTTATGTACTCTAAATAACATTCATATTCTAATGATAAAAAAATTTTACTACCTAAGGATGAATGGGGATGAGTCCCATAACTGGTAGTGTGAGTGGTAACATGAGCATTGCTTCCATATAAGGTAATAACCATAATATGTGTCTTGGAAACCTATTAGGATTGGTAAAAATCATCTTGTTAATTAGATTTAACTCTATATTATCCTCAAATAGGAAGTTCATGATGAAGGAAAGAGGCTAACAAGTTGATAGAAAGAATAATCAATTGATATGATATAAAATCAGATAGATCAATAGTGTTATGTAAAATTTGGAAACAAAATAGGGAACAAGAGGACAAAATTATATAGGAAAACTATGTAATGTTAGATAGGAAATAAAATAAGATATTAAGATACATAATTGGATAGCTCAACTATGTATGCTAGAGGGAAGAAATTAATAAGATGACAAAGATACAGTCATATAAGATAACTATGTATTGAATGTAAATAATATGAATAGTGTGTAAGAGACTATGTCAATAAGGATGATAGTGTTTTGAAAATAGATATATTTTTTTTACATGATAATCTATAATAAAAATAAATAAAACACACAAATAATTGGATCAACATGATTGATCCAATTGGAACACATAACATAGAATAATGGAAGTTTTATAATATAAAATATAATGATAAAAGAGAAAGTAATAACTAGAATGTAAATGCTAACTAATTGATCATTATTAAATTTTGTTAAGTTATAATAAAATTAGAAACTAATGTGATGGGGATTTGGCTATAAGATGGAACTAAAAAGTAATTTATGGATAGTTTTAGGTAGTTTAAGCTAAAAGAGATATGTATTAATTATGGTAATATATTGGTATTGTGGCCTATCCCCTCACCTTACAATCCCATATAAATAAATCCGTGTCAGGTAATTTTATAATATATAACCTCAACCACATGTTTATATTTGGTCAAAAACCATGTTATCTTCCCCCTTGGTGATGAAATCCAAGTAGGTAGACATTGGGAAGAAAAAAATTTAATGTATTTTTGTCTAGAGTAATTTGAAAGTGTGTGAAAAAGAGAAAAATGGTGTAACTAAATTTATAAATTACAAAACCACCTAATTAATTTTTTTTTATTACTCGTAAGTATGCAAATAACTAATATGAAAAGTGAATTAATTACTAGTAAAAATAGGTTAATTTCTTAAATGTGAAGAGTATAAAGTTGGTTGAAGTGAAACTATATTAAATTAATAAAAAATAGAGTCAACATGGTCACAAATATTATATGGAAGCAAGATTTGGAAGAACATAGTCTAATAATTCAATTATGTCTTCTAGAGAGTGATAGGCTATAGAACTATGTTGAGCTAGTCAACCCAATTTTCTATAGGGATGTTTTATAGACTATGAACTTGTGCAAAATAATATTGTAAATGAAATATTGAAATGATATAGTAAGTAATAATGAACCTTGGTGGTTTTGATATGCTTATTTTAAAAAATTTATGCTATGGTGATCAAGTAATGATTTAAATATTCTAACAATAGAGTCGACTATCTCAATAAAGTTTATAGAACATGTGTGATAAAAATAAAGAGTCAACTATCTTGACTATGTATTCAAACTTATATGCTGAAAAATAAGAACTATGAATAGATTCAATTGGATTGACTATATATGAAATCCTCTAATTGAAGACAAAAACTATGTCAAGCTAATCGGTCTAATCACTTGTATTCAGAGAAGACTTGCACAGATAAAATAGAGTCATTTTAGGGTGACTCTAAGTTAAACCTATGAACAAATTATTATCAATATATTGACAATTTTGATACATTAATACAAAAATAATAATATAAAATATGATGATAAAATGAATGCATGAAATAAAACCTAAAAGGGTTTGGTTCATGTCAGGATCACCAAAATGTATACAAAGGAAAATACATCTGACTATTAATCAATCCTATCTTAGAGAATATAATTCCTACTTACACTTCCATTTATTTATAAATTAGATATTCAAGGTCATGATGAAGATGGATTGACTAGACCTAACTAGAAGATCTCTTACCATAATAAAATCACCAAATAGGGTTCTAAGGCCTCTAGTCAAGAAACATTATGCAATAACCCTAGCTAAGTCTTATGTTTTCACATTCACTAAGTAAATGACAATTAAATTAAAATGTAATATAGTACTTACCTAAGATTGTTTTACAAAGTGGGGGTAATAAAAATATAGATTAAACATGCATAGATGATTAATACTTAATTCAATGTATATTAAATCCTAATGCATGGGAGAGAAGTACGAATTCAAATCTATCTATTTTGACAAAGTAGGAAAAAAGTTAGGTGTACGTACCTTTAAATATGAACCCAATGAGCCTAAATCTCTCCCTAGGCCAAGGTGCTTTGAAAGAGGTTTTTTTGGTATGTAAGGATAATAAAAATAATTCATGTCTAGGATACACAAATTCTCTATGCATATAAAATACTTCTCCATAATACAAGATTCATATCTCTAAATAAAGTATTAAAACCTTAAGTAATGCTCATCAAGTATAATGGTGGATAATTAGATGCACAATGTAATATTATTCTTCTTATCTTTTCTCCTGAAATGATGAAAATAGATGTGTATATATAGTTGAATCTAGCCCTAAACCTTTATGAAATTCAAATGAAAGGGTTGGCCCAATTTTACTCTATATCATTATTTGATAAAAATAAGTTAGGTCCCAATCTAGCTTGGCCAAGGCAAACCTAAACCGATAATGTTCAAATATCAATAAGAATACAAGGTCAACCCAAGTTAAAAGTATATGATAAATGTGAAAAATGGGTTTTATACTTAGAAAGGGGCTAGGTAAGGTAGTGAATTGATTGGAAGAGTGTGTAAAAAAGGAGGAAAATATTAGAGATGTGTATAGGAGATGGTTGTGTAGATATAAAGTGGTGGTATAGGGGACAATAACCCTATGGAGCACCAATGATATACTCACCCCTTTATTGGTTTACACTTTAAGGTGTTCACTTAGAGAGATTGAGACTCAATAGGTTCCTGCAAGAGAGAAAGCATCAATAATTGATTAAATTTAAAAATATTATGTGTATATAGACTACAATCATTTATAAGATAAATCTCATGAGTGTTTAGATCAGTATAATAATGAAGAGGCAAGGGAAAAGTGAAAACATGTAAAATTTTTATAATAATGATCAAGGATATTCAATATGTAAAATATATAAGGATAATAAAATATGATCTGAAAAACAACCATGAAGGAGATATGTAAAATGATATTTATTGTAGCCAATTAAAATACTCATATATAAATCTTGTATTTGGTAGCATAAATGTATTATTTTATTGGTTCAATCTATAAAATATATATATTATAGTAATATTTATATAATAATTAAAATGTAAATATACATATTTACTCTAATCATGTGTGGAGTAATACTCTTTATCAATATCATGCCTAAGTTAGTGATGCATATGTGAGTGCTTGTATTAATTTTGATAGGTTTTGAATTTTATTTATCATTTAGTTATAATATTGAATCATTTGAATGTATATTAATCTAAATAATATATTTTTTAATAATATTTTTTATTTTGTGTCTTTATATGAATATTGTTTTTGTAGAATGTCCTTCCATTTGATGATATTTGCATTTTAAATTTTTATCATAATTACATTGTGTAGGCTTGTTTAGATAAAACTATTATGGAGAATGAAAAGTAATAAATTACACTCAATTATATTCTATAATAGTATATGAGAATGTGATGGTAATCTATATAATTTCCTCTTTGGTGGATCTACCAATTAAAGTTAAGTTTTAGGTTGTGATACTACATTAACTATAATTTGTGGCTTATTCTTGTGGATTGTTGTGATAATAAATGTGGAGAGTGGCATTAAACTATATTACTTGAAAGGATAATTTGTTGCCATATATGTATATTGATGTCCATCACATGTAAATATAGTATCCATATGTAATGTACATGGTATTACTTTCATTTTATGTATCCAAGTTTGGCCTAAAATTAGGTTGTAATGTGTATGTGTCACTGAAAATAGGGAATTCACCTTCATTATCTTGAGTATCACATACTTTGAAAATTTTAAATGCCTAAACTCTCACTCAAATAAAGCCCATAAAAATACTACTAATGTTTTTCCTTCTCTTGTACAACACTAACTTCACATAGATAACACTTCAACCATTAAAACAACTACACTATGGGTATTTTAACCACACACATATTATAATCCCTCATCCATAAGAAAATGAAACCTTAAATGTATATAAACACACTCAAGGTATGTTATGAAATGTAGATGCTCACCATCTATTTTGTATAACAAATAACATAAAGGTGTTTGATAAGCTAGATGTGACTAAGTTATGTCATTTATACCAAATCATTATACAAGAATACATTCAAAATAATACTCAAGGGATATCAGGTATAGATTGAACTAATAAAACCAAAATTGATGCTCATCCCAAGTGGTATGAAATGTGATCCATCAATGGCTAGTTAATACCTTGATTTCTAGAACTTAAACTTGTAAGTACAATAACCTCATAATAGAAAAATTATTATTTATAACCCCATGGATTATACTTAACCAAGATGAACAATGATAAACTAAATAAAACATACTTACAGCTACTACTGCTTATAGTTTTAATTTAAAATAATCAGTTTTATCATATTATTAACTATATACACATTGTGTTGTTAGAGTCATAGTCACTCAATGGCTACTACATAAACATTATAAGTATATGAGTAATATATTAAAGTGTGTAATTACCATGTAAAATCATACATACAGGCAATTTTTCTCCATATATAGTTATTTTATACCAAGGAATAACAAACTGGTCAACATAAACATCCATTAACAAGACACAAAATCAATACAATCAAACAAAAAAGTTCATTTTATAATTCCATTCACTTCATGGTCCAATGGTCCATGGTGGCTGGGTATTCTACCACAATATCAAGCAAATAACAATTAAATTCTTTCTAATGGGATGCTCCCATCCACCAATGGAATAAATCCTATAACTAGAATTTAGTGCTTCACAACATAGTCCATGTCTTGAATACATACATTGTCATCATGAAATTTCACTTGTACACACATGAAAAAAAGTTATAGAATACATGTAGTATAAAAATAACACTCCATATCTCCTAGTGTTTAACTATTCTTTGATACCAAAATGTAATGCCCAAAATCTCACTCAAAACAAAACCCATACAAAAACTACTATTTTTTTTTTCTCTTATGCAACACTAAATCCACATAGATAACACTTTAACCATTAAAAAAACCATAATAATGTGTTATTAAATAAAAAAACATTATAATACCTCATCCATAATTAAAATTAACATTAAAGGTATAAAAACACACTCAATGTATGTTATATGCAATATAGATGTTCACCATATTTTTTGGATAACAAAAAGCATAAAAGGCATTTGATAAGCTAAATGTGACTAAGCTATGCCAACTAATCCAAAATTAGTGTGAAATAGTTCATTAAAAATGATACTCGAGGGATATTAGGTATAACTTGGAATAATAAAATAAAAACTAAAGCTCATCCCAAATGGTATGGAATGTGATCCATCAACAGTTAGTTGACACCTCACTTTTTACAACTAAAACTTATAAGTAAGATAGAAATATGTAAGAAACCATACTCTTAAATATACCAAACTCAAATAAAATAACCATACTACCCATGGGTACACTATTAAAGGTTAACCATTTGTGTCTAAGTGGAATTACCTATACATAGTGCATCTAAACTTGACTAGCTCACCTCAATCAACTTATAATTTCATTGAATCACCTATCAAATGGCAATGGATAAAATAAAACAATGAGGTGAAAAATATTTATATAAGTTATTATATATTTAATTATCTAAAATATACTACCATAAACCCACAAAAAAAATTCCACCAATTTAAATGATAAAATAACTCATCATTTCAAACAAGTTTTAACTTCAGAAAATGTTCTACTAAGTAATTTCTCAAACAAATTAGGTTGGGAATTGGTTCACTAAAAATAGTAAAGACATCTCAAATTATTAAATAAAAGTTTATATATTAATTTAAATGTAAAAATAATCACTACCAACCACCATTTTCACTTAAATATTATTATAGCTATTTTTGATAACTAAAATTTGAAATGACTTTACAGGTTATAAAAGAATTCAGCTACAAAAAATCTTCAAATACCTCTAGAGTTGGATCCACTAGAAAGTATTGGATAAAGATATAAAATTTATGGTTGTATATATTAATTTACATGGTATATTTATATATCTTAAAAGTTTTACTTTTAAAATCTCACATCCTTCTATTAATTTGTGTGCATTTCTGGAGCAACTTTACAGACAAAAATCAAAACAATAGAAAATTCAAGTATAAATTTAATTTGTAAAAGAGCTATTAAAATTAGTAAAAAATTCTTTTTTCATTATTTCAAGTTACCTATGTTAATTTAAACATAATACAAAACACTGTCAACCCCCAAATTTGAGATGCTATCACTTTATCTTCTTTTTGGTAAGGTGATTTCAAAAGTATTCTACAAACTTAATAAATCAATAGGTGATTAACTTTGACAGTTATCTCTAGAATGGTTTTACCAAAGAAAAATTAAATGAGGTAGACTGATAAAATTAAATTAATCATATTACATTAGGATAGAGGTAGAGATTTCAAATTTCCATTTATGTAAAATAACTAGAATAGTTATTTATCTGAGTTAGTTATCAACTGACCTAAACTAATTCTCAATTTAATTATCTTGTTTTAATTTTTACGTTTCCAATATCAATGAGGTTAATTCATTGTAACTACCAAGTGAAAGTATGAATGGTGTTGAATATGAGGATCACTAAATACAAACACTATAAACCAATGTACTAGGTAAAATGATGAACTAGAGGAAGAAACACTTGAATACCCTTCAACATGATGGTGAAGTGATCGCAAATACTGGTGGGGCTATTAAATTGGTGTCATTGGTGGGGATACCACATTGGTGGCACTATAAGAATCATCAAGAAGTCCATGGATTCAAGTAACAATCCTCATATGGGTTTTGGTAAACAAAGTACCTAAATAATATACCCATGTACAAATGAGTAATCTAGAAAATACTCAAAATTATATAATGCATATAGCTCTCATAAAGTGGAGATAAAGAGACAAAACCCATAGGAAAAAAACCCCCTCCCAAAAGAGAGAAAAGAAGAAAAAGAGCTAGAAATTCCCCCAAATATAAGGTTAAAGAAGTCTAAACTCCAAGTACTTGTAATTCATAAAATAACTCAATCTACATGAGTGGTTTGAATCCACTACATAATCACAAAACAACTAACATTGAGTGTCACCAAAATAGCTTCAATCAAGAATACTATCAGTGGTGATGAAAGTAAAAAAAGCATAGCATGTGTGAGGAATGTTGAACACCATGATGCAGAATATACATCATACCCCCCATACTACTAAATGGATGGAGTGGAGAAACAAAGGTCTACACAAGTGGTCTGAATCCACTACTCAAACATCAAACAAGATAACACTGTATACACCAAAATAGATCCAAATAAAGAGATTATCAAATATTAAAAAAAGGTATTGAAAATATAGATAAGTATCTCAATGAATATGGCTCATGGTGGTGATGGAAAAGATAAACAACTAAAGAATTGAATAGGTTCCCAAAAAAAAACACAGAAATTAATGAAGGTAGAGAAGGCTTTATCAACAAACCCCTCATGGTAATTTATAAATATGTCTAAGTACAATATAACCCTTACATAAAAAAATATCAAATAGAGACAAGGAAGACACTGGGCATCACCAGAATAGCTCTAAATGAGGAGTCTATCAACCTATCAAATAAGCCATCAATAGAGGTGCTTCAAAAATAAGGGAGTGAAGAGGTGTCTCCATAGAAGAAGGCAAGCCACTAAGAAAGGGATCTCGAGGAGACATGACACAACTAATAGTGTTTCAAATTACTAATGTATGTCATGGGATAGTGGAAGAGTGTGGTAAATGATGAAAAGAGCCATAATATATGTAGATACACCAAAAAATGTTCAATAGCCAAAAATAATGTGTAAAGCACATGCAAAAAAAGATGAGAGGCTCAACTGAAAATGCATCCATTATAGTGCATGTGTGAAGTACAATGCATGTATCATAGCATAATAAACCCCATAGTAATGATAATATACACTCAATAATATGGCGTTGGATTGAGCCAAAAATGCATCCATGAGTGCAACAAATGATGACAATGTAATAAAAAATAAGTAAGAAGGAATTTTGTGTTGAATGTGAGGGGGTTTGACCTTACCATCCAATATATAATAAACAAAAGAGATAAGGTATGTTTAAAACAAGAATAATCCATCAACAAATGCTCAAAACATAGTAATCACCACTAAAAACTCACCACAAACCATAAGCACAAGGCAACATATCCAATGCAAAGAGATCCCCCTAGAATATGACACTTAATATTTTAGTGTGTATTATAATATAAATAGGCCCAATGTATGTGAAATTGAAAAAACATGAACTTTTTCAAAAAATGATAATCAATTTTGAGCTACCGATCAAAATTTATTAAATAATTATGTTCCCATCAATAAATGCCTATTTAATAAATTTTTCACTAAAGGTTTAAATGCTTAATATATTTTAAAATAAAGCATGATGTGTAACTACCCATTGGAATTGACACTGAACTATGAACCTCCTCACATTATAAATATTTAAAATCCATCTATTTATACATCCCTATAAGCACTAAAGTGACAAATGGGTCAGTTAAGACATACTAAAACAATTTATTTAAAAATAAAAATAAAAAATTATCCAATTTTAGAGAGGATATTAGGTTAGAATTAAGTTTTTAAATTTTATCATAAATAATATAAAAAATGAGAGGTCCAAATGTGTCCTTGAATGGGTCTCCAATGGTGTTACCAATGACAGCCTGTGGGGATTAGAACCCTTTGGACCAAGTGTCCTAGCATGTTCTAATGTCCATCTAGGCTAAATGAGATGGATAGAACCACCTCTATATGTCCAATAATTATATATAAGTATAAACTAACTAATTAAATATAAAAAATCATTTGAGGATGGTAAATTATTTCCAAAAATTCTCCATAAACATGTTGGTGTCATATTTAAAGTCACCACCTCTAGGTAGATCCTCCACCCTCTATCTTCTCTTTTGAGCAGACTAGTAAAGGGAGTAGTAGGAATGGTGGACTTGATTTGGAATACCTTGGCTTTGCATTGTTAGATTCAAATCCCTACTTAAGATGTGGTCATAGACACATTAGCTAAATTTGATGTAAATGTATTTTGGCAGACAAGGCTAAGCATGGGTAGAGACTAGCTAAGTAGAGCTAAGGTAAGAGCTACATAGGGGGGAGCTACCTAGGTAGCTAGCTAGAGGATTTCAACTAACATTAGGGGTGAATGGGGGTAGGCCAATGAAGGGGAGCTTGACAATTGGAAACCTTCAAAACCAAAAAACAAAAACAAACACCATATCTACATTGAAAAAGCAATGCCTATCAAAGGATCCTACCATGCCTATAAATGCTAAACTATATCTTTAGGTTTACCATGCAGGACTTGCTAGATCAAATTAATTACATATATCATAAATGGCCAATGCAAAAATATTATAAATCCATAAATAAAATAAAAATAGCAATTATTCCATGGAAGACTTGATCCAAAATAACTGAATGTATAACCTCCACAAAGCAGATCTAAGGTTGAATAATGAAATAAAATCATGACTAGATCTAATCAAAAAAATTATATTGCCAAGAATATTGTGAAAATCTTACAAAAATAGAGATCTATAGTTGCATTACAAGGACAAACAATGTAATGAATTAGGATAATTAATGGATATTGGAGGGTGGCTCTGGTACCATGAAAGAGTTATCAAAACTCTTTATCCAAGATCTCTCCAATGACTCATTACCATAGCAATTGATGCTTCAACATATACTTAAAAGAGACCCAATTGACAAAACCAATTGTTATACTCAAAAGATATGATTACAAAAAATAAATAATCATGTAAATCGTATATATTACAATGAAATCACTTTCTTATATGGGAAAGACGACACAATAAACAAGCTAAACTAGGCAATGTGGGACTAAACTCCGCATAGGATAAAACTAGGTAAACACAAATACATAAAACCTAGCAAGCATGAGTAATATAATCTAAAATAATTATGACCTATAAAATCGAAGTATAAATGAATAAGAATTAGTTCTAAGAGACTCTAAGGATCAAAACTAAAACCCTAGAAAGATGAAACTTGAAGAAAAACTTAGGGATGGATATGGTTTAGTCAATGTATGAGTTCACTAATATTTTAACCCTAATTTGGTTTTATAAACACTAATACTATCAAAACTAGTAGAACAATACATATTATAATATATGGAATTTAATCATACATCTTAATGCAAAATAGTGAAATTGATGTTAATGATTTGAGAAGTGGCATATGCTCAACATAGTAAGTATAAGAAAGGGTGATTACTTACCTTTCAAAATTTGGTTATCTAACTGTCGATATATTATGAGTGGAAAACTAATAAATAAGGCACATGATTCATATAGGTTAGAAATTACGTTTTTATCTATACATAGTTTCATTAGATATAGGTCAATATTTACTATTGATATTGACCTATAGTCAATTATGGTGACCTTTATATAAAAGAGGGACTATGAAACCACAATCAATTTAAAATATGTTTTAAATCTATATATGTTTGATGTGAAACTCTAATGATGAACATAAATCTAAATATCAACCTCCACCTTGAAACCCTAGGTGTGATTATGAGGGAAATAAACCTACAAAAACAAGGAAAGTGTAATGGGATGAGCTAAACCCAATCACCCAAATTTTATGATTGACCATTACCTACATATTTGATACTCCAAGGAGGGAACTAAAACCAAACATAGTTCTCCCACTTAGTGTGATTATGAAATTTTTATCCTTCAGTATATGTATGCAACTAATGATTTGTACTCGATACTTTAAAATGTTTGATTTGACATAGATTTGGTATGCTTTAGAATTAGATTTGATCATGGTGATATATTCATAGTTTTAGAATAATATGGTAGACTTTATTAATGTGAAATAGTGTATAAATGTGTGTTAGATAAGTTCCAAATCTCTTATCAAGTGAGGCCTTGATTTGTATATAAATGAGTTCAATTGGGAAATTTCTCACACAAATGACATGATAGGTATATGGGTTAACCATAAATAGAAATTTTGTTTTAAAAATTAATCTTTACTAGAAGAGGGTTGGTACTGACCAGATTAGGTCAATATAAATTGTTGATACTAACCATACTTGATGTTATTGACCCATGTACATGCAATCTGAACTAGAGGTTTGGCTATGTCTATTAATTATAATAATTAGTTTTTAAACTAATATTAAAGTTATTTTAAGTGTGTAACAAAAAAGCATAAGGGTCAAAATCATGAGGTAGCATGTAGGTGTGAGATAATAGTGGGTTAGGACCATATTTATGTGCTCAAGTCATTCAAGGTAAACGTATGTTTAGATTGTCATTGTAAATTATTTAATAACATATCTTACTATCTACAAATGGTTCATAAAAACATGAAAAATATTTGTGCAATTCCTATGGTTAGAAAATATAAATGTATATAGATATCTAGTGACAATAACAGAGTGGAATGCAATTGAAGTATTTGATTTTGAATGATAATACCTTAAAAACAAAATAACTATGTGTTTACAGTTCTTTATATATTTTTAAATATGGAAAAAAACCATGCAAAAAATTTTAATATGACAAGGATTAAAATATTAGTCAAGTTGGAAAAGGAAACATCACTTTCATAATTCATAAGTTAAGGCCATCTATAAGGGAGAAGAAAATATTAATGTAATCTAAACAAGAATTTAAAAATTATGAGTCTTCAACAACTCATAATATTAAAATATTTAATTCAATTATAAAACATTTAATATTGGATATGAAATTTTCCATTTTGGACCATCCAAATACTAATATCAATCTCTTGATAAATCTAGTGGTAGTTCAATGCTCTATAATATTGCCTCTTAAGTGGGATGCAATAGCTCTTCCCTTTAATAAAATAAAGGTGAATGTCTTGTGTAAATATTTAAAAAATTAATTTCAATACATTTACATTTACGTATACATCATCAATGGGTAACATACCATCAAAACTAATAGAAAACATCCCTTTAAGCGTGGAGGAATTGAACGCGCATGGAGAATTTGAAATTTGTAACATTGAATGATGTGCACACGCTTCCTGGTGCACGTACCCAAAATTTGAACCAGGATGCCGTTGATCCGATGGATGGTGTGGCAGTGGATCATGTGTCGAAAGGGATTCCACCTAGGAATGAGGTTAGGATCTTGAGATCCCACTCTTTTGTGGGAAAAGATTTATCTCCAAAAATGAAAATAGCAAAAGCCCCTATTTTTGCTTGTCCTGGGATCAAAGGAAAGGACTTATGCAGATGTGGCTACTTATGAAGCTGAAATACATGATGCAAAAGATCAAGCTTCTGCTGGGAGATTGTGCGTTTCTCCTGTAAGTGTTTTAAATCCTGTTAGGGTCAATTTAGATCTTGATACTATTGAAGCAATTTTTGATCGGGTAGATCATTTTTCAAAGTTTGGGGCTATTTGTAGATTTCATGGATGCTGGCCTTCCCTTGTAGATCTACATGGATGGATATCCAATACTTGGCTGCCACTGATTGATGGAAATGTTGAAATATTCCCTTGTGTTAAAGGTTTTTTCATTGCATTATTCCAAATCTCTAATGACCGGCAGACTATTCTATCCAATAGCAACCTCTTATTGCAAGGTAAATTCCCTCTTATAGCCAAATGGTGGCATAAGGACTTCAATCCTCTCACAAAAACCTTCAATAAGATCCCAGTTAGGTTCGGCTCCCAAATTTACCAGTTCATTTATGGCAAGAAGCGGTGTTTAAAACCATTAGAAATGCTATCCGGGAGTTTTTATTTGAGGATGATGAAACTCAGAGGATGTACCGCTCGACCTGTGCTCGCCTCATGGTTGAGGTGGATGTTTCAAAGGGCCTTCTTGAGACGATTTATTTGGACTCCCCTAGGGGTTCTTGAACGCAAAGGTTAGATTTTGAAGGTTTACCCTTTCGATGTAGAAAGTGTCACCAGATGGGGCACATTGCAGCGCGGTGTACTGTAGGGAAATCCATACGTAGAAGTTCAACTTCTTGGTGGTCTAAAGCAGGACATGAACACTATTTTCCTAAACAACCTGTTGAAGAATCGACTGATTCAGAGTATGAGTGTAGCCATTCTGAATCGATGGATAAGGAGTCTCCGCTTGAGATGGATCCTGTTGTAGGTACTGCAGAGATAGGATTTTGTGATCTCCCTGATCTGATTTTAGAGGAGGTAGAGGTGCCTCCACCTATTTTGAAGGTTTCTCCTAGGAGCCAGAAGCTGGCTTACTCTCATAAGGTTTTTGCTGAGGCTTCGACACCCCCTGGACTTCATGGTTCAAGGCCTTCTGAGGATTGGGTTGTTGAGGTAGCTAAGGTAGAGGATGGTTGGATCACAGTTAAGAGGAAGAAGTCTAAGCCCTTGGGCCCCCCTCTAGATATGAAGGTTCGGTCTTGTAAAAAATATTTTTTATTGTTTGTTCAGCACTTTGTTTGTTGTTTTCAATTTCCTGGTTAAACTAGTTTTGCTTAAGCAGTTTCCTGGCTTTTGTGTTTTTTGGAATGCTTAAGGTTTTATCTATCTTTTGATGTATAGGGTTTCGGGGCCCCTTCAAAACCTGTTTTTACCTTAATCTAAAACATACCATCAAAACTCAAAAAACTATAATGTAAACCATATCATTGCTACTACTCATGATAAAATCAAATAAAGGTATACACATATTCTATCTACTAAGGAAAAAAATAAAATAATTGGTATCTAAAACTATGAAAATTTGGTTAAAAATACATAATTTTACATAAAGTTTATTGACTATTTTTACAAAGTAAGGCCAACCTAGATCATGAAGAGAAGATCGTACATCCATGGTAGTGTCCATGAGAAGGCATATAACTAGAAAGTAATTGAAATTTTTAGTTAATTTAAACTTATTTTTTAATTTATTTATTTTTATTCTTTGGTTCCACTAAATATTTATTAGTTTTATCAACTATGATACTCTTTTTCACCATGTGTTTGATAATTGGTGGTTTCCTGTTCTCAAATATATCTTCTATCATATCACACCTATTACATCACACTACTATTTCGTTCACCATTAATTAATGGTAAATGGATACCAATTTAATATACTAACAATATTTATTACACTAGATATATCTATCATTGAAATTTTGGCCTTCATATTTTCTAATAATTTTGATCGTTCATGTGCCTTAATCATGTATGATGTCCACATGTTCTAATGAAGTTCAAAATTTAGGATATATTTTTTAAAGTCATGTATCATAACATTGATAAGTTTTTACTTAATTAGGCATACATAAAAGTGTAATTTTTATTATTATTCTAATTTAAATAGATATTTCATGTTGAATACTATAATCATTATGTTTGATAATGTTTGGTTGCCCATTCTAAAAAAATGGAGAGAAAAATAACTTTTGAGAACAATAATATGCCTCACACCTCCTAAGTCAAAAGGTTTTCAATTAATCTCATTTTCTACATACACTTATTAATGATAAATAAACATGAACACAATATAAAATGAAAATCATAAATTAACACATCCACGGAGACCTATTTTAATTTATATTTTAAGTTGTGTTTTGAGAAATGAATGATATCATGGGTTTGTTTTGAGTGGTTATGATAAAGTATAGAGAGGAAAGAGTCTTGGAATAGAGCAAGGACATGTTTCACATAATTTTAACACATGCCAACAAAAAAATTAATTATGGAAGGTGAATTTGAAAAATAAATATAAAGCAAAGGTAATGTATTCAATGGATCCAAGAACTATAAACATATGAATTTCAAAGTTTTGAGAACTTTGTGACTTCATGATTTTGAGACAAGATAAAATTTCATGTGGGTCACATTGAATGAACACATTAAATAATAAATATGACAATTAATTTTATCCAATTAAAATAATATTTCATTGGATTTCACTACATGGCCATGACAAATTTGAAGATAAAATTAGAACTATGAAATGAACCTATCCAAGGATGAACCATAGAATATGACTTGAATACAAAATGTGAAATTTTTAACTACATTTATTTAAATAAATACTTCAATTAAATTATTATAATTATAATATTATATGTGTCTTAGTGTAATTTATTAAGTTCACCTTTTATTTTGAAGTTGTCTTCTATGGATTCCACAAACAAATTCAATTCATAATTTTTTATTTATCTTCAAATCTTTCATGGCCACAGTGAATTACCAAGCAATATATTTTTGATTAGATCAAATTATTTTTCATATTTTTCATTTATCATGTTTATTTAATGTGACATACATGCGTTGGAAGAAAAATTATTGAGGGGGGGGGTGTGAATCAGTCCTCAAAAACATTATTTCCAATTTCCCTTTGGTAATTATGAACCATTCAAAGAAGCATATAGATCTAGAAAGCATAAACACCTATCCACATAAGTAAGAAACACAAGAACATATCACATATGTGGAAAAACCTAAATGAGAAGAAACCCCACTGATATATACAAATTTACTATATTCCTATAAGACAAAAACCAAATTTAGTGAAGCACCAACTCCATATGGAACACCAACCCCAACTAGCTAAGCACCAACTCAGCTAGGCTTTAACAAACACCAACTTGTAAAGAGACATCAACCCCCTAAATGACTTAGCACAAAATAATCCACATGGTTATTTATATCACCTTAAATAAATATGATTTTTAAACTAACTAATGATTACCACCTTGTCAATGATTCACACTCTTATCCTTCTCAAACTACCTTATAAGCCTCTTCACTCAATTAGGTATCTTAAAGATGAATTAGGTCATATGAATTTGATTTTAATATAGAGAACCTATATAAAATATTAATAATATAATTTATACACCCTTAATATGGTCTACAAGACCTCCTTATACTTATCAATGTGTCAAGTTATTCACGTACACTGCCTCACGCCAGTAGTCCTAAAATTACCTTGTATTTTTACAAGCCTCTTTCTCATATCCTTCTTGGTCAAAAATACATACTTGAATACATGTATTATACTTTAAATAGGTATTATAAAAATTTTAATACATGAATAAATCATTATATTAGGTCATCCACATCTTAAAATACCAAAACCTCCTTTAGGCCTTAAGGAGACCTATTTCAATTAGGCCTTCATTAGTGCATATTACCCTTTAAAATCCTTGGAAAATTTTAAAAATCCATAAATGGAAATAAAAATTCATATTACACTAAAATTTACTCTAAATTATCTCATATTTTTTCCATGACACTTTTTAGCTCAAACCACCACTTGAAGCACACCATTATCACTATTCATAATTAGGCCTATGAACCTACAAAAAGTCTATCTCGAACTACTAAAGATTAAAGACAAATTATCTAAAAAATTATGGAAATAAAACATATATATATAATATTAAAATGACATTATGGACATAACTATGTGATTTATACTTCACAAATCATGGTAAAAGGATTCAAACCCTTCTTTGTAAATATCCCACTCAGAACTACCAAAACACTCCAAAACCCAATCATGAACAACTTGATCTTCAACACATAAAAAAACACTTCCCTTGACCAATTATATCTTTAAAATATAATTTTAAATATTTAAACCACTCTAAAATATAATAATCATAAGGTTTAATGTCAAATATTGATATTGCAGACAGTTCTTTTATCTTTAGTACACATAGTCAAACCAAAACTAGTCAAGCCATTTTGGCTTCAATATTTAAATCAATTCACTAAACATCAAACATTATAAATATAATGTATATGAAAAACATGTCCAAAAAAATGACACCATTTGTATTATATACTTATACTCAAAGTATACATATTCAAACTCATCATTATAACTTTCTTACCCAAAACTTCTAGTTTTTCTTATAGTATAGTCATGGTTACATTAATCTTCAACACATGTGTGATCACTTTCAAATACATCAAATTCATGAAAATTATCATATTATATAATTATACCATTATTGGATATAAATATAATATATTCAAATGGAAATATTGGTCTTGCAAACTAATCTCATAAACTCAATGTACACGGACCTTACTGAGCCACATAAATCAACTCATTAGCAACTTTTTACTATAATAAATTAACTCAAAATGTTTTACAAAAAATTGACATGTATTGAAATTTATTAAAAATCTCTCCATGTTATTTTATTCATCCGTATTTCATGATAACACATTCCTAATCAACTTCTCACTTCTGCCTGGTTTTTCATTATTTCCACCATTAGGCCTATTAGTGATTTGCTAACTTGGATGACCGGTTTAACATACTTGAGGGATATAACCTATCTAGAAACCAAAATTTTCATAAAATAAAAGTATCAAAATTTTTCATATAATGATTTTCATACTTTGACTTGGTCAAATTAAACTTTTATAACAAATCTCTGAGAAACTTACACTTTCTTGTAGGGTCTACTCACACACATGATAACTCAATCACACCTAAAGGTGTCTAGTAGACTAAATACAAGATACAATACTTTTTATATTAATATTTAAAATTTTTTGGATTTGTTATCAATATCTTCAAAATTGGGTCCTTGTTAGGTTTTAAGAGTGTTTAAACCTATTTCCATTCTTAACAATCATTAATAAATCATAACTCCTTAATCCAAAAACTAATGCCTATAATTTTTTTACAAGTCCCTTCCCAATATAGCATTAATATATTAGCTTACCATGTATAGTTTTTATGATCCAATTATCACAAGAAAAGCCTTCTCGAGTACGAAACCCTTCATTTTATGCACTTGAGAAACCTCAAAACCACTTTACATGCCTTTTTTTTAAAACCATGACCTCAAACTACATTAAAACATTTTAAAAATCATATCTCACCTATTTTAATCCTTATATAGTTTCAAACATCTTGAAATTTGATCATTACCTCTCATTAGGCCACACACTCTCTCTCTCTTTCTCTCTCTTTACTTGTTTAGACCTTGACCTACAAAACACATTAGGCCTTGAGAAGGACCTTCATGCCTCTTTATATGTGTTATCCACATAAATAACATAATAAATACATCTATCTTATTCTCAAACACTATTTTACATCCTTCATAGGTTTTAACAATAGATCATGATGCCTTATTAGGCTAGGCATGGTCTATAAGTGGTCTAGTTGCATACTAGATCTATAGATCTTTCCCCTATATTTCATATTGATACACTAAAAAGTGATCCAATTATTCATATTCATGATCAAACAACCTTATACATCAATTCATAAATATATCCACTCATTTCACCAAGCCATCGTACTCATACCTTCTCACAGGGTCTTTTCATGTTATGACTAGTCACATGTCTAGGCTTCTTAAGCAATTGACTATTGACAAATAAGATTGAAACACTTATAAAAGTATATACACTTATATTTTATGATAAAATAATTACAAAAAATCTCTCATAATCTTTTGCTTACTTACTTCACCAAACTTCACTATGCACACCTTCTCATAGAGTCTAGACTAAGATTATCAAGACACCTTGTACTCAATAACTAGTACTCAAACATGATTTAATTATCACATGAACTGAACCTTGAAACAAAAAAATATAATAATTATTATGTTTCCTTAAAATTATCTCTCAATATAGATACATTAGGTTGCTTTCAAAATCTCTCTTGTCATATATCTTCCTTGTCACATCAAGCACACAAGCTTATGTCTCAAAGACCACTCACCATTCATCTTCACCAAATGAAACTTTAAATCAATAAAATTAACCTTGAAATCAATGAAAACACTTATAAATAACATAAAATTTTATCATTGTCTCCTAATCATTAATTCACAACATTTTTTAAAATTTTGAAATGCCTATGTTCAAAATATGGGATCTGTTGAAATTATATAATTTACTTTATATGTATTTTAATTTTTCATCTTTCATCATAAAATTTTTCATTGGAATGTATTAAAATCATGTGTGACATGTCCTCACCAAATTTTGAGTCTTTTATCCCTCCTAATTTTATTTACCCCACTCAGAATAGAGCCATAAATTAATCAAGTTATCAAAACGTAACTTATAATTTAATGTAAATATAGCCTCCATGGATGTGTTAACTTATGAATTTTATTTTAGAGTCTATTCATATCTATTTTTAATTAGGATTTGTATGTGAAAAAGGAAAAAAAAATTAGACCTTTTGACTTAGGATATGTAAAGGTAGTTGCTAGTTATCAAGTGTGATTTTTTTCTATCTCACAATGATACTAGTATTCCACATACTTAAAATATTTATTTCAATTAAAATAAAATAAAGACATCACTTTTATGTATACCAAATTAAGTAAATAAATTTCCGTGTTGTGATAAGTCCTTGGAAAAATATATTCTAAATATGTTTGAAAAATAAAAAAATGAATAACCTAAGTGATAAGATCTCATTTATCCTACTTCCTAATGAAAAATGGAACAAATGGGGTTTATTTTTTATTTATACAAAAATGGCAGGATTGCATGTTGTCCAAAATAGAATAACGAACAATATTTCAAATAATTTCATTAGATAATGTAATGATAATATTTTTTACATGACAAGAGTTATGTATATAGATGAATTATTCTAATTTATGATAAAGTATAAATGGATAAGTTTAGCTAAGAACAAAAATTGAACCGAGTTTGAGGGTAGAAACACTAAATTCATATTATGAAAGAATTAAAGAGAATATAATCACAAAGGTTAAATGTCTAGACTATTTTAAATCATTAATTCTTGTTAACTTAGTTATGATAAAGGAATTTTTTTTTTTTTTTTTTAAAGTTTTATATTCATGAAATCAATTTTGTATATTTTTAAATGAATTAAAAAATGTAAATGAGAAAGGGAAAAGAAAAAAAACATTTAAGTGGAAAAATGGAGGTATAAAATATAAAATAAGAAATAATGATGTTGAAGGAAGCTACCGACCTCATGGTAATTTATGTATAATATTTTATGAATAAGACCCAATAAATGGATAATGAAACTTGTGATTTCACATATCAGTGTTAATTTTCTCTCTAGTTAAGTAGAATATTGATAGGACTATAAGGACATCTTATTCCCCTTAGTCAAGAAGTTATCATTTTTTATTTTTATAATTTTGTGAAGAGTATTATTTAGATTACATTATAAAATAACTTTCATGGATTATATCCAACATAATGATTTTAATTTGAATGTTTATTAGTAAGTCATCAAATATTTCATATTTCACAAATATTTAATCATCTACATGGAAATGGTAAGAAAATTAATGAAAGCATTTATGAATAATGTTAAATTATTTTAAATGAGGAAGGTGAATTCCAAAGAATATTAGTTATTTTTGGAATACATAGAGTCCATAGTTAAAATTACATTGTTTACAAAGAGGAAAACATAAAAACTAAATGGTTGCATAGATATCCTTTGAGTATTATCCATCCAAAAGATATTTGTATTATGTTGTCTAAACACAGATTCAAGTTTGAAATACATGTACATTTTTTGGATCATATTATCAAAAAATGTAGTAAAAATCATACACTATTATAATACATTATGGTCAAAAAAATCATTTTAATTAACTATAAAGTTAAATTTATCTTTTTTAATATGCATAGATAAAAATTCAATGTTGGAATGAGGTTGAAAACTAATTAAAAAATTCCCATAAAACATATTTAGATCATTATTTAGTTTGATTTATATAAAATGAGTTTCAACCATTTATAAAATTGTTTTGATTATAATTGTGTCAATTTGATATGTTTTCCTTGTCCTAAAAATTGGGAATTCACTTATTCATTGTCCTCTAATAAAACATCTAAATAATATTACTATCTCCCTTATATGTTTATTTATAGTTTGTAGAGCCATTATAATAAAGGATAAATGGTAATGAGATTTAAAGACATATGGATGCAACATAAAATTGGGTGGATAAAAATTCCTCCAAAAAATAGCCTTCCAAAACACTTGAGCTTGAAGATGATCTTCAAGAGACTCTATAGATGATGGTGGGAGACACAATAAATTAATCAAATCATACACCATCAATTATAACTATTAAATAAAAAACATGTAGTAAGTAATAATTAATAATTAATAATTAAAAATATTATTATTTTCTAAACTTATAATTTTATAGAATGAATGATTATATTATCCAAATAGTGGCCACTATTTTCAATTTATGCTTAAAAATAGAATTGTATACGTGTTATTTATAGTCCATTTGCCTAGATTTAATTTGAGGATTAAAAATAAAAATATATAACTATTATTTTAAATGTGTTTGCGTATATTTAAGTGGATATGATTTTTAATATGGAGGAATTCCAAAAAATAGATGTAAAGAATTAACTAGACTATCACTATTACCTTAAAATTAAACACATTATCATATGAATCTATGTATAGTTATTTTTTATAGCACCTCCAAAAAAAACATTCATCTAATCATTTTAAATATATTTATAATTCACAAATTAACTTAAAACAAAATAAAAATTCCAAATTAATAATTAACCCAATCAAACAAGAGTTATGGTGAAATTATTTTTAACTGTTACATTTGCACACTTTCAATTTTCATTGTAGACTTCATTTGATATATGTTTCAACATAGAAAAAATTTATAAGCAACTAATTCTTCATGTTAAAGTCAAGGATAGTCATTTTTTTTTTTTGTCATTGATCATTATGAAAAAATGGATAAAATTATATTATGAACTTCCATACAATTTTTAAGGGTGATGATTTTCCTTATAATTCTTCAAGTACTATTAGAGTTGACCCGATGTATAAAGTGCTCCCATATAATTTTTTTTAATCCATGAAGGTCTCTCCTCAATAATTATAAAAAGATAAATGTCTTATGATAACATTATTTACTCAACTAGCCTTAATTTGGGTTGAAGATGATGTAAGGCAATTTATGAAGCAACCTATCCTATTTATAGATAATCATGATCTATCAAGTATTTATTAGTGTTTAAGACATGTTATGAAGAAAAAATACATAAATTAAATTTTAAATCATTATATAATTTAATTTAGAACCATTTTATTAAAAGTGGTTAATTTTTATGTTTGTAGACCCATTTTACTCAAAATAATTCAAAATAATTTACAATTTTTATTTCCTTATAAATTTATTGATATTACAATTTTATTTCAAGAAAAAAATTAACTTCTAAAAAATAATGGTCCATACAATTTTTTTATGTAAAATTTTATGTTCATGTATTCAATAAGATATCATTCACCAAACATGGTATTCACTAAAATTTGAAAAAAAAAATTATAAAAAGAGTTTTAGGGTTAATGGTTTACTAATATAATTTAAATAGAATAACTTAGTAAGATAATTCATTGGATAAAATAGTGTTGCATATTTATCCATATAGATTAAAATGATGATCATAGTTTTGGAATAAAATGGTTAGACTAGTAAATAATATCACTAACAAAATCATAAACATATCATATATGTCTAAGGAATGATAAAATTTATCTATGAAAAGATAGAGCATCAATCTGAGCATGAAGGGAAAATAAAACTCACAAAACATCCATAATGACTTAAGCTTCATAATTATCTTCCAAATCTTCCAATATTACAATAGCATCAATATAAGATATATATAATGATTCTAAATGGACCAATTTTAATACAACATTGTACTAGTGTATCATATCTACTTAAAATTTAAATACTTTCCACTAATGCATCACACCTAATGTATCACAATAATATTTGTCACTATAAATTATTAATGGGTGGATACCAATTAAATATTCTCATATTTATATCACCATGGATTTGTATAACTTTGAAGTTGTGATCATAATCACTTCTGATAAGTATGAATTTCCATGTGTCTTAATAATGCATCATCATGGTCATGGGGTCATGAAATTATGAAGTTCACATTTGGTGTTTAGATAATCTCCTATGGACTCTACAGACATGTTGAATTCATAGTTGTGTGTTTATATTTTATAAGTTTTGAATGATATTCATTTCATTTTTGATTCATTATATCCACTCAAAGTGACACACATGAAATCTTATCATTGAATCATAGTAATAGATTCATGGAGAGCCTGAATATTTAGAATAATTATATTCACAATCTACATATTTGTTCAATTATTGACTCCACTTTATATCTCCTTTTATGTATGTACTTTTAATATATGTAACATTTGTCATAACCATGTGATGAAATCCTATGTATCATGTACTCATTGAATTCTATGTCTTCATCCTCCCTAATTTAATCAAATCCACTCAAATTGATGCACATATAAATTTATATTTGCTTCACAATCACAAATTCACATAATGTTTCTTATCTCTCAAATGAATTTATTAAAAATACAAAAATTTATTGAAATTAAATTTATCCCATATTTTTTAGAATGGGAAGCCACCTATTTTAACATTTGATTATATTTCTCTCCATTGTTTTTGTTGGTTGAATATTTGTCTATCAGCATACTGGTAAACAAAATAGGTCTTATCAGCCTAATGTGTAAGTTTATCACATCAAAAGGAGACAGCTCTCTCCTCTCATTAAGGGGAGGTTCCCTATGAATATGTTATGTATATGTATAAACAAAAAATAATACTCAAGGGTAGGACTAGAAATCCATCTATCTTTCTTCAAAGATGATGTATACAAAACAAAGGAAAAAATCAAGAGAATGACAGACAACACTCCTCTTATTTTAGAAGAACTTTTCAACCAGCCACAAGAATACTCCTAAAAATAAAATCAAAATATGATTGAAAGTATGGTAACCAACAAATCAAGACACATCACAAAGTTTGCACCTGAAATACTCAAGAGTGATATATGAGGGCAATGAAAGTTCAAAGTCTTCTCAAAGTCCTTTACACAACAATATAATGAAAACACACTGAAGGTAGCTTATGGAAGACAAAGTCTCTCCACAGTTGATTCTTTAGGACACCTTCCTGACTAATTTACTAATCTTGATTATTAAATTAATGAAATAGAAAAGATATCACAACATAAATTCTAAAAAAGTCCCTTGTTTTCATTAACAGAATATGATCAACAAACTGAGCACAAAGTCTCAATGATGCTTCTCAATTTTGGCAGAGTTTCATTTAGATTGTCAAAAAGAAGATCCTTATTAAAATTGAAGAAAGTCCTTTATATAGCCTCTTAAGAAGGATTTGGGAACAATCAATAAATTAATTTGCATTGGAATCTATTAAGGAGATGTGCTGGAACTTAGGGGCACTTTACCCATTTGACTTTATCAATGCAAGGAAATAAGTCATGCTTATTGAAAATTGTAACTTCCCTAGTGATCTGATCTTATCTTCATCATTCCTCCTTGTCTGGCTAATTGAATCGGGCCCTGGATTTGATTTACTATTCTGTTCCTCTCCGCATTCTACTGGTCTTGGCTTTGAGATCTGTGAATGTATTTTGGTCTGTATGTTTTAAAGGATCAACAGCTAATTCACTGTGTTGAATTTGATGTTTTTGAGTGTGTCATTCCTTTGTCTTCTTTTGGCTTTTCTATTTGGCTCTTTTTTGAATTATACTTGCCTTTTCGGGCCTTAAGGAATGACCCATTTTGAGTCGAGAAGAGCCTCCTGCAAGGGTATCTACCCTTTAGGCAGTCTTTGAATGGCCTTCGGGCTCCTTTAAACTTAGGCTATGAACCATTCCATTAAAAAAAGACATTGAACCAATTGGTTAAACCAAAAATGGTTCACGCTGATGGTTCAATTTGAGTGAACCGAACTGATGAACTAAGCATTGAACCGAATGTTGAACTTGGTCATTGAACCAAATGTTGAACTTGGTCATTGAACCAAATTTTGGTTCAACGATTCAAACAAAGCTTTGAACCAACTGATGAAGCGCTTGATTGAACCAAAGAATGAATCAAAGCGCTGAACCACTTGATTGAACCTACCTATGAACCATTTGACATTGAACCAAAAGATGAACCAAATGTTGAACCTGCTGTTGATGCTTGTCGATGGAAATTTTTATTTGAACCAAGGTGATGAACCAATTCTAAAAATGACCAATTTTTAGAAACTAATTCCTTTTGATTGAACACACCTGTAGAAGTCGTGAAACCCATTGAACTTGTAGAAATAAGCCTGTTTATAGTCTGTAGATTTTTGAAAAGCTTGGAAAATGAGGAGTTTGAATGCCCAAGACAAAATTTCTAAAGGGAAGAGATAATTTTGGTCTGTAAGACCAAAATAATTCAAATATTGTCCCAAAAATGAGTGATATTTTTGGGGGATAGCAGCTGGCTCCTATTGGGGAACTTCTGTCAATTTCAAAATGAATTGAAAGGAGTAAAATCTAGAATCTCTAGTGTCTTCAAGTATGTCGTTGGGTTACGGAGTCATGCTACCCAAAAATGAAAGGCATTAAAAATGGAAATAAAAAAAATATATATATATAATTAGAAGCTATGCAAATATACATATATACATATGCAATGATTTGATACTTCAAGAGTTGAAGTATTTTAGATATTGCTTCTTGAGAGATAGTGAAAATAGTGTGCCATATTGGTAAACTAGCAAGAAGACATTTTGTCCCTAGAAACGATGAAGGGCGAATGGAGCTCTCCACCAAGAAACCAATTTTTTGTATCTTCCTCTTGGTCTTTCCTTCTTTTTGCTCTGTGGCAAGATGTGGTCTTCAAACTGATAACCATAACTCCTTGTTCTCCCTGTGAAGGGTTCCTTTGCTTGATTTTGATTTGCAGCAACATGGTCCATAACCATAATTGGTTGTTCTTCTAGTTTAGTCCAGCATATGATTAGATTGTCCACATCAAAATCCTAACAAACTATCAACTTAGCATCTCCTTTAATGTGAAGGAGTTTGACTTCTTCATCTTGAGCAGTATTCAATCCAAGCAATAGTGGTCTATATCCAGCTGTGGAAAAAATGTTGACTTGCAAATTACATGAAGGAAGAATATCTCCTTGAGGAGATATCAACACAGTCCCAACTTCATCATTGGTGTAAGAATTGCTGTCATCATTAGAAGCTAATCTCCTATCAGATTTCTCTTCTTTAGAGATGGAAGATCCTTCCTTGTTTATACTGCATCCCACCAATTCTCCTAAAATCTTGTTTGGATCAATTCCTAGATTGTCAGCTATAGGACTTTCATCTATAGAAACATGAACATCCTCTATGGTTAGGAAGTAATTACCCCTGCCTAAAGGCTCAAATAGAATTTGAGCTACAAGGGTCATTTGGGTGACCACAATTTTTACCTCAGACAGGTCTACACTAGGTTCTCCATCAATGTCCAATTGCTCAAGATTGGCTTGTAGGGATTCAAACTCAATCATCTAAAATTTGGATTTTTTGACATGATTAATCATGTCAAATGATTGGAATGGGATTGGAAGAGAAGATGGGAGATCATCCTTTTGATTTTTGGAAGGGGGATGACTAGTTTGCGAAGTTGAAGTAGAAGGTGCAGAGATGTTCGATGTAATTACTTCTTTGGTAATCACCGGGTCCTTTGATTGAAAAGGAAGAGGGGTTCTCTACTTAGCAATTGAAATTTCTGGTTGGGGTTGCTCCTCTATCTTCTCTTTGTTACCCTATTGGGCTAACTGATTTTGGGATTGGGCGAATACTATGTATGATCCTTTGATTGCTTCACCTTCACTTCTAGATTCATCTTGGTAATTCAAGAAACCAATGTGGGAGTTGCCAGCTAATTCTTCTAGATCCTCCCTAAAGATATTAGTGCCATTTTCATGCTCTAACTCAGGTTGGAAATAGGAGACATGCTCTATTTCCAGATATCCAACTACTGAGTTTGTTGGAGGTGCTTCAAGGGCAGGATTCTTTTGTGGGGGAGGAAGACGATTTTGTTGCCCTTAACTTCTGGTAGCATTGCCTTGATATGGCTGATTAGTGAATGTCCTCCTTGGTATATCTTTATATAGAGGAACAGAAGACATACTTGGTGCCATTTGCCTTTTCAAGGCTAGCAATTCATTTTCCATCTTTTACACCATTGGATCAGTGGTGCTTGTAGATGAATATTCAGAAGATGATGAAGCTCTAATTCTATTAGGATCTCTCCTTATCTTTCCTACCAAGATAAGGTCATCTTCTAGATCAATAGCAAAGTCTTGAGTAGCCTTAAGGTCTATGTGTCTAGCCCATCTCAACAAAAACCTCACTTTAGGCAGCTATGAATTGATGAAGAAACACATGAGATTCTGAGGTGTCAGCTGGGTGATCATGGGAATCCTGTACCTCAGCTTGTTGAACCTGGAAATGAAGTCCCTCATAGGTTTATGGGGATCCTTCTTCATCTGTGTGAGCTGGGCTAGCAAGGCATGTGTATCTTCTACAAGTTTTAACCTTGCTTCAAACTTGGCTTTGATAGTGTCCCAGCCAGTCACTGATCCAATTTCTAGATGGTAAAACCAGTCTGTAGTAGCACCTTGTAATGTCTCCATGAAAAGCCTAACTACCACGTCTTCAAATTCCACTACTATCACAACATAGGCTATAGTGAAGGCTATAATGTGTTCATCAGGTTGGACTCTTCCATCACCAAAGAATTTGGGGAAATTCTTCCTTGAACTAAGTGGTAGCTCATGCAGAGGTGGAGTCAAGTTGAGTGGGCCAAAAGAGTTACCCTAAGGGCATCAAACTGCCATGATTTAATTATGAAAAATAGGGATAACACATCTGAGTAGAGTTCCCAGATTATAGGACAAAAATGGAAAAGAGAGTGGCCTTGCTTTAGCTTACAACTTGAGGATTCAAACTACACTTTCTTTCCCAGTAGCTCTAGTTTTACAGACCAGATAATATAATGGAGATGGATGTAAATGGCAACACTATAAATGCATAATGGGTAAGACATGAAATGGAGTCACCAGAGTCTGTAATGGATAAGGTTATAATGATAATGGGTTATATAGGTGATGTTTTAATTTGAAACTTGAGGTTCCAAATTACACAATATTGTGTATATCCCTAGTGGAGTCACCAAAAACTGTTGGTTGAATATTTTGTCTATCAGCATACTGGTAAACAAAATAGGTCTTATCAGCTAAAGCAAGAAGATTAGTCATCCTAATGTGTAAGTTTATCACATTAGAAGGAGACTGCTCTCTCCTCTCATCAAGGGGAGGTTCTGTGTGAATATGCTATGTATATGTATAAATAGAAAATAATACTCAAGGGTAGGACCAGACATCCATCTCTCTTTCTTCAGAGATGATGTATACAAAACAAAGGAAAAACTCAAGAGAATGACAGACAACACTCCTCTTCTTTCAAAAGAACTATTTAACTAGCCACAAGAATACTCCTAGAAATAAAAGCAAAATACGACTGAAAGTATGGTAACCAGCAAATCAAGACACAACACAAAGTCTACACCTGAAATACTCAAGAGTGATATACAAGGGTAATGAAAGCTCAAAGTATTCTCAAAGTCCTTTACACAACAATATAATGAAAACACACTGAAGGTAGCTTATGGAACCAAAATGTCTCTCCACAATTAATTCTTTAGGACACCTTCCTGACTAATTTACTAATCCTACGTATTAAATTAATGAAACAGAAAAGATATCATAGCACAAAGTCTAAAAAAGTCCCTTGTTTTCATTAACAGAATATGATCAATAGACTGAGCATAAAGTCTCAATGATGCTTCTCAATTTTGGTAGAGTTTCATTAAGATTGTCAAAAAGAAGATCCTTATTACAATCGAATAAAATCCCTTATATAGCCTCCTAAGAAGGATTTGGTAACAATCAATACATCAATTTGCATTGGAATTTGTTAAGGAGATGCACTGGAACTTAGGGGCACTTTACCCATTTGATTTTATCAATGCAAGGAAATAAGTTATGCTTATTGAAAATTGCAACTTCCCTGGTGATCTGATCTTATCTTCATCATTCCTCCTTGTCTGGTTAATTGAATCGAGCCCTAGATTTGATTTACTATTCTGTTCCTCTCTACGTTTTACTGGTCTTGGCTTTGAGATTTGTGAATGTATTCAAGTCTGTATGTTTTAAAAGATCAATGGCTAATTCACTATGTTGAATTTGAGATTTTCAAGTGCGTCATTCCTTTGTCTTCTTTTGGCTTTTCTGTTTGGCTCTTTTCTGAATTATACTTGCCTTTTTAGGCCTTAAGGAATGACCCATTTTGAGTCGGGAAGAGCCTCCTGCAAGGGTATGTACCCTTCAAGTAGTCTTTGAATGGCCTTCGAGCTCCTTTGAACTTAGGCTATGAACCATTCCATTAAAACAAGACATTGAACCAATCGGTTGAACCAAAAATGGTTCAAGCCAATGGTTCAATTTGAGTGAACCGAACTGATGAACTAAGCATTGAACTAAATGTTGAACTTGGTCATTGAATCAAATGTTGAACTTGGTCATTGAACCAAATTTTGGTTTAATGGTTCAAACAAAGCTTTCATAATAAACATTTTGATATGTGGTTATGTCTTACTTATTTAAAATAGAGAGAACTTTATTCTTTCAGTTACCAATTTGATTGGATAAAAAATATCATTTTTTTACTTGGTATATATAATAATGTGATATAGGTAACAAATTTATTAGATCAAAGAAATGAAATTTTATGCCGGTATACATCAAATACATACAACTTGTTCTAGACAAGTACACAAATGTGTATAGATCATGAAACATATTATTCATAGATGATAAAACATGTTTTTTAAGAAATATTCAAGAACTCTATTTTGCATTACCTTCTAGCTTTAAATTTTACAATTTATTACATTATGATAGGAAAATATATACACACTTATGTACATGGTTAAAGTATGTGGGCCCATACCAAAAAATGAATCTCTCTTTGGAAACATACAAACAAACCATTAGTGACTTTGATTGAGATATATATTGTTTTATATATATATATATATATATATATATATATATATATATATATAAAATAATAATAAAGTTATATAGATAAGTTATGTTCATTGAGTTATCTTATATAAGAGATAAGTTAAAAAAACAAATTTGATCAAGATTTATATTCTAAAGATGAAATTTAACTTGCATATATAATTGATTATTATGATTAAATTAATAGTAGTGACTTTGATTGAGTTATATTGAATTTATTTTTATCTTCGATTTCATTGTAATAATAATAAAATATTACTTATAGATTAAAAAGAGAAATAATCAAAGTCAATTGTATTCAGCATGAATGGTGTTGTGGTTGATATGGTTCATAATAATTAAGTTATTTCAAAGAGTCTAAACATAAAATGATCAATGGATGTTTAAAATAAATACTACTTATTTTTACCAAATGTAAGGGAATTCTTGTACAGGTCATGAATATTTAAAATAGGTATTTATAATTTAAATAAACCTAAAAATATAAATGAATTAATGAATTTTTTTCTTTAACAAGAAACATTGAAATGAAATAGCTTTAATTTTTTATATACCCAAGAATACTATGAATCGATTCCTTGCATTGAGTATAAAGGTTTTGGAAATCATATAAATTTTTACAAAGTAATGGAGTTAGTTTAGAAACATATTAGGGGTCTATATAATCATTTCAGTTAATTTTCATTGACAACTATTATGAGAAAAATATTCAAAAAGATAATGGAAATATTATTATTTGAAATATTATTAATTTTTTTCTATTAAGAAAAATATTTACCACATGATTTATGGATGATTTTTCTTTGTGAAAGATGACACAAATCTAAGATAAGTTCTAAATGGTTTGCATTCAATGTTCAATAATATAATTAGTTAAGATAGTTTTTCCAAAATTGATATATATGGTAATAGAAAAACAATGTGATAATTTACATGCACTCATATGTAAGTTTAAAACAAAAAAATACTATATAAAAAATTATATATATGGTAAATTTTATAAATTAAATGAGAAAAGGGCATGGTAGAATAATTCCAGCATATTTCTTATTTATTTAAGTTCAATAATGACAAATTATCAAACTAGATAATAGGAGGAGTGATAGAACTACATGAGAGGAGAAAATTTTAAAAAAATAGAAAGGGAAAGAGGAGATGATGATGGACAACTTCTAGCATGTGTGGACTATTATTGCTTGAAACATGCACCCACGTGTGAATGGATATCATGATTGATTGTGTATTGATCTCTCATGCCTAACACCTTGAAATTTCAAGCTAGAGAGTGGTTTAGTGTCCCATTGTAATAATGGGATCATCCCATAAGGTGTGGGATGCTTTCACTCCTTGGGATAAATCATCAAAGTAGGCTAACTTCTTTATTTCAAGATGTACCTAGTTTAGTACCAATGCACATACTTACAAAGAGTAGAATGAAATGTAAATCTAGTGTAAAACCTAAACTTGATGAGGGGAAAGGGATAGAAAAGGTGATCCACCAAGAATAGAGAAAGCACCTCACCTAATTAACAACACAATAGGACCAATAAACTGTATATATTATATTTAACCTAGATGCAATGAATAAGTGTTTCACATGGAGGTATGGGAACACAACAAAGAACTAAGAGGGACTAAAAATGGTCCATTATCAAGGCCTACGTAGACATGTGTTTACATAAAGTATGGCATGTAAGGACTTTTATTTTTGCATAGAGGAGCAAATGGAGGATACAAGTAAGGGGGATGAACACACACACACACACACACACACACACGCACACACACACACACACACACACACACACACACACACACACACACACACACACACACACACACACACACACACACACACACACACACACACACACATCAATAATCAATAGTGCACACCAAATGTAAATAATGAATAAAAATAAACTAATTCATATTAATTTCAAGGTCTAAGGCAATATTACAAATTTGAATGGGAAGAGATTTGTTATACTAGGAGAAGTGTCTTGAAGGGTAAATTTTGATAGTGTAATGGTGCTTAAAAATGTTGACCCCTTTTACAATGAAAGACTTGGGATTTTATAGTGATGATAATCTCAAAGGCCATTAATTGGAATCTCATCCACTATCGAGGTAGTTACAACATTTAATGATGTTGTAAAGAGGTAGTTGGGATCTTTGGAATATGATATCAGATGCCCATATTTTGACAATATGACATCCACCCATACATTTAATTATGTTTGATTTAGTTCCTTTGATGTCCAATTAGATTTAGCTATGATTCCATTTATGTCTACCACCTATCGATCCACTTGGACTTGATCTACTAACATATAACTATGTAGGCATATCTTTAGGTTATGCCTAAACATCCTACATAGGTAATAGAGTTGGTAAATGTGCCTCCCTTATTTAAAAAGTCTCATGCATGGTTTTTCACAAATAGATAAGTATTTCATGCACAAAGGGTGCCCACTAAATATTATGCATATGATTGGTTTCAAAATGTAGATGAGAGATTGTGAATGATTCTAAGAGATATATTCTATGGAAATTTATAATAATCCAAATTCCTTTTGCATCTAGTCTCTTAGGATGGTCTTCATAGTTTGCACCTTCACCTATAACTTATTCTAGTTTGTGAAGAAAATGTTGCATAGTCAAGATCATAGTCTATGTTTTACAAGGCATAGACATGAAAATATTTTATTTGGAATGGTAATTCACCATTTGAGTTTAATGAAGTCTTTGAATAAGATCACAAAATAAGATTTGTATATCTAGAATGCATTCTTCATGATTTATAATTACTCCCTACACACTTATTTCTTTCACTTCTTGATGTCTGAGAGATTTACATAGTCTGACTCACATGACATAATTGTGCAATGAAATGTATTTACATTTTATGTGTATTGAGAACTTATTATAGGTGTAGATCAATGTTTAAAACATGAATGAACTTGAGCTAATTATTGAGTGTGAGTGCAGATGGGAATCATCTATATGTAGAATTGTTTTTATATAACTTGACACTATGTAAGTGCATGAATATTTGTGTATTCCTTATGATCTCATCACTTGATAAAGGGGCTGACAGAAATTTAACACTTTTGGTGACATCTGTGGGCCACTTGTCTAGTAAACAAAAATCCACTAGCCTTGAAGCAATCCATTAGGTATGGAGACACTTGGAAATCCTTGATATTATTTATCTTAATTATAATTATGTTACATAAGCTCACTCAACATTATAAGTATTTTAGACACCTTCCATATAGATGAACAAGGAAATTAACTATGTTAAATGGTGCCTATAGGAATAACAAGACTAAACTAAAAAAAATGAATAAAATTTCTTAGAAGAAATGAAACTATTCTAAATAACAACATGTTTTCATGACACTTAGGTAAATTGAAACATATAAAATACTATTTACAAGGGTGTTCATGATCACTAAATATAATGCTTGAGATGAATCCCATTGACTAAGATGGGCAATTCTTCTCCATTTGGCTTTATAGGCTAGTATGCAATGGATTACTTACAACTGACTAGGTATCTAGGTCATTTATATAGCATCAAAATTTGTATGTTTCCTAGCCTTCACTCTCTTTTCATCCCATTTGAGTATTGAGTCTCTTTCATTAAAGCTTCTATTAACAGTCTTTCTATTTAATGTTTTCTTAATATACACTTATTGAAGATACATAGTGTGCATGGCCTACACACTGAGTTATTTGAGTTCCATTAGCTCAACTAACCTTACTATAATGGAATATATTTCATGAAATTTTAATTAATTACCTATATCTAGTGAAGTTAATTCAATAGATGTGGGTAACCTTACTTTCCTTCCATAGACCAACTTGCAGGGTAAATTCCCCAACACCCTTTTTAGTGTTATTCGATATACCTAGAGGGTTGTATTAAGATTGGTATGTTAGTATAGCTAATAATCTTCCATGGCTCAATTGATGATGCAAACCAAGTTATTTTTATTTGATTCAACCAAACAATTACCTTGGGGGTAATAATTTAAGGAGGTACTTAGGTGGATGCTATGTTTGATCACCGATTCATTGATTTTGAATATGGGAAAAACTAGTGAATTATCTAATATAATAGTGTTTGGGATGCCAAATATTGAGACAATACCTTCTTAGAAGTCCAAAATGGATACCTCATTAGCTTCTTTGAGATATATTGCCTCAATCCACCTTGTAAAGTAATTAGTTGCCATGAGGATCAATTTGTGTATGGCACTTGATGGAGGATTTATCATATTGATTATGTTCATGCCCCATTATGAAAAATATTGATCAAATTGTATTGGGTGAAAGGGTAAGGTTATCAATATTTAATTTCCTACAAAAAAGGGATACTTATTATTGCATCTCACCCATTTGTGAACATCTTTTAAAAAAGTTAGCCAATAATAGCCAGCTCACATAATTTTCATTATAGTGGTCTTAAATGAATAATATACTCATGATGATCCATCATGGAAATATTATAGGATATTATTCACCTGATGTTGTTATATGCATCACAAGAGAATTCTATTGATGTCTCTTTTGAAAATCACACTATTGACAACCACATAGGGAATGGCTTGTAATATAAAGTGTATGCACTTAGTTTTATTCAATCTATGTGGATACATGCCAGTTTGAAGGAAGATCCTCATTTATTTAATATATATTGTTGGGGTGCCTTGGTATCTACAAAAAAGGGATACTTATTATTGCATCTCACCCATTCGTGAACATCTTTTTAAAAAGTTAGCCAATAATAGCCAGCTCACATAATTTTCATTATAGTGGTCTTAAATGAATAATATACTCATGATGATCCATCATGGAAATATTATAGGATATTATTCACCTGATGTTGCTATATGCATCACAAGAGAATTCTATTGATGTCTCTTTTGAAAATCACACTATTGACAACCACATAGGGAATGGCTGGTAATATAAAGTGTATGCACTTGGTTTTATTCAATCTATGTGGATACATGCCAGTTTGAAGGAAGATCCTCATTTATTTAATATATATTGTTGGGGTGCCTTGGTATCTACAAAAAAGGGATACTTATTATTGCATCTCACCCATTCGTGAACATCTTTTTAAAAAGTTAGCCAATAATAGCCAGCTCACATAATTTTCATTATAGTGGTCTTAAATGAATAATATACTCATGATGATCCATCATGGAAATATTATAGGATATTATTCACCTGATGTTGTTATATGCATCACAAGAGAATTCTATTGATGTCTCTTTTGAAAATCACACTATTGACAACCACATAGGGAATTGCTTGTAATATAAAGTGTATGCACTTAGTTTTATTCAATCTATGCGGATACATGCCAGTTTGAAGGAAGATCCTCATTTATTTAATATATATTGTTGGGGTGCCTTGGTATTCTATTTGGTTCTTGTGTATTACAAGAACTACATAGTAATCATTCTTCAAATCCTATGATATTTTCTCTTTGATTCCTTTGGCTCGCATTAGTCTAGTGATTTGTATGTCTATGTTAAATTCCATCACATTTATAACCCAATTAACTCTCTTCTCACCAATGTCCTTACTAAGTAAGAACTACTTAATTATTTAATGTGAGATCATGAGCTAGAATTTGTTAATAAAGAGCATGTGCCTAAATTTCTTGAGCACTCTTATTACCATGTGGGTATGTTTATATACATAATTTTAAATAGATCATAATAATTGAGTACTTAGATAAAGAAGTCTATAACTAATCCAATTGATCATTTTCCTATTGTGAAAGAATAGATGAGATGCTTTTAGCTCTACCAAATGCATGAAAGATGAAATCCTTACCCTATTTTGCATTATCAATGTAGGAGCTTCTATGATGGAACTCTTAATGGCCTTGAAATTGATTCATCCTTATTAGATCTAGTTGAACACATTAATTTTATTTATTATTATTGTAATGGGATTGACTAGAGTTACAAAAATCATCATAAACATTATGATGAAGTTTATTTTTCCCAAGAAGATTTAGATGCCCTTATTTTGAATTGCGAGAGGTAGTGATAGAATGGCTTTGACTCACCTGGGATAAATTATGAGTCCTTCTTTCGAGATGATGTATCCTAAAATATTTCATTCATTCACTTCTAATCTGAACGTACTTGGGTTTAAAGAGATCATAAACTCGCATAAGTTTTCAAAGAACTACTCTAGGTGACCCAAATAATTTGTTATGTGCTTTGAGAAAATAGTTATCTCATAAAGGTAAACCAAAATGATTTTTATGAGGATTCAATTGAATTCTGTACCATGTCCCTTTTTAAGGTAGCCACTACATATATCAAACCAAATGGAATCCTTTAGTATGTGAAGGTACCCCACTTAGTGGTGAATGTAGTTTTGAATTGATCACACTCCAATACAAACACTTTATTATCACCTGAAGAACCATATAATAGAGAAAACATTTTTGTGATTTCAAATATTTAAAAAATTTACTCCATTAGTGGGAGGGGGTAGTGGTATTTGAGGGAGGCTTTGTTTAGGTCCTTGAAAACTACACAAAAGTGGATCTCTCCATTCTTATTATGCATTGGGACCAGATTGGCCACCCATGAGTAATGTTTGATTGGAAATATTATTTTGGCCTAAATGATATTTTATAGATCTTTGCTCCTTAAGGGCTCAAGATCCATATTAATTGGCCTCTACTCATGCCTAGAGACCTTGTATTGGGGTATATTAGGATATGCCTAGATCAAAGCCTCTGAGGTCTTTATAGTCCATAAAAATACATAATTAAACCTTATGCTTATCTTATTGAATTATTTGACTATATATGGGTAACATACCTTAAAATTTTCAAAATGTTTTCATCAAATATGGACACCATCTTGAAGATTTCTTCCTTTACTATCATGTTTCTCCTCACACCCTTCAGCTAGTCATTGGAATTGAATATGCTTTCTAGTGTGAATATACACCTAGATGTTTTATAGATATTGAGGATAAATATTCATTATATTCATAAAACTATTTCTAATTTAGTTGGTCACATTCACTTGAGGGGTTTGATCTCAATATATCATCTTGAGACACAATCTCTCTCCTTTGGATCTTGGATTAAAAGTTTATTTGAACATATATAATGGTTCTTGTATTAATTTAGCCTCTTTTATTGTAATTTTAAATCTATTGATTCATTCATAGACATAATTATTCTACATTTCATTTTCCTACTCATGAACTTCCTCTTAAGCTTCATTAGCTTAAATCTTGTTTTTCCTAGTTTGATCTTTATTCTCTTTTATATTATTTCCTTGATCCCTATTTGTTGTAACAATTAAAAAAATACTTTATGAAATTAACCTCCATGTATACAATCATATTCATTTATTTACCCTTTGTAATTCATTCTTTTTACAAACTTGCTCCTATACCTTCACAAGGCTTCTTTAGGCAATCACCCCTTAGGTTTCAAGAGTCAATTATTCATATAGGTATTAAGGAAAAAACATATTATATTATATTTTATTTTACAACCTCACCTCACTTTCTTTTGTCCATTTCAAGGGCTCAAACTCACTATTCCCCTCCTTTATACGTTAAGGTTAAAATGCTTCATCTAGGCTTGTAGCCCTTTTCCAGGTTTTTTCCTCTACATCATCAAATCCATAAACTATTTGGAATATGTGAGACCTTATATAATTTACCCCTATCCATATACATTTTATTACAATTTTATTAGGTATAACTCTACTTGTAAACCTCTTTCCTAAGAATATGACTCAACTTTTAGGCCTAATTTAGCCCTATTTCAACTCAGCTATAGATATTTGTACATGGTTTTAAACATTCATTCAAAAAACACTTGAATCTCCTCATGCATGATTAGGTGAAAAAAATTAATTTTTTTTTATAATTTTCTAACTATGGATATATTGGGAACCTTCAAATCCTAGGCCTAGGGTCTCCCACTAATTATATAGGGCCAAGAGCTCACCTTTTTTATTATTTTGAGTTTCTCAAGGTTTCAAAGAGAAAAAAAACAAGGATATATTTATCTTGACATTTATCACCTTTTCACACACTTTTTTATCCTTGATCAATGCATTAAATTATTTAAAACAATAAAATATAGTCAAACTATATGACTCCTGATGACTATGTAAAGGGCTTGATCAATCCTGCTACTTTCCAATACATTCTACCTCTTTTCTATGATTTGCTTGACATTATCTTATATTATTTATTGATATAAATTCTCCATTCCATCAAAAATTCACTTCCCTTTGATTCTTATTTCTTCCTTAGTACCCTAACTATGTAAATAGGGTAAGACTATCCTGACTGTGTCAAAAATTATAGAGGTATGTGTCTATAGGTTTCTTAAAGGTTTCTATTATTATTTATAACCTTCACAATATAAATACCTTTTCTATTCATTTCTAACCACTTCACCTTCCTTGTTCTTATATCTCTTGACATTAAACACACAAAATAGAGACCTAGACTCTCTCTTCAATATAAAACACATAGACTGTGTATTTGTTGAAAACCTGACTTTCTTAATATTTGAGCCTTCTTACCAGATCTTATTTATATTTTTGACACCAAGAACTCATTGTTCCCATGATCATTTATTTATCCACATGCATGATCTAATTACAATATTCTAAAAATATGGGTTAAGTGTTGTGTAACAGGGTTTAGAGGTGGTGTATTGAATTTACATTTGTTCATGAATTAAGACAATAAGTGTAACAAAAAATTTGATCAAACATTACTTATCAATATTTTTACAACATGATTATAGTTAGAACACTGAGATCAATCATCTTCCCTCCTATCATTGTAAGCATAAAATAGCATCTATAGATAGTCCTATCCCTTTCTTGGTTTCTTCCTTTCTTTGACCCAGGTTCAATGTTTTGATAGCTTGTTTGGTCTCAAAACTAAAAAATATCAATAATGTGAAAATATTATCCTCACAAATATTATATTCATTCAATATTCACTCTCTAGACTAAAACTGTAATATCTTGATCCAAACCATGTAGTCTCAAGACAAGGAGCAACACATTCATGGCCTAAAGATATGACCCAAGCAATACAAGGTTGAGAGACATAATAAACATTCTATATATGTTTAATAATAGCATATTATAGAACAACAAGATCTATCTATTTATTTAAACTATTTTGTTACATTACAACCCATAAAGGGACTTCATGCATTCCATCATTTTCTCCCTAAGAGGTCACACTTATCACTTATTTACTCCCTATTTTTTTCCTTTTGGATATTTATTCACCTCTTTCACATCTCCTCTTTCCTCTCCATGATATTCAACATCCCTATAGTGACTTATTTTCCCCATTTCAACATGGGTTTTAAGGTGGTTACACCAACTTCCCATTATAACCAACTTATCCATAACTAATTAAGTGTTATCCTCTTAATGAATTATCATAAGATATGTTAAAACTCACCTTAAGTGACCTATTAAACCTATAATAAACCAAATTACTCACTTAAACTCTCCAATACATGTATTTGGCCTTTAAATATCATTTTAAATATTTGAATTTTTAAATTCTTGGTTTTGAAGGGAAAAATCCAAACACCCTTAAAACTCAACTTATGACTCTTAGTGAATCCACATGACTTCATATACATTAATTTGACCTTGAAATGTCTCTTAACACATACTAACATTCCAAACTCGACCAATTTTACTCTTTAAGACCAAAATACAAAAATGGATGCCTTTTTGCCTTGATGCTCTTACATCATACTCCTAAGGAGGGATAAAAACTTGGGCCTAAAAATTTATTCATTGTTTTCAAATTCCACATCTGAGGGTCTTTAATTTTCATTTGCATGTTATTCTTTCTTTCTCTCTCATTATTACTTGCCAAACTCTTGTACTTCTTCCTTGTAGCTTTGTCTAACTTTTTTCTACATGCATCTTATATCATTATGAATTTTTCTAAATACTATAGCTCCTTATTTGTTTCATGTTTCATATCTTCCAAGTCATTTTTAACCTTCCCATACTTAGCTACAATCAGCTTGTGTTCATTTTTCCTCCTCATGTTCACTTCATGGCTTGTTTTCTCATAAATCTCACTTGATTCTTACTTGTATATAATTTATTTCTTCTTGTTCATTGTATCATATTATTCATTAGGCTCTAATGGAATCTAATGAATGTCAATCTACATCTTTTTTCATTTATAATTTATTTTTCTACCTCTTCTTCAATCTTCTTAAGATCTTGATGCCTTTTCTTATCACTTTGCTCACTATGCAAGAGCAACTTATCATTTTTTTCTTCTTCACCATAGTAAAATGTTATTTGTATAATATTTGACCTCACATACTCATCTTATGCTTGACCCATGGAATAAATCAACTTATTCACATGATCATACTCTATTTGCCTACTTGCTTGGATCTTTGTGTGCACAACTCTTTATGCTTTCCCTTGTTAACCCTCTCTTGATGTTTCCTACAATTATTGATTTACTTTTATATTTTTTATGTCATATTATTTTATACCCTTAGACATAATTAACATGTCCTCTAACATTCTCATCTCTTCTTGAAATTTTCTTGCATCAATCTCTTCATATTCTTCATCAAACTTTGGTCTACATTATTCTTCATTGTCTTAGGTAGCTTATTCTTTGTCTTCTCCTTGAAATAATTCATTTTTTAGCATCATATCCATTTCCTCATGTTGTGACTCATGATTATCAAGCACTGTTGGAGGTGATTCATCCTCAAATTGTCTTGTTACACACTCATTCATCAAGGTGATGGTTTTCATATACAATATGTCTTTATCATTAGAATCAAATTCACACACATCATCATATAAAACATTTTAAAACAAACTTGGAGAACACTCATATTTATTTATGAATACATATTCTTGATTACATTGATGTACCTTCTTCTCATTTTCTTTTCTTGCATGCACAATCTCTCTCATTTGCTTTATGGGCTTTCCATCTTCCTCTATCTTCATGCTTTTTTGGGATCACTTACCATATGATCCTCTTTTTATTTTTCAATGTTCCTTTCAACCCATTTGTTTCCCTATATCTTCTTTAGATGCCACTTTCCTCTCATTTCACCTCTTTCATGCTTTATGACTTTGTTCTCTACTATGCCAACTAGATGTACTTTGCCTTTTGTGCTTTGTCTCCACACTTGTGCTTATTTTACACCTATGTATTTACCTTTTTTGACATCTTGTTTGATGTTCTCTTCTTGCTTATATTTACTTGTTTGTTTCATCTACTTAGGCCATACATATCCATTCCCTTGTTCTCCTTTTGAGGGTTATACTTAGTCATGTTTTCTCTCAACTTGCATATCATAGATGTAATAAAAATCAATATTTAGGAATTGATTTACCTCCAATGGTAAATATTGCAAGCATATCTCTTCATTTATATCTTCATGTGTGACCATTATGTCCTCTTTAGGAACCATTTATTTAGTTTCAATTGCTATTCATGGGAATGTATCATATAACTCCTCTTTCTCTTCATCTTCTACATGTGGAATGCTCTCAATATTCATCTTCTTGTCTCTTTCACGAGGCTATTTCTCTCCATCATCCTCCTGCCACATGATAGGTGATATTCTTGAACCATTATTCATCAAATTTGAAGACTCATTATTTTCCTTCATCAACCTTGTCTTCATATTTGCAAACACAAACTTGAAAGTAATGTTAGCATACAAAATGAGAGACCATATAGTCTCTTTGAATGTATTTGGCATATACATCTTCCATCTTTTCTTCTTGTAGTCATCCTCATGTGTTGTTCTTGGAAATTATATCTTATTATTATTATCCTCAATGATAACCCTCTTCTCTATCTCTTTTTCCTATTTCTCACTTGGAAACATTTCTCTTCTCATGCCTCTTTGGGTTGCCTTCTCTTTATTATTCTCATCTTTCAAGACATTATTCTTGTGCCTTCTTCTCATAAGTGACTCTAATGGCCACTTCAATTTTATTCTCACATTTCGTCCTATCCCTTAGCTTTATTTTTATATTATGAGCTTCATCATGAACTCTATCCTCTCTATTCCTTTCCCTAATTACTTTATTATGTATTTTATTTCTCTTTTTGTATCCATCTTCTCCATTTCTCTTATTTTTTAGGCCTATTTAGACCTTCCTCTAGAAATTTTATGAAAATTACCTCTTAGATATCTTCTAGGAATTTAATATTATTTATCCTCTTTTTAGGACCTCTTATTATCCTCTTTGACTCTCTTTTGTAGTCCTTTATCTTCTTGAACATATACATAATTTTTCCAAGTTTTTCCCTTTACATAATCAAATACATGAACTATTTGGAAAATTTGAGATATTATATAAATTACCCTTATCCATATACATCTTATCACAAGTTTATTGGGTCTAAATCTATTTGTATACCTCTTTCATAACATTAAACCTCATCTGTTAGGTCTAATCTAGCCCTATTTCAACTCAACTATAAATATCCATACATGGTCATACACTTTCATTCAAAAAAAAATTTTAAAATCCTCAAACATGATCATGTGAACAAAACTACAATTTTTTTTTATTTTCTAACAATAGAAATGCTGGTAATCTTCAAACCCTGACCTAGGGTTTCCCACTAACTGTATAGGGCTGAGAGCTCACATTTTTCATTATTTTCAGTTTCTCAAGGTTTCAAAGAGAGCCAAAACTAAGGATATCTCTATATTGACATTTATCACCTTTAAACACACTTTTATCCTTGATAAATTCATTAAATTATTATAAATAATAAAATATAGTCAAACTGTGAGACTCCTAATGACTATGTAAAGGGCTTGGTCAACCCTACTACTTTCTAATACCTTATACCTCTTGTATATGATTTAATTTAGGTTATATTAAGTTATTACATGCTATAAATTTTCCATTTTGTCAAACTTTCACTTCCCTTTGAGTCTTATTTCTTCCTTAGTACCCTAGCTATGTAAATAGGGTAAGACTATCTTGACTATGTCAAAAATTATAAAGATCTATGTTTTAAGGTTGTATCAATGGTTTTTGTTATTATACATCACCTTAAAAATATAAATACATTTTATATTCAATTATAGCCACTCCACATTCCTTGTTTTATAGATCTTGATAGTAAACACACAAAATAGAGACCTAGATTGTCTCTTCAATACAAAACACATATAGTGTGTATTTATTGGAATCCTGACTTTATTAATATTTGAACCTTATTACCATATCTTCTTCTTATTTTTTTTACACCAAGAACTAATATATTCTATGATCCTTTATTTATCCACATGTGTTATATAATTATGATATTTTAAAAATAGGGGTTAAGTGTTGTGTAATAGGGTTTAAAGATGGTGCATTTAATTTCCCTTTGTTTATTAATTAAGACAAAAAGTGTAACAAAAAAATTGATCAAAAATTACCTATCAATATTTGTTCCAATATTATTACAGTAAAAAAACTATGATCATATACACTCCTTCTATCATGGTAATAAGAATTTAACAAGGTATTTAGATAGTCCTATCCCTTTCCTGGTTTCTTCTTTTCTTTGATCGATGGTTCAATATTATGAAAGTTTATTTTGTATAAAAACAAGTAAGGATGGATAATTTGATAATATTCTCCTCACCAATATTATATTCATGATTTAATATTCCTTTTTAATACTGTAAACTATAGTCTCTTGATAAAAACCCTATAAGCTCAACATAAGAAACAACACATTCATTGCCTAAGGATCTAACTTAAGCAATACAAGGTTAAGAGACATAAGAAACTATATATATATATATATGTATGTATGTATGTATATATATGTATGTATGTATGTATGTATATGTGTGTGTGTGTGTATACACACACACACACACACACACACACACACACACACACACACACACACACAAACACAATTACATAACAAAAATCTCTATTTATTTATTTAAAATATCTTGTTACATTATAGCTGATAAAGGGACTTCATGTATTCCATCATTTTTTCCTAAGAGGTCACACTTATCACTTATTTGCTCCATATTTTATTACTTTTGGAGATCTCTTCACCTATATCACATATCCTCTCTCCTCTCTATTCTATTAAACCTACATATAATGACTTATTTCCCCATTTCAACATGGGTTTTAAGGTGGTTACACCAACTTCTCATTACAACCAACTCATCCATAACTAATTAAGTGTTAGCCTCTTAATGAATTATCATAAGACACGTTCAAAAGCACATTAAGTGACCTAATAAACCTCCATTAAACCATATTACTCACTTAAACTCTCCAATACATGTATTTGTCCTTTTAGGTTCATTTTGAATATTTGAATCTTCAAATTCTTGGTTTTAGAGGGAAAATTCCAAACACCCTCAAAAATTAACCTATGAATCTTAAGAATTACACGACTTAATTTACATGAATTTGAACTTAAAAGGTCTCTTGACACACACTAACACTCCAAACTTGATCAATTTGACTCCTTAAGACCAAAATATAATAATGGATGTCTTCTTGCCTTGATGCTCCTACATCACTAGGCATATTATTTCCCCTTAGTTGAGTGATATTATATTAATATTGAGCTTAGATTTGAGTTTTATTTTTGTAAAATAAACCTATCTTTATCTTATATGAATTTCAATATTTATTCATTACTCTCAAACACTTAATAATTACTTTCATTGTTTAAGACTATTGGTATGACTATGAGTCTTACAAGCTATTCAAACTCATTATTTATAATAAATAGGAGGTCATACTATGTACCCATAGTTTTGATCATATTGGAATCAGCATTTTGTGCCCTTTGTATAGAATATATATTGAAATCATCAAACCCTTTGATCATGTCCCATGTCCTATGTTTTTAATCTCTTAGTAGATTATTTTTGGACATGTTTCATGCTTTGAACAAGTTTACCACCAATTCATTATCTTAAAAAGCTTGTAACACCTTGATTAATTTATTATGCACTAATTAGATACCTTAGATCAATGCCTCATACTCAACACATTGTTTTCATTATCAAACTACAATCTGAATACATTATAAGATTTCTCATTTTGACGGGAGACCATTACAACACCAATTACTATGCCATTTTTTCTTTGGTAGCCATCAAATTATAACTTCCATATGCCTTTAAGGTCTTCTTTCACCTTTACAAGTTTGGGCAGTAATGTTTACTCCTCAAAAATATAATATGTGGCTATCCCTATTGCATTTACATTATCATATGGAACACACTTATAGTATTTGTGTGCCCATTCATCATGTAATTCATCTAGGACCTCTTCAATGGGTGTGGTGGTCTCATGAATAATTGATTTCTCCTCTTGATTAAACAAATTTCAATTTCCATAAACTAGGCTAGGAGTGTGTGGCTCTATGTGGTTTTTTCAAATATGCTTAGTCTTGATGGTCACCTTGGTCTTGTATCTAGTTTTAAGTATCATGTGCGACCAATATAAAGATAGATATATTCCCACATTTGTAGTGAAATATCTAGAGAGGCATAGAATAAAGTAAGGAGAAAATTCAATAACTACAATGTCCTATGCAATGGAAAGGCTCAGATATGCATGTAGAGTGAGACTAAGATCCTTGGTAATTCCCATAGTTTTAACCATTCTCCAATCCAATTAGGCAACCCCTTTTGAGATGGGATAATAAGTTATACCTAGATGTATAGAATTTTATTTGGCATGATTGAGTTTCTCACACCCAAATCTATCATATAGCTATGTATAATATGCTCACTAATAATCAAATAGATATAAAATGGGGGTAAATGTATATTTCTACGCACTTCTCCCTTAGGTTGACATAGAATTATGTGTGTATTAGGTAGATTATACAATGGATAATGAGGTTGGAATCTTATTATGGAATCCTACAACAAATTCCTTTAGAAAGGAATAGTAAGAGAATCATACATAGAAACATTTAATCTAGTATTCATCATTTATTTGAATATGTTATAGGGGATTTGAGTCCCTTTAATCTGTACCTTGTGAATTGTAGTCTCTTCTCATGCCTACAGATCCTTTACTTTTACACAACCTAATCTATGCACATCAAAGGTTTCATAAGTTATTTTAATTAGATATCTGCATGCTAGACTTGGGGTGTGAAATTTGAAGGTTTTTTAGAATAAGGTTCCTTCATTATTGATCTCTTTCTAAATTTATGTTAAAAGTAATTTGGTTACTTCTTGATCTTGGCACTTCATTTTGATTCACATAATTGAAGTCACGCTCTACCAATTTAAGAGGGTAGATGCAAAATACTCTTGTGTTTATGCATGTGATTCATCCCTTAGTTGATATGAAATAGATGTAAGTTCCTGAGAAGATGGCATATTCTACATTGTAGGTGCATCATTTGTCACTCCATTCATGTACATAACTTGATCCTGTGGCAAATCACTTAGATAACATTGTTCATAGTCCTATGCCATGTTATTTTCCATAGGTAAAAGAGATCTATAAGTGCCTTTACTATTAAGACTTGACACATAAGGTGGTTTATTGTATGTGATCTAGTTTTGAGTTTATGTATCATGTTGGTAGGTAGGCTTGTTTCATTGATATTTTTGGTTAAAAGGTTGAAAAAGCATGGAATTCTATGATTTTTTCCTTTTAATCACCACTAACTCATCTCCAAATATTTCTAATAAGGACTTGACCTCATGCAACTTTCTCAAGGGTATAAAAGTTTATAGAATTATTGGTCTAACAACAATAAGAATGGGGGCTAGATTCTGAATAGGAGGTAGGGAAGATGAGATTACACATGAGGGCTCATGATATAAGGGCATAGGTGGTCTAGGAAAATTTTTACCTACTTGAATCAATAAATATTTTTCATGAACAATGACATCACAGGCATATGATAATACTATGCCTCCCATATATTGAATCATTATCGCCACTTCATTATTTAGTGCTCTTAAAAAATATAAGAATGTAGTGTTAAGATTTGGCCTTACTAAGAGTGGAACTTTGTCCCAAGTCTTATGTAATATAAAGTTTAAGTTGACCATCTAGTCATGTGGATCCGTTTTGATGGTCATGAGCTACTCCATCAATGATAGGTGGTCACTCTTTTTTTCAAATTACCTATATAGTGATACACCCAACTTGTCCCAATTATGAATAAAACCCAACCACAACATGTAATACCATTGGAATGATCTCCTTTTGAAATAAGAGGTAAGGATATGTACTATAATATTGTCTTGTATAGCATTATGAATGAAAAAAATATTTTTTGTCTTATATGTTCTCTACAGGCATAGTGTAATTTTTTCCAATAAAGTAGGGGATGCCCTTAAGAACAACTATGATAATATAATCATATTATAGAATGATAAATGAACTACCCTCATTAAAATTAGTAAAGGGTTGGTTTATCTATGCATCCATGAAAGTAATAAGGAATAATCTTCCTATGTGTGTAGGGAATAGACCAAATTAAGGTGTGGATTACACTCTAGGAGATGGTCATCTTATGTCACTTGCGCTCTTGATAGGGGATAAAGATGCTCTAATTCTCCCTATTCTAGATAATTTAGGTATCTCAATAAAATGAAAATCAATATCCATTGAATATGATCTCATTTGTCTTGGCATATAGATAAATGTTTGGTCTTAATAACTAGGAGTGCTTGGAGTCGCTAAGTACTCTATAAAGTGTCTACAACACTTAAACCACTAGGAGTAACACTAATCTCTTATCAATATTTTAAACTTAGTCCCAATAGGTGTGACATAAAATGTTATTTATTGAATGGTATACCCACATACAAATGGTTCTCATGCTTGATTATGCATGTCTCTTTCATGCCTAGTGCTTTGGAAATACACATTGGATAATGATTCGATGTCTTGTTCTAAAAATAGGGCCCTCTCCTAAGGCATGTGACTCTTTCGCTCTTTGGGATGAACATCTAGAGTAGGCCAACTTCATTATATTCTAGATTAACCTATTTTAGGACTAGTGCACAAACCTACAAAGACTAGAATGAAATCTATAGCTAGTGTTAGGCCTAAAATTGATGAGGGGAAAAAGGAGAGAAAAGATAAGACTATTTTTAGAATGTAAAAGGTGATACGCCAAGAATATTGTGATCACCTCACCCACTTAATGGCATAATAAAATTAATATACTAATACAATATATTTAAATCAAATGTAATGCATAATTGTTTCACATGGAGGTAAGGGAACATGGTGAAACACTAAGAGGGATGAAAAACAATCCACATATAACACCTACATAGACCCATGTATACACATAATATGACTTTTAAGGACTTATAGTTCTTTATAGACATGAGAAGGGAGGATAACAATGAGAGGGACAAACATTTATAGATAAATATCATAACCAAAGTGAACATCAAATTCATAAAATGAAGAAAAGTAACCCAATTCATATTAATATCAAGGTATAAGTAAATATTACAAACATGAATGGGCAGAGCTTTGTTATACCAAGAGAGGGATCGTAGAGGGCAAATTTTAGCAATGTAATGGCACCTAAAAATGTCAACCCTTTTTACAATGCAAGACTAAGATTTTATAGGTAATGAGAATCATATAGGTCATTAATTGGAATCTCACCCATTATCAAGGTAGTTACAAAATTCTATGATGATGTAGAGATGTAGTTGGAATATTTGACATAAAAGATCACATATCCATGTTATGACAAATTAACATCCTCCCCTACATTTAATTTTGTTTTAATTTGGTTCCCTTGACATCCAATTCGATTTAAATACTATTTATATTCACTCTAATATGTTCCTTACCATGAGATGCCCATGATATTGGGCATTCCTTAAAAAGAGGAAGGTGAAGACAACTATAGAATTTCATCCTCCATTTTAGGACTAATATGTGATTATCTTAGGGAAAGTTTGTGGTATTAGACTTCACAAATGGAGTCTAAATTAATAGTCTCCAAGAGATGCACTTTTATCACTAGGAGTTCATTATATTATTCTTCACATAGTTTCATTATAGATATGAATAATTTGAATGTTTGACTTATTATTTTTTAACACAAGGGGATAAGGGTACTTTATAATCACTAAATAAACCAAAAGAGAGGGAAGGGTAAGGCAAAAAGGATTCTTCTAGGTCTAAAATGATATAAATGCAATGGTCATTAAACTAAATGACTACCATAATTATTCCAATGTACACCGAGTCTCACTAAAGTTCTACCTCCAAGAATGTACAATGAAGAGAGTCTAAGGGAAATGAGAGTATTCCTTAAATTTAAATTCTTATAAAATATTAATACTAATGGTTTATTTTTGAAAACACATAAACCTTGTCTGAAAATTTTTAGTGAAGCACACAAATGATCAACACTTACCAAAAGTGAAATTAAATAACTCACATATATAATATAATAGATACACGTATCATAATCATGACATACATAAAGTGATAAAGTATTAATCCAATTAACATATAAATTTTGATCATTTAAACATGAATATGAAAGAAAATTGAAGATAGAAAAGACCATTTTATAGAAAAAAAGATTCTATTCATTTAATAGAGTGAAAATTTACTACAATTAACAATCTAGGACATTATTATAGTATAGAGTATAGAGGGAAATTCACATGAAATCTTGGTAGTATTCTAATAACAATATTAAGTAATTTTTGGTTGACCCTAAAATACAATATGGATCTTCTATAGGTAGATGAGGATTGGGGCTCACTTAAAAAAAGCATGAGGATCCCATTATGGGCCATGATGGCCATTCATTTTAGTTACAGCCATATTTCAAAATTTGAACCAAAATAAAATCCTAACAAATTTATAGCAAACCTATGGGGGGTCACTTCTAAACATTTGAAGGTGAATAAGAAGGGTGGATTCCTAATTACTTTGATTAGGTGCTCATAAATTCTAGTATGACTACCATGAGGTTGAATTCCTTTTATAGCTTAGACAAGTTAATTTTATGCTCCCTCAAGATCACCATTGCATGAGATAGTAGTTTCCAAGAGATATATAAAGTTGATTCTATTGAGGCCTAGACTCCTGAGACTTAGTTGAAGCTCATAGTTTACTAAGTTGATAGGTCTAGTCTAACCTAGGTTCCTTCTTGGTTTACCTTACCCACTTTATCCCTTATAACCTTGATGAATTGGCCTAGGTGGACTCTAAATTCTTCTTATTTTAGTAGAGTGCCATCAGGGTAGAATTACAAAGAGATGTTGACCTCTTAGAGTTAGGTTAGTATATTTTCTCACCTTCTTCCAAGGGTTATATAGAAATGTGGGCCAAGGCTATCTACTCTTCCATTTCCACTCTCATATTATTATTATAAGTTTATTATATTCCCAAATCTGAGGTCAAAATCATTTGATCTCTGATAACATCGCCTTGTTGACTACTACCCATAACTTTTAGCACTTCTTTTCAATTTTCATGATTCTCTCAATATAGGGCCATGTCTTATGAATAGTTACATAAATATTGACTTGAATCCACACTACTTTCCCAAGGATCAAAAAAATTATTAGGAGATCATCCTTGACCTACCCAATTAGTTTTATTGGGAACATGTTCTTCACTTAGGCCTCAAGAGTCTAAACTTGGTTGTGCATGTCCTAAATGAGTTTCTTGTATATGTCATGTGTAATTTAGAGGATGGATAGTGGGTCCTCATCCATATTATATTCTCTATTATTAATCCTCACTTGGTAAGGGAAAATATATCCTAATTGGTCTACCATATCATTGGGTTTCCCTCTTAGATGAAACTTTGAGTGAGCATCCTATTTATGCTCTTGAAGGCTATGTGAAAAATCTACTACACATTTGGGTCACCTTAGACATACATTTGTGGTTTATGTGACCCTAAGGCCATCCCTTAGTTTGTTAATGGTGTGGAAGGTGTGGCTAAAATGGTGTTGAAGGGTGAATGATGAGGTGGAGGGAATATGGAGGAAGTGGATGGAGTAAAGGAGGAAAGGAGTGGAGGCAGAGGGGAAATGAGGGTGAAAGGAGGGAGAACAAAGGGGGAAGACCAAGTGAACATATTATATCACCATTATTCATGGGTGAGGTTCACCTAATGTTGGATTGCCATCAGAAATGGATTGTGGAACAATATAGCTAGTGGAGCCTTAGGTAAGGGTGAGAGAGGGGGATGGAGATCCAACCACTAGGTTTCTAAAACTAGGGATGGAAGAGTATTTGAGACCTATGAAGGAGGTGGGGATATAATTTAATGCCATTAGGATGGATTTATAGGATGGTTCATCTTTTATGTTTTAGTCAGCCTCTTCCTTGGGTTAGCTCTTGATGTGGTAGTGGATAGTTTGACTATGATGGTGAGGGCTACATGTGTTGATGGTAGATTACTTGGAGCCATGGAGGGGAGTTATAAGATTATTAGAGTGGGGAAAATTATGGTCCTTGTTAGAAGTGGTAGGATCCCAAAATCTATAGTCATAGTCAATGTTGAAGGAACACCCAAGGGGCCTAGGCATTGGGAACACTCTAGGCTATAAGATGGGTGGAGAAGAAGGGAATGGGGAAGTGAAGATACTAGAAAGGATTGAGGCCAAGGTTACTTAGGTGAAATATGGAGGGGAAATTATGATAAATATAGGGGGAAATTGAGGTGAACTAATGGTCACCAAAAAAAGGAGTTGAAATGTGACATGAGAAAGGGGTGGAAGAGAAACGAGAGGAAATATATGGATGAATAGGGGAACTTGGATGGGTAATTTATAAATACTTAGATTAGGGCTTAATCTTGAGTTTATAGACCTATAAAATCTCATAGCTTAAAATTTTTGTGGTTGAGTTGGCTATTCTTGGGTGGCCTAGCATATTTTAATCTAGGCTCAACTCTCCCAAGGCCTGGTTACTATTATTGTTGGAGGAGGCAGAGGTAGATCTTGAGGAGTTAGGGACACTTGAAGTGGTAGAGTTAGAGCATAAATAATAAAAAAAGGAGGAATAGGTATAAATTTAGGATGTGGGGTCATTGGTAAAGGTGGAATGAGAGTCATGGATAGAGATTAAGGAGGAGAAGGTGGTGGGATGTCCAACAATATTCTATAGGAGATGGATGGATCTATTTATGTCAAGACCTCCATAGACCAAGAATGAACTAGATGGTTTACCTATGTACCTACCTGATCCTTCTTCCTTTTCTTCTTCCTCTTAACTAATATTGAAGATAACACCTCTTGGTCATTGATGGTTTTTAGATAGATTTCATCATCATCTTCAACTTGATTTCCATGGTTGATGTTGATTTGATTTGAATATATGCCAAGTGGGATTGAATCACCCCTTTATGGTCTCACTACCAAATCTTGAATTTTTATAGGGTAAAGGAATCTTACTCAGTCCCTACATTTTATATGGAGGGGAAGTTTTTATAGATGTTGCCCCATATGGTGATCAATAATGGAGGGCACGCCTTATGCTAAAGCTACACACATAGCCAAAGATGCCATTTAATAGTTTATAGTTGATCTCATACTATGATAATAGACTAGGTACATAATATTGTAGGTGTAGGGGGGTCTTGGAGGAATCCCATGACTTAGATCACTGTATCATCTTTAAATAGTTGTAGTCCCTAATGGTTATGATGATGTCTAGAATTAATTACGAGAGCTGAGGTATAGGATCTTTATTGACCACTTAGTACACCATTGGGTAAAATTGGTCATAAATGTCCTTGATATGTTGGTATAACTAGTGTCCATAGATCTTTAATAAAACTATGTGGATAGTTGGGCCATTATGAACCCATAATGGAAAGGTTGATGGCCTAAATTAGATGTCCCATAGATGGCATCAAGTAGGTAGCTCATCATGTAGAGTTTTCCCCCATTTTTGGAGTTTACAATGGTATGGACCAACTAGAATAAAATCAAGCCTCCAAGGTCTAAGATGTTAGAGTAAGTCTGGATCATGTGTATAAGGGGCACCCATAACTCATTAACATGTTCGTAGTCCATGTCCATGAATAGATAGCTTAGTTGGATCATGACCTTTAGACCTCCTCTTAAAAGGTGTAGACCATATGGGAATTGATATTTTATTTTCTGACCCACTTATTATCAGGGTTCTTATCCTATTCATGGAGGATGGCATAAATCTAGTGATCATTCATTTATACTGACACTATCCTTACATCATATGAGAATGATAAGTCTAAGAGGGAGTAATACACCTTGAAGGTATTCTTGAATATGTTGAAAATTTAGTGTTGAAAGGTAGTTAAACACAACCAATAAATAATAACATCATACATGTGGATATATTTGTGGAGGACATCACCCAATAGGTCATCACGTGGAAATGCCTTTGGTTTATCTATGACTCTATGAAGTTCACATATTTTGTAGGACCAAAGGGCATCCTCATATTTGACTAGTCAAATATTAACATCTCCAAAATCCTTGATAACCTACTCAATTAATTTGAATATGTCATTGTAGTGTTTATACATAGTTAAACTAGTAGGGAAAGTTGTGTCTCAGTACATGGGATCAACCTTCAAGTTAGAAGATGTAGTGGTCATTGAAGTAGGATAGAGAAGTTTGATAGCTTTGGGCATTAGAGGCATAAGATAGAGGGTTTATATGTATATTTGAAAGTAATAAGTATGATATTTCTTTTAATGAAGTAATGGTAATTATTAATGAGATTCTTTTGGTATTTATAAGTGTATATACATATCTCTCTACATTAATGGCATTTGGAGGCTCACTTGCTATGAATTTGAAATTGGTTTAGTCACTATATTTTCCCCATTTTTTTTAATATAAAATTGAATATGAAGCACATGATCCTCCACTACCATTCAAAACTAACAATTTTAATGGAATGTTTTCAAAACTATCTAACCAAGTCTAGCTTCCTATTTTATTAATGCATGTGGTAAGCATGCAACTACATATATTAGAAGCCCCTCATGATCCATAATAAAACATTGACACCTAATCATGATCCATAATCCATTTCATTCTTATAAACTAGATGACATGCCTCTTGTGGACATGTGGCACATCATAATTAGCCTTGGTTAACCATTCATACCTTATATTAGTCTTTTCAAGTAATATTTGGCAACTAGTTCATCTTTTATCCAAATAAAATAGTGATTTCCCATTTGGTTGGGCTCTCCTAGTATTTGACATTTATGATACACTTTAGGAACTGGCCTCTCTTACTCTAACATCTCTGACAAGTTTGGGGGACTAGCCTCTAAGTCTGAATGATGTGTTAAATTCCCACTCAGTTGGGCTCTCCCAAGATCTAACATTTATGATAGGTCCTAAGGGATTATCCTCTCTAAATACAAATGACACAGTGATTCCCATTAGGTCATACTCTTTTGGGATCTTACATCTTTTACAAGTTAGGGAGAGTGGCCTCTCTAACTTTGAATGACATGCTGATTTCTTATTCAGTCAGGCTCTCCCAAGATATATCTCTGACAGGTCCAAGGGACTAGCCTCTCTAACTCTAAATGATGTGGGGATTTCCCATTGGGCTAGGATCTCATGGGATTTAACATCTCTGACATGTCTAAGGGACTAACATCTCTAAATCTAAATAACACAGTGATTTTTCATTGGGTCAAGATACCTTAGGCTCTAACATCTTTGATATGGCTAACGTGGACTAGCCTCTTTGAATTTAAATGACATAGTGATTTACCACTGGGATGAGATCTATAATATTCATAAAATGATGAAGTAAAGAAGACAAAAAAGAATACGATTCATTAAATCTTATCTATCACACATAGAGATCTCAATTTTCCATAGAAGATAATAGTTTGTTATTATGGGAAGGGAAATAAACTCAAGGAACATCCCTTGTGAAAATAAAGCTACAAAATTAGTGTCATGATATGCTAAAAGAGAATAAATACTACTTAATTATTTCTTAGAAAATTTTGAATGGAGCTCTGTTACTACTTGAAGGGAATCAGGGTGATGTATATTTTAAAATTTTGAGTAGGCATCACCAATGAGAGAAAAAAATGGGATAAATCTAAATATACAATTCATTAAATTTTTATAGGGGTACCACGTTTCATAGAAAATGGGACATGTTGGCCATAACAAACACTGACTTCTATGGGGAAAGTGATGAGAAGCACTTAGAACCCAACTAAATTTTTCTTCTTTCTTTATAGATCATAAATATTATATGAGGGTTGTTTTATCATCTATATAATAAATGAGGCATTAAAGTCTTGAAATAAAAATCAAAATACTGAGGTTCCACCCGTAGATGACCATCATCATGTTTGAGAAGTGATTTTCATTCTTGTTCATTCTTAGATTGCCTACAAGTAATCAAGGTTAGACTAGTTATTAGACTTCATTTAAGGAATTATTGGCTTAATGGATAGGTAGAGGATGGATAGGGAATTTATCTTATACCATATGGGCATCCATATCCCTAATATATATGCCTATAATTGCATTCATGGCCTTGCTCCACTATTGGCCAGGCTATAATGTGTGCAGTGGAGATTTCTTGTTTCAACCTTTTGATGTAGACTTAGAATTTAGATTTTACATGATGTCTTTATTCTTTTCCAAATTTCTTTAGAATATATCATTACTTATTTAATATTATCCATGGAGCTTTTAGGACCATGACAAGGGTGAAGGAATAGGTGGAAGCTCTGGATAGCCAGTCAGTCTTGAGTCAACTTGAATAATCCAATATCTTCTAGATCTACTATTTTAAGTGTATCTTAGTGCCATATTGGGTGTAAGATGTTCTAAAATATATATATTTATTTTAGAATCATTTTATTCTTATATATGGGATGTTAAGATTTCCCTTTTATAGTCTTAGAGTCACTTGGATCAAAGGTTTCAACCTTACATTTCTAATTTCTCAACAATCCTCCTAGGCTTCAGCCACCACCTGAAGTAGTTACTAAAAAAAGTTTGAACATAGAGGAATATTTAATAATAAATAAGGGGTTAGAGGGAAAAAACACAACACAAACAACAACACACAATAGAAAAAACACAACCAAAGAAAACACACAACAAAAGCAAACACACAACTAAAGTAAATATATTTAATATATACATTACCACCTATTCAAATTACTTAGAGACCAATTTAGAGTGGAAAACTGATAAAATGATTTAATAACCATCTATTTACTATAAGAGGTAAGTTATTTCCCTTGATATCCTTGAGATAAAAGGTATTTTGGCCTAGTATTTTGGCAATTTGGTATGGATCGATCTAGAGGGGATCAAATTTTGAGTGTTAACCTTTCTTATATGGGCCTTGTCCCACATAAAGACAAAACCCAAGATTATAAAGGTATTAAACTTTTACCTCTTCTCAAATCACCACTTGACTATGTATGGATGCTTACTAAATCTCAACAAGGTTTTGTTATATGCCTCCTTCAATTGAATTAGGTTCAGGAGTATAGAATTCACTTTATCCTTTGGTCTCATGAATTGTTGCATGAAATTATACATAAGCACTTTGAGAGTGACTAACATGAATATTTTTAATCCATATACCAGAAGGAAAGGATATATTTTAAGTGATTTTTATCCCTAGTGTGGTCTACCCATAAGGCAAATTTTAACAATGAATATCATTCTCGAGGCTTCTCTTTGGCTAATTTCTTGATGGTGTCGTTCATGTTTTTGTTAGGGGATTTTAAAAATCCATTCCATTATGGGTAGTGATTGGAGGATAACTTGATTATGATTAAATTATCATAATAACACTCTCTGAATTCCTTGGATTGAAAGCAGGGGTCATTATCATATACTAAAGAAATGGGGACCTTAAAATGGGTGAATATGGCCTTCTCCAACAACTTGATGACTTTGACAGTGGTTCTCCTTTTAATTATGACTATCTCAGACCATATGGTGAAGTATTATATGTTTACGAGGATTAATTTATGATGATATGATTAATTGTGGTTAATCACTCCCAAAAAATCTATCAACCCCTATGTGAATGACATGGACTCTACAATAGGTTGTAGCAATATTATGACATATGTTTCCATTTTAGCAAAGGTTTACCATTGGTGATATAAATAAACATGAGTGTGAACATCTATGAACAACATGGTCCAATAGTAACTTACCCAAAGAATCTTGTGAGCCATAGTGTTTGTCACAAGATGGTTATCCCCTAGCATTTCATGGAAACTGGTCATTATGTCCTTGGCCTCTTCTTTTGATACACACTATAGGTATATTCCCTCATGGTTTCTTCTTAAGATAACTCATTTTTTAGCATATAATGTATGGATTTAAACTAAAGGTATCTTCTATATATATGTTTGAGTCTTAGGGTTACTTTTGCATGAAGTACAGGGTGTACCAATCTGAGTATTACATACTTTATTATTCCACCTAGTGTATTATTATTCATGGGTTTATCTCTATGATTATTTAGGTGAGGCATTTTCCATCGATTGGATTGGCCAAATTTATTTCCAAATCATACTCTTATAGTTTCATCATCCATCAACCTCTCCTCTCATCAAGTTCATTTTATACCATCATGTAATTAATAGTCAACTTTGAGGCAATGACATGGACTCTATTTTGGAGGATGTGATGCCTAAATTTATTCACTACCTTGACTAAGGCATAGGCATGTTTATCTAGGGTATAATACTATAATTAAATGACCTTAATATTAGTGTTCAAAAAATCCACTGATTTTTCCTCTCTTTCTAACTTCTGGGTGAGACGGGTGGTAGTGGTATGCTCTAAAGTGAAAGGGTAAATGTAGAAGTCCTACATATAGTCCAGTATGATAAGTAACAAGACTTACATTTGAGCATATTTGATCTATTGGAAATATTTTATTGATTATGCTTGGTACTCCAATTTAGCATGTTGTTTCAACATCACATTTAAGGGCTTCACTATCTCATCAAATCCAAAAATAAACCTATGTACAAAATTGATTTTCCCAAAGAAAAATTTTAGTTATTTATTGCTATTAGGTAAAGGTAGTTTGGAAATAATACCTTCCCTTTTAGGGTATATAGTAATACTATCCTTCATGATAATGTGACCAATAAGATTACCTTTGGTGATACTAAACACACTTTTATTTGGGTTTAATGAGATGCCATACCTTTTGCATATTTCAAACACTCTCTTCTAGTGGTGCATGTGATATAACCTATAGTATAGAACATGACTAGGTCATCCATATATATTATTATGCACTTACCTATCAGTCCTTAATATTAAATGTCCACTTCCCTTTTAAAGGTTGCACTAGTGTTGATTATCCCAAAAGACATATATTTGTAAGACAATGTGTGCCACTTAGTGGTGAAAGTGGTCTTAGTTCTGTCTCCTAAATTGACTAGGACCTAGTTATAGCCTGAGACTCCGTCCAAGAAGGATATCATCTATGACCCACTCATTATTTGTATTACCTCATCTAGTAAGGGAAATGGGTAATTATATTTATCAAGGCATGGTTCAAATTCTAGAAGTCCACAAAAAGGTATATTTCACTATTCTTATTCCACACTGGGACTACGTTAGCCACCCAAGTGGAGTGGTAGACTAGGGAAATTATGCTTATAAAGAGTAATTTATGAACCTCCTTATGAATCAAGGGCCATAGGATTAGGTTAATCAACCTTTGCCTTTTCTAAAATGTCTTTGAGTAGGTCTTAATGGGATTTTGTGAGTAATTAATCTTGGTAAAAATACGTTAAGGTCTCCATAGGTGTAGGCAATTATGTGTTTATACCTTAGCAACAATTTTTGTAATTGTTCTAATTATTGGTCCATCCAATCTAGACCCACATTGACTATCTATGGGTTCTCTACAGGGATGAAATTAATGAGTAGACACTTCTAATATTTTAACTTAGGCCTTTTATCCTATAAGGTTGGGTCAATTACATGAAATTCTATTTTTAGTCAAATCATCCCCTTTGGGTTCTTATTGCATCCCATCCTTATCCAACTTATTACCAAGGCTATCTTTATCTTTTTCATGTATGATCTGGGCCTCAAATATCCCCTTGTTGTTGAGGAGTTAGATAATTTGATGGTCATCTTAAATTAATGGGAATTTGTTCACATTATAATCCTATGATTAGATCTTTGTATTCCACCAAGTTATTTATATAAGTGAATAATAACCTGTAAGATGTTAGATGTATCTTCCCTAAATGATATACAAGAAAAACACTATATCCACTACCTTGTTTGGATTGATCTCTATATACATATAAAAACCACAAGCCAAGTAGCCCAGGGTTATGACTAGGTTAGCTTTTTAGAAACTTGGTGCTTAGTGTGTAGATGCCTAAATCTAAAGAAGCCAGATTTATCTTCTCATTTATACAATTATATTAAGTGATTATGTGTTTCATGAATGGTTCCACATCTACTTATATTTGGCTAGCTACTCCTCTCCATGGTAACCACATATGCGAGAAATATTTAGCCATATATCCATTTAGGTATTTAGACCAATCTCTATTGAGAAACATACCATATGCTTCTAGGATGTAAACCAATTGAATGTCTATAAAGTGTTGAATCCTAAGTGTAGATTATAATTGGATGTGGATGTTTAACAACTCACCTATCACTTCAAACTTTGATTTATCTAACTAGACCACTATTTTTCATAATTTTATGAGGGCCAGATTGAGATTCTTGCATATGCCTAATGACATCATATTAGTTGAGGCTCTAAAATCTATGAAGTAGTTATACATATTATTTCCAAATAACCAGATGGTCAAAAGGAATGGGGGAACCTCCATATTATTCTTATGGATAAGCACATTGGTATGTGTAGCTTTCAATTTTGGCTAGGCCTATAGGGTGGGATTTTGAGTCAAAGATTTAAAATAGGAACTGTTGCTTTATGATTAGGGTAGGATCATGAAGGGTAATGTTATCCTTGATTTTATTCATATCTTCCACTATGTTTTAACCCCTTTTATTTAGACTAGTTAGGTTTCCATAGGTGTCATAGGCTATTAAGGTCTTGGGTGTGGAGGACATTTCCTATAATTTTGGTTTGGTGGGGTTATACCATTATTTTGGGGAGTTGAGGTAGTAAGGGGCTGCTATTTTTTCCTACTCCTATGGGCATAATTAATCCTTTGGAATGTTTTAAATGCCTACACCTTACTAATACCTTCCTCTAGCTTATTTTATTCTTACATAGATAAGTATAATTTTTCTAATACCATGGTGGTATTAGTGGCTTTACTCAAGTTGGAGGATTTTAGATGATTAAAAACTATCTCATATTATTCCATTTATATTTTGAATATTTTTAAAGTACAACCAAACTCTATGCAATCCATCTCTCCATGTGATATTATGTTATACAATCAACACAAGTTGGGTAGGGATATCTCAAAAATATTAATCTAAGGGAGCCCATTGGGTGAAGGTTTTGTGGGGTTGTGAGGGTGATTGTAGCTCTTGTTTAACATTTTATATATGAAATTTTTGCTGGAGATTTTTATGTTAGATTTGTTCCTTTGTTTTTATATCCCTAAGAAGTCATTTTTGATATTTTATACCATTTATTAATGGAATCTATCTCATTTTTAGTGTACTCCTAATTTATGGTCAATATGTTGTTATCTATGGCTAACATCACTTGATATTGAGTTTGGGTAATCAAATCTAGACCTCCTATGTTTAGGAAAACTAGTGATTGGTTTGAAGTGGGATGACCTAGTGGGAGTTGATACATTATAGGGAGTAGTTGGGGATTGGTGCTTTTTGGTTAATGCTAGGTAAGACATTCAATATAATCATTTATGGTAACATTCCAAGAGTAGGGGTCATGGTGTAGCCTTGAGGATTCATTTTCCTATCCACTTTGATGGTCCCTACATATGCTAAGTCTAAGTATGTTATATTTACATCTCTTCTAAAGAACATAGCCATTGAAGTGTCCAAGGTATTATTTTACATTTGAATTGATAGTTGAGGATTATATGGGTAAAACACAGTTACCTAGCCATACCTTTTTTGAAACCTAGAATTGAAATTTATAATGGGCTCATTAGGATCCCTCTTGATATAATTTAACTACTGGTAGAGGATGTTGGGGTCTATTAATTATCCAAATTGGGTGAGGAAAGAAGAACTAAAATTTTCCCGAATAAGTATAGAGTATTTATGAAGATTTAAGAACCAATCATAGGTAGATTCCATTAGAGTAAAAGGGAATAGCCTGTATGCCATGTCCTCATGTTCTATATTCATGAGTCTCAATTCAATATTATAAGAGGTTATGTATTACTCCATAGTTCATCTTATACTAAGAGTGAAATGAAGAATATGCCTTTTAAGGTTCTTGGGTAGACTATGGACTTTAAATATGTTAATGGCTGAGCCGTCTAATCAAGCCATATTGGGCTACACATTTGGGATAAGTTATGGAGAGGAGATGATAGTGATAAATATAGGTCTAGGATAATTGGACTTGGGTTTTCTATGGAAATGTAAGGGAAAAATTATAAATCTACCTTGATGGAACCTAGCCCTAGTAATATGTGAACTAGTCTATAGGACATTGTATAATCAAACAATAGTTATCATGTTGCTACCTAAAAACTTAATACAACATAGTCATAAAATGAGATGAAATTAAAACAAGCATGGAGTTCCCTCCTAAAGCAAGTTGTTTTTCACTCCATTCTACTCATTAACATGAGATTCCTATGTGATTGGGAATTTTTTGAAAAAAGAAGGTAGAGACAACTATAGACTTTCATCCTCCATTGTAGGACTAATATATGATTATCCAAGGGAATAGTTGTGGGTATTAGACTTCATAAACAAATTATATTTGAATAGTCTTCAAGAGATGCACTATTACCACTAGGATTTTAATACACTATGCCTCACATAGGTTTAATACATATATGAATACTTTTAATGTTGGGCTTATTTTTTCTAAACATAATGGAAAAAGGATTACTTTAGAACCCACAAATAAACATAAAAGAGAGGAAAGGGTAAGATATAAAATGATGCCTCTAGGTATAATGAGATGAATGTAATGATCATTCAAATAAGTGAATATGCCATATTTATACCACTATATACTAAGTTTCACTAAATTTCTATCTCTAAGAATGTATACTAGGGATAGTTTGAGGGAAGTGAGAGTATGCCTTCAATGTGAATTCCTAACAAAGATTAGTACTAAAGGTTTGTTATTGAAAAAACATAAACCTCATATGAAAAATTTCATCTAATCACACAAATGATTAGCACTTACCAAAAGAGAAACAAAATAACTCACACAGAGAATATAATAGCTAAGCACATCATAATCATGACATACAGAATGTGACAAAGTATTAATCCAATCAACATAACATTATTGATATATTAAAAATGAAGATGAAATAAAATTGAACACAAAAAAACCCTTTTGTATAAATAAATATTGTATTCATTTAAAAGATTAAAAATTTCAATAATAATCTATCTAGGCCATTTTTATAGTCTAAAGTGTAGAGGTAAATGCAGGTGAAATCTTGGTAGTTATCTAATATCACTTTCAAGTAATTTTTGGTCAAAACTAAAATATAATATTGTTATTTTATAAATAGATGATTATTAGGGCTTACCTCCAAAAGTAATGAGGATATCCTAGGCCATCATGGCCACTCATTATAGTTACAATCATATTTTAAAATCTGAACCAAAATAAAATCCTAACAAAATTACAACTAATCTATGGGGAACTAATTATAAAAATGTAGAGGCATATAAGAGGGGATATATCCCAACTAATTTTACTAGTCACTCATACATTCTAGCACAACTATTATAAGGTTGAACTCCTTATCCAGCTTGGCCAAGTTCATTGGATGCTCCTTGAATATCACCTCTACTTGAGCTACTAGTCTTTAAGAGATATAAAAACTACTTACATAAAGGCCTAGAATCTTGAGACTTGGTTGATGCTCATAGTTGACTAAGTTGATAATTTAAGCACTACCTAGGTTATGTCCTAGTTCTCTTTAGCCACTTCCCTCTATAACCTTGTCAAATTGAACCAGGTGGATTTTGAATTCTCCTTGGTTGATTAGAGTGTTATCCAAGGTAGAATAGCATGGAGATGTTGACCTCATAAAAGTATGTCAGTGTCTTCTTCTCTCCCTCTTCCAAGGGTTATCTAGTAGTCTGGGCCAAGGTTATCCACTCCTCCATAACCACTCACATGTTCTTGGCATAATTTTAGTTCAACCCCAAATCTAAGGTTATCATCAATTTGAGCTCTGATAAAATCCCCTTGTTGACTAATACTTGCATATTTTGAAACTTCCTATCAATCTTTACGATTCTCCCCATGTAGGCCTACATGTTATAAATAATTACATTAGTGTTAGCCTAAGTCCTCAATACTTTCCCAAGGATTAAGAAAAGTAGTAGGATGGAATCCTTGACCTTCCAAATTACTCCAACTAAAAACATTTTTTGCATTTGGGATTTACGAGTATAGACTTGGATCTTCATGTGCTCAATAATTTTATTAAACATGTCATGGGTATCTTAGAGGATAGGTAATGGGTCCTCAACCATTGTATCTTCTCTAGTAATAGTTTTTAGCTTAGTGAGGAAAAATATATCCTTATGGGTCTTCCATATCACCAAGTTCCCCTCTTGGATGAACCTTTGAGTGAATTTCCTCTTCATGCTCTTAGAGGATATTTCAAAACTCCACTATATATCCAAATTACCTTAGACATCCATCTATGGTATATGTGACCACAATACCATCCATTGGGTTGTTATGGGTATGAGAGGTGTTATTAAAATGGTGATTATTGGTGTAGGTTAAGGTGGAGGGGGGATGGAGGAAGTGGAAGGAGTGAATGAGGAAAGAAGTGGAGGTAGAGGGGGCATAGGAGTTAAAGTAGGGAGAATGAAGGGGGAGGCCCATGATAACATTTGAGCTCATCATTATTATTGGGTAAGGTTCACTTAAAGTTTGGTTGACCCATGGAATGGGTCATCAAATAATAAGGATGAGATAAGTTGACTAAAGATGAAACAAGTGGGGCCTTGGATAAGGGAAAGAGGGGACTGAAGAGGCAATTACTAGGTTGTTACTACTAGGACTAGAGGATTCATCCAGACCTATAAAGGAGGTGGAGTTAGAATTGAAGGCTTTAAAGTTAGAGTTGAAGGATGTGTCACCTTTTAGTTCTTCTTTATCTTTTTCCTTGATTCAGCTTTTGGTATGGTAGTGGATGGTTTTGTTAGGGTGTGGAGCTAAAAGCTTCACCAAGGAGCAGACTAAAATAGGGTCGGGTCTACACAGAAGCTGGCGTCAGTCAGGAGTGACCGACGTCGATTAGTTGCAGTCACAGAGGCACTGACATCGGCAGTAGGGTCGACCGGCGATGGTCACAGGTGAACAGGCAGGAACCGACGTCGATTACCTGCGTGTCTAGAAATCTATTTCCGTGGACAGAAGCGAGTGTTTGCATGATAAGCTTGAGTTGTGGACTCAAGCTTACGTCTCTATTATTAGCATTACTATTTTTAGAGCCCTTGTTGAAGAGGCTTAACTATTTGTTGTAAGAGCATGCTCAAGTTTCCTTTTTATATATGTAGGAAAGATCTTCTTAGCTTAGGATGTTGAAGTGTAGAACTATATGAGTAGAACATTGTGAATGTTTGAAGGATAGTACTGAGTTGCATCAATCCAGGTTGTTGGATTTGATTGTACTTGAGAGAGAGCTCTTGAGGAATAGAGATCTAGTGAGAGATCTTGTTTGCATCTGAGAGAGGTGTGGAAGAATGAAGTTTCTTCATTTGTATTCCTATTGTAAAGAGTTTTAATACAAGTTTTCAGGGTGTTTTCTTGTATATCTTGTTCTGTGCTATTTATCATTTCAGTTACTTATCTATCTGATTTATTTCCATGTTTATTGCTTTCATAATTGTAATCTATTGTAATCACTTGTAGGAACCGGCATCGGTAGTACAGAAACTAATGTCGATCATACAGAGACCGACGTCGATAGACCAGGCACCAAGGTCGGTCAGGTAGAACCGACGTCGGCTAGTGATAGGTCTACAGGTGGCCGAGGTCGGTCACAGTCAGAAAATTTGGGTGGACAGATTGTTGAGAACGAGTCCAAGACACCCACCAGGAGGTCTGAAAGGGTAAGTAAGCCTCCAATTAGATATTCTCCTTCCTTATATTATTTATTGCTAACCGATGGTGGAGAACCAGAGAGTTTTGAAGAAGCATTACAGGTGGAGTCCAGGAGTAAGTGGGAGCGTGGCATGGTTGAGGAGATGGAGTCCTTAAGAGAGAACCAAACATGGGATTTGGTTGAATTGCAAGCTGGTAAGAGAACACTAAAGAATAGATGGACCTACAGGTTGAAGGAAAGTGAGGATGGACAGATGAGATATAAGGCCAGATTAGTGGTAAAAGGATTTGCACAGAAACCATGTATTGACTTTGGTGAGATTTTTTCTCCAGTTGTTAAAATGACTTCAATAAGGGTTGTATTGTCTTTGGTTGCTTTTGAGGATTTGCATCTCGAGCAGCTAGATGTTAAGATAGCATTTCTTCATGGAGATCTGGATGAAGAAATTTATATGGAACAGCCAGAAGGATTTGAGGTTAAGGGTAAGGAGAAGTTTGTGTGCAGGTTGAAGAAAAGCTTGTATGGCCTCAAGCAAGCTCCAAGGCAATGATACTTAAAATTTGACAGGTTTATGACTGAGCATGGCTATAGTAGGTGTCAATCAGACCATTGTGTGTATTTCAAGAGATTTGATAATAGTAGATATATTATTCTATTGTTGTATGTAGATGACATGCTGGTTGCAGGGTCTCACATGCAGGATATCTCAGAGCTTAAGGTAAAGTTAGCTGAAACGTTTGCTATGAAGGATTTGGGAGTAGCTAAGAAAATCCTTGGCATGAGCATTAAGAGAGATAGGAAAAATCATAGGTTGATATTGTCTCAAGAAGATTATGTGAACAAGGTGTTGGAGAGGTTTAATATGCAGGATGCAAAATCGGTAAGTACACCTATGGCTGGACATTTTAAGTTAAGTAAAGAACAATGTCCTAATTCACATGATGAGGTAGAGTACATGAGTAAGGTTCCATATTCTTCCACAGTAGGAAGTTTGATGTATGTAATGGTGTGTACTAGACCAGAAATTGCCAAAGCAGTGGGAGTTGTAAGTAAGTATATGGCTAATCCAGGTAAGGAACATTGGAAGGCAGTTCAATGGATCCTTAGATATCTGAGAGGAACCAGTAGTAGACACTTGTGCTATGGAGGTTCAGATACTTCTCTACATGGTTATGTAGATTCAGATATGGTAGGGGATTTGGATGGCAGGAGGAGCACCACAGGTTATGTTTTTACTGTAGGTGGAACGGTGGTTAGCTGGATATCTAAGTTGCAGAAGGTTGTTGCCTTGTCAACTACAGAAGTAGAGTATATTGCAGCCACAGAAGCTAGCAAAGAGATGATATGGATGACATGGTTCATGGAAGAGCTTGGAAGGGAGCATGGGAGTTGTAGATTGTATAGTGACAGTCAGAGTGCAATCCATTTAGCTAAGCACTCAGCTTTTCACTCAAGAACCAAGCACATACAGCTAAGGTACCACTTCATATGACAGGTATTGGAAGATGGTGAGTTGAAGCTAGAGAAGATCCATATAGACAAGAATCCTGCTGATATGTTAATAAAGCCAGTTACAAAGGAGAAGTTGAATCTTCATTCAACTTCTATTGGTCTTCATGATTGAGTTGAAGATGGAGGAGCTAGAAGATGTTGCTGTGCAGGTACTGGTGCAGCTAGTTTATCTCCAAGTGGGAGATTGTTAGGGTGTGGAGCTAAAAGCTTCACCAAGGAGCAGACTAAAATAGGGTCAGGTCTACACAGACGTCGGCGTCGATCAGGAGCGACCGACGTCAGTCAGTTGCAGTCATAGAGGCGCCGACGTCGGTAGTAGGGTTGGCTGGTGACGGTCACAGGCAAATAGGCAGGAACTGACGTCGGTTACCTGCGTGTCCAGAAATCTATTTCCGTGGACAGAAGCGAGTGTTTGCATGATAAGCTTGAGTTGTGGACTCAAGCTTGCATCTCTATTATTAGCATTACTATTTTTAGAGCCCTTGTTGAAGAGGCTTAACTATTTGTTGTAAGAGCATGCTCAAGTTTCCTTTTTCTATATGTAGGAAAGATCTTCTTAGCTTAGGATGTTGAAGTGTAGAACTGTATGAGTAGAACATTGTGAATGTTTGAAGGACAGTACTGAGTTGCATCAATCCAGGTTGTTGGATTTGATTGTACTTGAGAGACAGCTCTTGAGGAATAGAGATCTTGTGTGCATCTGAGAGAGGTGTGGAAGAACGAAGTTTCTTCATTTGTATTCCTATTGTAAAGAGTTTTAATACAAGTTTTTAGGGTGTTTTCTTGTATATCTTGTTCTGTGCTATTTATCATTTCAGTTACTTATCTATCTGATTTATTTCCGCATTTATTGCTTTCACAATTGTAATCTATTGTTGGTTTGATCCCCCAACAGGTTTGACTATGATGATGGGGGTTGTATGGGTTGATGGTAGAGGAATTAGATCCATGAAGGGGAGTGTGAGGCTAACTAGACTATACACCAAGAGGTTCCTTATTAGATGTGATAGGCTCCCAAAATTTTAAATCACACCCATTATTAAAGGAATACCCACAACAGGCATTAGGAGAACTCTAGGCTATGAGATGGGTGGATCAAAAGGGAATGTAGAAGTGACAATGCTTAAAAGGATCATTGACAAGGTACTTATGTGAAATATGGAAGGAAAGTAATCAAAAATATAGGTGGAGATGGAGGTGAACCAATGGGAACTAGAATAGGGAATTGGAATATAGTAGGATAAAGTGGTGGAATGGTTACAAGAAGAGATGGAGGGGTGAGTGGGGGAACCTAGATGGGTGCATATTGATTGCCTAGATTAGGTCTTTCTTTATAAATACTAACCATGTCAAATATTAGAGGTTGTGGTATAGGTGGTTGACAAAGTTGTACTTGTATTACCTAACACTATGTAGTTTGGGCTTGGCTCCACTAGAGCCTTGTCACTAGTGTTATTGCAAGAGGCATAGATGGAGATTGAGGATCTAGGTCCACTAAAAGAGGTGGACGTAGAGTGTGAGGAAAAAATTGAGGTAGAGGTAGAGACTAAATAGGTAGGACCACTAGTAAAAGTGAAATAGGAGTAAGGGCTAGAGTTCAGTGAGGAAAAGGTGGTGGGATGCCCTACAATATTATCTAGTAAATTACCAGAGCTATCAGAGTCAGGTCCTCCATAGACTAGGTAGGAGTTGGAGGGGTTGTCGATGGGCCTTCCTAATTTTTTTAAACTTTATTATTACTTTTAGTTGCTATTAGGGATATCACCTCGTAGTAATTGATGGAATTTACATAAATCTCATCATTATCCTTAGCTTAATGGCCATATTTGATGTTGAACCAAGTTTAATACTGCACCAAGAGGATTTGAATCACCCCTCTAGAATCCCAGTACTAGGTTTTACATTTTTCCATGGTGAAGGAGTTTCTCCTAGCAACCATATTTTCAATGGAGGGGAAATCCATGTATATGTGCCCCCATATGGTGATTAGGAGTGAGAGAAACACCTTTTAATGAAACTATACATAGAGTTAAAATATGTCATTATTTAGTTGATAGGTGATATTTTTCTATGCTAAGTGATCAAGCATAAAATATGGTAGGTGTAGGGGGTATTAAAGGAAGATTACAACTTGAATAAATATTATGGCATCTCAAATTATCTTTGATATCCAAGACATGAGTGATTCATTGACTGCCTAGTACACCACTAGGTAAAAGTGGCCATAGACATCTTAAAATTGTTAGTGGAATTTGTGGTGATTACATTTTAATAAAACCATGTGGATAATTGAGCAATTAAGAACCCATGCTAGAAATGTTGAGATCTTGAATGAGAGCATCCCAAAGATGGCATCATGAAGGTGACTCATCATGTATAAGTTGACCTCATATAGAGAACTTATAATGGCATGGACCAACTTGAAGTTGATCAAACCTCCAAGGTCTAGGATGTTAGAGCGAGGTAGGATCAAGTGTAAAAGGGTCACCCATAACTCATTAACATGCTCCTAGTCTAAGTCCATGAATAATCAATTTAGTAGGATAATACCTACTCAGACCTCCTCTTGGAATATACAAACCATCTAGGCATTCATTTCGTTTAACCTACTTGGCATCAAGGTTTTTATCTCAACCATGGTGAACATCATAAATTTGGTGATCATTCATACAGATTGACACTACCAATGCATTATATGAGAATGATAAGTTTAAGAGGGAGTAATATACATTAAAGGTATTCGTTGATATGTTATAAATTTGGTGCTTAGAGGTGGGTGAAGATACCCAATCATTAACATCATCTTTCACATGAATATATTCGTAGAGGACATCTCCTAGTATGTCAACACATGGAAATGCCTCTAGTTTGGCTACAACTCTATGAAGTCTTCATATTTTATAGGATCAAAAGGAATCCTCGTATTCAACCAAATGATTATTAACATCTATAGAATTCATAGGGACCTTTTTTATTACTTTGAATGTGTCATTATATTGTTTATATCTAGTTAAACCACCAACTATTGTGGCATCTTGATACTCAGGATTGACCTTCAGGTTGAAAGATGTAGTGGTCATTAAAATAAGACAAGGGAAATTGGGAAGCTTTAGTTGTCAAAGGTGTATGATATAAGGGTTATGTGTATCTTTTAAAGTAATAAGTCTGATATATATTCTAATGTAGAAATGGTAACCATTAATGACACTCCTTTGGGATTTATAATATATGTAGATATCTCCTTGCATTAATGGCATTTAACAGATCACTTGTTGCAAATTTGAAATTAGGTTGGTGGCTAGATTTTCTCCCTGTTTCTAAATCTAGAATTGAATTTTGAGTCCATGATCCTCCATCACTATGAAGAAATAAAAATGGTGATGGGATGCTTTCAAAACTATATAATTGGGTCTAGCTTCCCATTCTTTTAATGATTAGATAATTGTAGTCATGCATTCACATCTCTTATTGGCCCCTCATCCAACTCTTTCTTTATAAAACATGTCACCCACCAATTAGTCTTTTCATTAATGGTTAATACCTAGGCATGATCTTTACTCCATGTCATTCCCATAGATTAGATGATGTGTCACCTAGGGACATGCACCACACCACGAATGGCCTTGGTTAACCACTCATACCTAATTCTAGGTTTCCAAACTCATAGGTGGAAACTATTTAGTCTTCACTCTAAATGATGTGGTGATTTCCCATTGGACCAACATCTCCTAAGATTCAACACCTCTAATAGGTTTGGGAGATAGGCCTCTATGAATCTAAATCATGTAATGATTTTTTCATTGGGTTAGGCTCTCTAAGCCTCTCTCCTAGGATCTAACATCTATTATAGGTCTGGGGAGATTAGCCTCTCTAACTCTGAATGACATGGTGATTTACCATTGGGTTGGGATCTCCTAGGCTTTGATATCTTTGATAGGTTTGGGGGACTAGCCTCTCTGACACCAAATTACTTGGTGATTTTCCATTAGGTTGGGCTCTCCCATGCTCTAACATCTTTTATAGGTCAGGGGGATTGGCCTCTCTAACTTTAAATGATTTTGTAATTTCTCATTGGTCTAAGCTCTCCTAGTCTTTGATATATCTAATAGGTCTAGGGGTACTAGCCTCTTTGACTTTGAATGACATCCCAATTTCCCATTAGGATGGACTCCACAATATAAACAAAATGATTAATGAAGATAAAAAAGAAAATGATTCATTAAAACTTACTTGTCAAACATAGAGAACTCAATTTTCCATAAAATATAATGATTTTGTTGCTTTGGGAAGGAAAATAGACTGTAGGAACATCCCTTGTGGAAATTAACCTATAACATTAGTTCCATGATATGATAAATGAGAACAAACACTACTTAGTTGTTTCTTAGAAAAGTTAGAAAGGAGGTTTGTTACTACTTAAATGGAATTAATGAAATTTATATTCTAAAGTTTTGAGTTGGTGTCATAGGTGAGAATAAAAAAATGGGATAACTCTGAAGCTTTGGTTCATGAAATTCTTAGAAGGATCCCCCATTTTGGAGAAAAGGGGGCATGTTGGCCATAATAGTTTCCATTAATAACTTCCACCTATTGATCCACTTAGGCCTAATCTACTATGTTAGCATATATTTAGGTTCTATCTCATCATCCTCTATAGTTATTAGATTTATTTTATGTGCTTTCCTTCTTTGTAAAGTCTCATGTGTCGATATGCACATATATCTAAATACATCCTACATAAAGGGTGCACACTGAAGACTACAAAGAGAGTTGGTCACATAGTATGACTGATAGCTTTTAAAGGGTGCTGAGAGAGATATTATATTTAAATTCATAATTTCCCAAATTCCTTCTATGTCTAGTCTCTTAGGATGGTATTTACAGTCTGTGCCTTTGCTTGGAACTTGGTTTAGTCTGTGAAGAGAATGTCGTGTAATAAATATCATAGTCTACATTTTACAAGGTAATAAACATGAACATATTTGATTTGGCATGGTAATTAACCATTTGGGTTTGATAAGTGTTTGAATAATATTTCACAAGGATATTTGAATGTCTTGAATTTGCTCTTCATGATTTGGAATTGCTCCTTACACACTTCTTTCTTTTGATGTTTGAAGTCAAAGAGACTTATACACTCTAACTTGTGTGTCATTCTGGTATGATTAAGGGTATTTTTATGGGATTCATATTCATAACTTATTATATGTACATATAAACACTTAGTTTATGAGTGAAACTAATCTGATTATCGAGTGTAGGTGTGGATAGAAAACATCTATGTGTAGACTTATTTTAAGAGAACTTGGCACTGTGTAGGCACTTGACTATTTTTGTGGTCCTTATGATTTTATCTCTTATTAAAGGGGGTTAATTTTAATGTTAACATGAACCTAGGATGTAGAAACATTCAAACAAAGCACAAGGTGATAGGTGATAGTAGTAAAGGTAAGTCAACTTTTAATAATGGTTTTTATGGTAAATTTTCTTTGGGAAAGAAACTTAAGGGTAAAATGGTAGAGATTTAGGAAATTTTCCCACATCTATATTTGTCTTTAATAATTTAAAATGCATTGGTAGGCAAGTTTTAGACATAATATTGACATTTTCATGTAATGGGCTACTAGAAGATGGACTCCAAGATGGCATGTTAAATTTTTTGCAATGAATAATGGATTTTTATTAATTTATTCTAATCATTAAGAGGACTACATAATAGTACTAGTTGGAGGTCCATGGTTTTTGGGTATATCTAGCTTAGTTTTGAACAAATGTAAACATGGATTTGATACAGAAAAAGAAAATATTAATGTCATGTTGATTTTGGTAAGGTTACCTAGTCATCCTATGGAATTTTTGGAAGAGGATATATTTATAAGTGTGGCTAAAAAATTTGGGTACCTAATATATTTCTATGTTTCTATTAAGGTAAGAACTAAGCTAGTGTATCTAAGGTTCTTTGTTAATACTTTCATGAATAAAGAGCTCCCTTCTTGTGTGATTTTGTACTCTGGTAGGGGTGAATGGATTCATAAAATTAAATATGAAAACTCAATTTATGAAATGTGAAGGTTGTAACCATTTAAGTCATATTATTAGAAGTTTTCCAATTTTTTTATCAAAAAATGCCATTCTTATTTGCCTAAAGTTAATAACCTAGCATGGAAAGAATAATAAAAATGAATTTTATAAGTCTATCAATCATAATAAAATTATGAAGGATAATAGTATTGATAAGGTAACAAGGGCTGAGTTATAAGAAAATATTGATAGCATAATCCCTTCAAAGGAAGTTGGTAAGAGGGTCATTAATTAAAGATACTGATGGGTTGGATTCTATAACAACTAAAGGGTATGAAGGTTTATAGAAAGGATCTATGGTGGGAGATGTTTCAAAGGTTACTAAAGATCAAGAAAATTAAAAGTGATCATATTTTTTTAAAGGATTTGCTTGGTGAATACCTTAAGAAGACAGTTATTACATAATAAGAAGGACCCCCTAAATCAAATGTGATAAGATCATGCCAATAGGTTACCAAGTTTCTCCTCATAACACTAATCAGTCTCATTATCTACAATATATGGAGAGGGAAGATTTAGAGGAGATAGTGCCATGTTCACTAAATGAAGGTAATAATTCATTGCGTGAAATAATTTTTACCAAGGCTACATTGGATGATAATTATGAATATCAAGAGAAATAAATTTTAAAGGATTTATAATACTTTTTATTCATTGATAACTAGTAAAATAAATTTTGATAATGAAGTTAGTATTATACCAAGTAAACAAAATGGAGTGCAAAGATCACTGTATGATGGTTCTTCACAAATGTTAGAAAACTACCTCAATTATAAATTCATAGAATAAAGACTTAAAAAGAGATTGTAGATGGGTTGAAATCCACAATTTAAATGACAACCATTAATCCCCCCTTCCTAGTACATTTTATATGAAGTTGATAAGTTGGAATATTAGGGGGTTGAATAATATAAATAAGCATAAAATCTTAATGGATTTGGAAATAAATAATATTCCAAGCATTTAGCTATTTAAGAGACAAAAATGGATGAATAAATGGTGGAAGAAACACAAAATAAAATCTGTAAGGAAGCTAAATTTTTTAGTGTTAGTTCTGTAGGGGCATTTGGATGGATTACTACTTTTTTGAATGATAAAATTATTGAGGGAGAGGTTTTGATTAAAAACAATCATCACCTAGAAATTTTATTTTATGATTGGGTTTAAATTTTCGCTTGTATACTTTCAAATGTTTATGCTCTATAAACACATGTAGCTCATCTTAGACTATGGACTGAGATTAATATGTTTAGATCTAATTATGAGAATATTAGTTTGATGGTTGTAGGGTATTTGAATATGCCTCTTATTCATTGTGAAAGAAGGAGGTATTCAAGATTTCACTAGAATTATGGATGATCTTGTAACATTTATTTCTAATAATGGTCTATTAGATGTTGAGTTAAGAATCTCTCCTTATACCTAGTCAAATATGTGTTTGGGGAATATTTTTATTCAAACTCACCTAGATCATGTTCTTATTTCTATTAATTGGTTAACTCATATGGATATTTGTTTGTTTTCTCTCCATAGAATTGGTTCTGATCATAATCCCCATGTTATTAATGTGGACTATAAAATTAAGAAAGAGATAACACATTTCAAGGTTGAGCATATATTGTTTTATCATCCACAATTGGTTGAAAGGATTAAATAATGGTGGAGTATTGAATTCTCATGGATTACTATGTTTAGATTGGTGAATAAACTTAATAATGTTAAAATAAATGTTCAAGTATGGAATAAGGATGTCTTTTATAACATATTTGAATAGAATAAGAATGTAATAAATGTTCTTACAATTTTAGAAGAGCATTATGACATGATTATATTTCAAATGAAAAACTTATTGAGGAGAAAATGCTATTGAGTGAATATCTAATACCACTACCAACTCAAATAAGGCCTTTGTATGCTCATGTTAAAGACATATATATTCAACCACTATCCTACTACTTGCCTTGCCTAAAACATTAGGTGTAGGCATAACTCATATATATAGCTTTGTATGTACCTTTAACCTATCATTAGCTTCTCACCTATATGCCAAAATAGCAATGAATACTCGATCAAATAAGTGGGCATGAAAATAGGAAAAATTTGTGGACCTTTCCAATATTCCATCATTCACAACATCATCAAGTATATATCATGTAAGCACTTGGAGCATAGACTAAAAGGTAGTCTCTTAATACTCATCATTACCTAGACCTACACAAACCAACACAATACATCAAATAACTACCCAAATAAATAAGTAATGAAGTAAAAAAAACATACATATATACATTATCAACCTACCCTTAATTACCTTAAGGGGATTAACATCCACCACATCCTTCATGATAACCCCACCTCTTATAAATAATGGTGCCTATCTATGCTTCACACACCATGATATATATGCATTACTTTATCTTCTTCATCCACATCTAGTATGTCTAACATTGGATATTACTATGTCAATAGAATTGGATCCAAATCCACCATTGATGGTCTAGGACTACTCTCTAGCCAGCTATAGACTGAGAACTCCTCACCCAAACTCATGGGGTTGGTGTAACATCCTAAGCCACACCAAATTTCCATGTCACTCACTCATACAAAAATATCTCAAATGAATTGACCCAATGGTCATGCAACTAGAAACTCACCCTATCCCATCTCAACTAAAAAAATCCTCAGTCTACCCCTCAAATCCCTTGTAGTGTCTCCAGTTAACATATCTAGTAATTAACCTATTCAACACTTTTCAACAACATATCATGTTCCTCTTGGGAACATGAATAGTACTATTCCATCTAGCTAAAAACATTTATGGCTTATCCCAATCCACTCATGGAAACCCCACTAGTCTAGTTACCATAATATGTTCATAGGCCTAATAGTGCAATAATGTTGAATATCTAATGCCACCCATGCACAACTACTAAGTAAAATTGTACAAATCCCAATATAAGTGAACTATCATAGTGGGACCCCATAATTATATGGTCATGTGATCCTATATGTCCTACACTATACCATGTATCATGTATGAAATGGATATGCCACTCCTATCCACACCAACAAAAGAATCTAGTAGTAGCACCAAATAATTTTCCAACCATGGAACATTAGCCATGATAATCATAGAAAATAATACATAACTTCTAATAGCTTCCCAATGAGTCCCATTAGGCATCACTACAAAGTACCTTATAGCTCACTCTATAACTCAGTCTCTAATGGCCTCATATAATAGTAACCTCTAGCCAGTAATGGGTAATTTCAAGATATTGTACACATCCTTTAGTGTCATAGTAATCTCACTAGTAGGTAACTAGAATGTATATGTATCAGCATTCTACCTCTTGAAAAAATTTATCATTATATGATTATCCTAGGGGTATTAGATCTAATGATGCTACGTGGCCTAAATCCACTTTGTCAACCACCACCATATTGACATCTATCAAGGTAAATACCTACAAACACTCCATCATTTGACCACTCTAAAACTCTCTCATGTGCACATCTAGCTGAAACATATAACCATATCTTGAATTAGCATCTAAGAATACTAGATAAACATGTAGTAATAGTCATTAAGAAAAATTGGAAGGAAAACTAGTATACTTGGCTTAGTGAACACTAGCACTATATGATGTATAGTAGTGATGGACAATAGTTCCATGCCTAGTATAATAAATCCATGACCATGATACTAATACCATACTCAGGACAATACTACTATATTTCAAAATAGGGCCCTAAATTGCTAAATTTTCTTCAAAGAAATATTAAAACAACACAACAAATATAATAAATGTTCAAAATTGAACCAAGAGGAAAAACATTAATATTAAACATAAACACATAATTTATTTTCTTACAAAGGCAAGCATTTGAAGATTGCATGAATAGAAAGTTGGTTACAAAACCAACTAACTAGTGCAAGCAACCTATATCAAAAACATAAACTAACAAATATATTTGGATCATAATCCAAAAAATCCATCCTGGATCCAAAGGGGTATAGTAGATGAATGAATTGGAGAGATGAATCAGAAGTCATCAAAAAAACTCTATCTTAATTAAAATTGGTGTATTATACATCTGACATTGACTAAAACTAATGTTACTCCATAAATAATCCCATCCCTATAAGTTGTCAAAAAAAATGGATGATGAACATGATCAAAGCCTTCTCATCCCCAGTGATCATCATTTCATACTACATTAGAACAAAATCAAGCATGTCCAACTACATCTAACCACAAAAGTTCCCACATAAGAACCTATCCAAGTGATAAGACCCCATATTATGTATGCCACATCTTCCTAATGTCCAACAAATGTTGACAACATTTTCTTAACACTAAAGGTGCTAGAAAACCCTATTAATCATACTATCACTAATGACTAATCAAAGACCAACAAATTCAATATCTTCTCCCTTATCTGGTGAGAGGTGAGAAATTGTGCACCAATAAAATCAAAATAAACTAACATTGTCCACTCCATGTCATGAATATTAGATATAAAATGTCAAAAATGGAATTGAAAACAAAAAAACACAATCCAAATTATTGCTACTACAATAAATCCTTATATTGAGCCTAGTAGCTCACATAAGATGGGTGAACCACTGAGCACTCAAAATATGGTGTCAAGTCCATCAAGACCATATATCTTTACCATATAAGATGCCTCCTAATCAAAGGAAGTGTTAGAATAACTAGAATAATTATATCAATTAGAATATCTACTGATAGAATGATCTACAAAATTGGTCTCAACTTTCTTTTTATGTGGAGAGTGAGGTCATCAAGAAGGAAAAACATCTTTAAGATGTCCAATACTACCAAATTTGAGAAATTATGGATGTTTTTGATTCTAAAAAAATATAAAAAAAGGTGAATCACTTGAATAATTGTAGGAGTGAGAAGAATGTCTATGGTGATGTTTGTATTTGGAAGATCCTAGAGAGTGTTATCATGAATGTTATGTAGACTATTGAGAATTATGTGGATAATGTCATTGAAAGTGTTTCAAATAATGCTTTTGAAACTATCATTGTACATGGTGATGATCTCTATGCTAGGACCTATTATTTACATAATGAGCCTCTTTAATAGGCATACTTCTCTTTTATGTAAATTATCTCTCATGTTGAGTCAACAAGTCATAAATGGAGTCAAATGTGGCACCATTAAGCTTATCACTAACCTATAACATTTCCAAAAAATTAGTGTATGTAGAACTAAGACCATTCAATGTGATGGAAATCAACATGTCATCATCAATTTTATCTCATGTAGTAATGTATTTTTGTTTAAGCTTTTTCATGTGAGAAATGCATTCAAAAATGTCTTCATTATCTACCAATTTATTGTTCAAAAGTTGCATAAGAATTTCAATCTTATTATATCCAAGTTTTTTTTCCTTACAAAACTTTTAATGCTTTCCACATTTTCCATGCACCAATTTTTACTACTTCAATATGAATGATAACATGTTTAGTGTAAGATGATTTAAAAAGTGTGAGTGCACACTTATTACATTTTTGGTACTCAACCAAATTTGTAGCTTCATTTGGTGGTGTGGTTTCTTTTTATATGATTTCCCATAAATAATTAAAAAATAGGGTGTTATCCATGTTTCTACTCCATTATTTATAATTTTTAGGTGATAATTTAACATTTTCTAAGATCCAACTCACAATTTTTTCCATGATGCAACAAAAGAGAAAAAATAAATAATACTATTGGGGTTTGGCCTTTAACTCTAAATAGATTATGATTTACAAAAAAACTAGACTTGTCAAAATATTATACTGTACACCATTATATATCCTATAACACCACTTTTAATGCTTTGGTTATACACATCTAATTCAAAGGACATTTGGATCAAAACATATAGTTTTAAACCTATACAAATATAAGTCAAACGAAATTTGGACCAAAGCATACAATTTCAAACCTTAATCCTTCTTGCTTTAAGTGAACATACAAAATCATGCTAAGCATCTTGCCTTTTATAAATTCAAACATTTAATGGCGACAAATTCTACTTCACATAAAACATTTGAATAATATAAAAAAATACACTAATATGGTAAAACCTTTCACTACACCTTTTCCTTTGTTTAACCCATCAATTTTAGGGTTTGAAAGTATAAGAAACTTCTTTTACTATTTCATACATAATAAAATTATTTTAGTATGCCATACACTATCACCCATTGGAAATCATGTTTATTTTTATTAAAATCCCTTTACCAATAATGACACAATAATATTCTTACTTGGCTAATATAAAATTAATATTAAATCATTGTTAAAAAAAATTAAACCTTGCCACTTTTGTGTAAGGCCCCATGAATCAATGTAAAGACAAGGAATTTAAAAAAAAAAAAAAAAATCTAATTCACACACTTACCGCATGCGGGTCAAAATAATTTATGAATACTCTCTACCACTAAATCTTTGGTGTAGGTCAAAATAATTTCTAAATTCTCTCTACTACCAAATATTCAAATCATTCTATGTTGCATCATAATATTTAAATCTTCTTCTGATTTTTTATTATAGATCTACTATGTCAGGTTTGATTTATTATGCTATACTAAAAATCTTCATTTCACCATACAAGTTAATGAATCACCTTAAAGCTTAAAAAAAATTGAATCTAGATTATTATAATATTATAAAATATTGATACTACTCTCATAAATATGTAATATGCTAGAGTTTTTTGGACTTTTTATTATACCACTAGTGTGTAAGAAATTGTGAACTTGTGAATACCAAACAAATCATTCTAGCTTGTGGCACCACCGTAAAATATTTCTCTAAGGCATTTGGATACTATTAAATCCTATCATACAATACATCTATTAAAAAAATATTCTCTCCTCTTTCACATTCAATTATCTAGATATAAATTCTTCAATCCTCCTCTTCAATAACATGTGCTTTGATACCACTGTTCAAAATTAAACCAGGAGGAAAAACATTAATATTTAATATAAGCATATAATTTATTTTTGTATAGAGGCAAGAAATTAAATCTTACATGAATATACATTTGGCTACAAAAACAACCAATGGGTGAAACTAACCCATATAAAAATAATGAAATAACAAATATATTTGGATCATAATGCAACACTAATAATAAGAAAAGTGATAGATTCCTTAATAGGGTAACCTCATCCCTAGCTTGGATAAGAGCTTCCACATCCTCATATTGGGTCACACTTACTCATCATCTCCTTGGCATGTCTCTAAGATTAGATAAAACAATATCTATCAACTCAAATGGTTTAAATGATTTGCCAAACCAATCAACCAAACTATTTAATTCATGCCTCATAAATGCCACTTACCTAAGATTGACCTTGCACACCAATTTTAGAAACCAATACCAAATTATACCAAACATCATATCTTGGGAACAATGACTCTAATTTTTTATCTATTTCTTATGCATGGGACTTGATCATGATATCACTTAACCTATACTAATTTCACTACTATCTTGATCAATTCAACTCTATAAAATGACAAAACCTATATTTCCTTAACAATCTCAATATTAACCAAAGGTATATCCTAATCTCAATTTAAAACCAACTCCATTAAAATCACCATATTATTCAAAATTAAAATAATATTACCAAAGATAACTATCACTAATATTCTTACCAACATCACTTTTGGTTTGATACCCTTATCACATTCTTGGATCTTTTACCAAAAGGGGAACATACTATATAGATTTAAATAGATATACATATAGGTTCTTATATTCAAGTACACAATTTGACTCAAATATATAAGGTTCCATGATCTTGTTAGATATTAGTTTAGACACATAGATTGGTTTAGATATACATTAGCACAAACCCATAGATTGGTTCAGACACATAGATTAGTTTGGATATGCATTTTTAAAAACACATATATTAGTTTAGAAACATATATTGGCTTAGATATATAGATAGGCGCAAATATTCAAATACATAACTTTACTCATATTTCTAGGGTTTCATGATCTTATCAAATATTATTTTAGATACATTGTTAAATTACTTAGATATCAGGTCTGGGGGCATGATGCATGACACATATCCTCAATCCCTTAGGGTTCTACTTGATTATAAAAATGGAATGGAAATACATACCATTCTCTATGATCAGATTAATAAATTACACTCAAATTTCCACATGATATCACTAGGATTTCACCATTTTGGGACACATGGTCATCTATAGTTGTTGATCCATAGTTTTTCACTAGACCTAGATTATGTAGGTCAAGCAATAGTTCTGACATTTAATTGTAGGTTACATTCTTAGATTCAGTCCAAATATCATAGTGGGGGAAAGTAAGCCTTGTTTCTCTAGTTATAGATTACATTCTCAGATTTACTACAAAGATTAGAATGGGAGTAATTAGTCCTTGTTTTTCCATAGTTACAAATTATAATATAAGATTTAGTCTAGATATTAGAGTGGGGGAAAGTAGGCCTTATTTTTCCATAGTTACAAATTACACTCTCAAATTTAGTCTAGATAATAGAGTGGGGGAAAGCAAGTCTTGTTTCTCTAGCTATAGATTAAATTCTTAGATTTAGTCTAGATACTAGAGTGGGGGTAAGTAAACCTTATTTATCCATAGTTACATACTACACTCTTAGATTCAGTCTAGATACTTGATTGGGGGTAAGTAGGTTTTGCTTTTCCATAGTTATAGATTATAATCTTAGATTTAATATAGATACTAGACGGGGGACAAGTAGTCCTTATTTCTCCATATTTACAAATTACACTCATATTAGTCCAGATATGAGAGTGGGGGAAAGTAGGCCTTAATTCTCCATAATTATATAATACACTCTCAAATCTAGTCTAAATACTAGAATGGGGGAAATTATGCCTTATTTCTCCATAGTTATACATTACTTTCTTAGATTTAGTTCACTAATCAAATTTAGTATATGGGGCACCCACATCATGGATTTACTCACATACATCATTCCAACTTCTATCCACTTCTTTTTAAAAGATGTGGGCTAGGGATGTAACACATCTACATAGGTAAGTATAGGTACGCATTTTCTCTTTTTATTTTACTCTAATATGTTCATTTCATTGCATTACTAGAATAAAAGGGGTGAAAATGTATACACCCTAATTTGGTCAAGCAACCACAAGTATTATGTCTTTTATTTCTCTTAAATAATAAGGTCTTAGTAATGGATGTGACTCTTGTTCACATGGTCATGTTGGGTCTTTTAGTTTATTTTATGCCTTTTTCCCCTATTTTATACACCCCCAATGGTCCTAGGTCATTCCCTTCTAGTCACAAGCCTCACTAACATATTTTTTCTAGTATGTACTTAGTTTTATGACTTTAGGACATTAGTGCCATAAGTGAACACTAGTGCCATATTGTTACTGACTAACTTTGGTGGTAGTGTCTAATGCTCATTTTATTACTATTTTTTTAATCTTATCCCTTCTTTGAGCCTTATCTTATGATTTTATCTCTCTCTTGTGTCTTTTTAGCTAGTGAACAAAGGTCTTACATTTAAATCAAATATCCTTCTATATAAAGATCCTCTCAAGGAATTTTAAATATAGCACTTATTATTTTGGCATATAATTACATAAAATCAATCAATAGTACAATTCAAAATACAACATACTACTCAACCATCACACATAAATTTACATGCCTAATCAAATAAGGGCTATGTAAATGTCATTCTAGACTACTATGTGTGTTTATTATGCACATTCACTATGGGAGAACTACATGCAATTTGATAACCCTCTCATTGGGGTTAATTTAGGTAATGGCTAGGATAATAGGGGTTTTGTTATGTGTGATCATAATATTCCACAACCTAGGTTTTACTTCATTTTAAATTTAATCTTGATGTTGTTTTATGTGTGTAGGTTTTCGTTAGGTTTTGGAGAAGAATAAGCCAAACTGTATCATTGATAGTGAATTAGGATTTTTACACACAGGAATAGGCTTGGAAGACTCAGACATGGGTGCTCCTAAAAGATTATAATATTTCTCACATAGAGGACTCTAACACCATAAGTAGACATTAGCACCATAGTGTTATTATCCATAATAGGGTGCTATTATCCAAGAGGATTTTTGACATGTAAACCCTATTCATAACACTCAAACCTATCTTTTTAGAAATCTATAGCTTCCAAATCTTTTATCTCAGGTATTTTTCATCTATGTACCTATTTATCTCATTCATTTATTTAGTTTACATTAGTTATTTAATAATTTATTAGATGTGTTTATTTCATATTCTACACCCTAATTTATTATTCTCAACCTATTAACAACCTAATATTTACACCCCATAAACCATAAAATTTAAAATAGGATCTAGGTGTTAAAAACCATCTTGGATAATATCATCATACCTTGGATAGTATCACTATGGCACTAGTCTCCACTTATGACACTAGTGTCCTTTATGCAAGTAATATTTTGAGATTTTAAGATCACCTATGCCTGAGTCTACCAAGCATGTTCTTATGTGGACAAAACTTGATTTTCTATATGTGACCAATTGTAATTGATTTTGTATACAAACCCTAGATCTCCATATGACTAGGTCATTTGACTTGGCATAAGTAGTAATCATGTGGTTTTAGCTGCGTAGGCTAGACATCCTCAAAACCCCACTATGATGAGAGTTGTCTACATACCAATACTCTAAGGAGGGATTAATCATAGTGTAGTTATCCCCACCTAAGTATTGGTTCAAGCAAAAGTGAATCTAGTTTGAATGTTAATTTGAGTGATATTTGAGACTACAAAACTAAGGATTCTAAGCTTAGCAAGGTCATAAAAGACTACATCTAGAAGTAGGGAAAAATAAGGATTAATAACCTTAATTATTCACTAATTTTTGTGAGCTTGTTTGTGTGTATTTACATCTCATTTTCATTTAGTGGATAAAGGGATACAATTCATTTATATATATTGATCTCATTCTTGTATGTGGTTTGACATAGGTCTAGGCTAACCCTAAGTGATCTAGGAATTTAAAAAATATCTTTTAGATCTTCAAAGAGGGAAAGGATAATAGTTCCCAAATAGGACAATAGCACAATGAAACTATTGTCTACTTATGGTGCTAGTTTCCAATGGAAAAACATGATGCACTATGGTCCTAGATGCTTATGAAATGGTTTGAGACTAATTTTGAGATGTATTGGGATGTGTGTGGCCCTCATAAAAGTTGTATAAGTGTCTAAATAGGACCTAACATAGGTCTAAGGCTAATTTAAGGATGGGTTGTCTCAAGTAACACTCTTGTCACTCATGTGTCATTTTTAGATGATTACATCCACCCTATTATTATAGAAATGTAACAAAGTCAAATAACTAGGATAAAGAAAAAAGAAGAATACCTAAACTTATATGTGATACAAAGTCAACGAATTTAGATCTAAGTATGTGAAGTGTGTTACATTACATGTCCTATAAATGAAACATGTGTAAATAAATCCTTAAGATATTTCAAAATTAAATACAAAACTAAGTAAAGAAATAAGAGAGGAAAATAATGAATACACCTCACTGAGTACATTAACCATTGCATAAACCTAGTGACATCCTATGTGTTTTTAGATAATGATAAAATAAATGAATATCTTGAATTTAGCTCATGGATTGCTCAATCCCCATGTATGATTGGATTAATAACTCAATATAACCTTGACTCCATCATTTCCCAACCCTTATTGGTGGATTTTGACATGTGAATAGCTCGGATTAGATTGATGGCTTGTCCAATCCTCTTAGGTAGGTTGCTCAAGAACATAAGTAGACTATGAAAAATCATTTCCTACCCATGTGTAATAGGTGCATATATAATTTAATTTAATTTGTATGATTATAATTAAAACTATATATAATGGCTCTATATCCACTTGGGAACTGCAAAATGAAAATAAGCCTAGAGAACTCTTGAGGGACTTAGGTATGTATCTCAAGGGCTATGTGGCAATGTTAACCATTATAGATGAAGTAAGGCATCAATATAGTGTATTAATTGGAACATGGTGTTTCATGTGTATAATTTAGAGAATGACATGGAGTTTTCCATTCCATCTGGTCAGTTGGTGCATAAGTGAGTATGTGGAAATAATGTGTTGTGTACATACCTCCAAATATGATATTTAACCATATGGATTTTGGACGATTTGTAATAATAAATATGAGTATTTAAAATTTAAATGGGAGTGCTCATGTTGCACATGATGCCCTTGATTTGATCAAACTTGTATGGTTTGGTGCAAACTTGAGCAGAACTTAACTAAAACTAATAATTTGTAACTAAATATATGCAAAGATAGACTATAAATACTATGCCTTTCTAGTAAATCTATATTTTTTTACTTCTAGGGATACTACAGAATACTATCATAACTTGTAAAATAGTTATATGGCACTAGTGTCCACTTTTGGCTAGTGTGCTACTATGTTATTTTTCTACCAACTGAGTCTGATATCTATATGACTATTTTTCATAGTGTTTTTATGAAATTGAACTATGAATTATGTACATGTGTGCTATAAATTATATTCCAAGTGAATTTAGATGGTCTTATCTCTATGAAAAACCTCTATGAATTCCCATTATTTTTATGGGAGTTGTTGAACCTATACAAGAACTATCCTCAAAATAAAAAGTTTTGCATGATATGTGTTAGCCTCAAAATATATGATATTTTTATAATAAACCAATATAATGTGTATACTGACATCATAATGTAAGATAGTATGAGAATAAGTTGGTAATGCATGATTTATGTTAGATATAGCATTCACAAGCAGGTCAAGTTAGATATAACAATGTAAACATGTGTATGAACAACAAATCTAATTAATAAATTGAGTAACTAACTAGGGGTATGGGTCATGATGTTCATCACGACACCTAGGGAGTAAAGGGGGATGCATTAGGTCCCTTATGACATCTAAAACTAGAATTTGTAACAAGCAATAGGCAAGTGTCATGACCATGATGCATACATAAAAACATACATACAATATACATGAGGCACAAAAAGTAGGCCAAGGTGGAAAAATACAAGGGACATGGGCACATGTCACTAAATATAAGAAAGTAAGACATATAAGGACATATTAAAATGTCCACATACAAATAGATAAATTAAGTTAGATTAGAGGCACATGGAAAGACATGTTCAAATGTCTACATAGACAATCAAGAAATCACATATAAGGACACGGGCACATGTCCAAAGCATACATATAATGAAAGGAATTGGCATAGAGTCATATAACAATTTCATATTAAAATTCCCTCAAATATATGTAGAAACATAGAGACACAATCAATCCTAATTAAATGAAGCTAGAAATGAAAGTATACATGAACATATGGTGAAAATATGCATAAAATCATGGATGTAAATAAACTAAGTTTAGCGTAATAGTAGTTGATAATAAATTTAAGTAGTGTTAGATGATTAATATCAAGATACAAAAATTCTAAATCTTTGATATAGAGTTTAGAGAGATGTAACTTGGTAATCATAATTGAGTACAAGATTCCCCTAAATGGGATAATGTATCAAATGATGATCCTGTATATGTGCCCTTAATGGGTAAATAGTAGAAAATTTAGATTTGTGTGATGGACCTAGCAACAAAAAAGAACCCTTCTTGAAGGATTGATATATTTGGCTCTAAAACCTTCACACCTAGACTAACATTAGAATGATTTGAGGTGTGAGACACCTAAACTCATACTAGACCTCTAAATTTTGGTGAGGCTAATTTCTTTGATGTATCACTTTGCACTACTTACTAAACTACTAATTATTGGGATGAAAAATGGGAGGAAGGAAACTAAAATGGAAATCCTACTTTAATATGGGTGATATACCTATATTTTTGGTTCATCAACTCTATTTTAGTTCCTAAAACATTGATTAGACAAGTAAAGACTAAATCTACAACTCTAAATATCTCCTATGCATTAGTATTTAAAGTAGAGGTTTTATCTAGTGATCAAATCCTTAGGTAATTGATGTAATAGGCATGATTTAAGGCACTAAATAACTTATATCTATTATAAGTTTAACCAAAAGACATCAAACACTAAACATGACCTATATAATCTAATAAACTAGTAACTGGGTGTGAATTAGGACCTGACAAGGGAGAAATTTCTACCATATATGCAAATCAAACTAATATTAAACACTATACCAACATAATGAAATCTGAAATAGTCATTTCATTTATATAAAAAGTTTTAAAAACTCAATCTTGATAGAGTATGGTCATGCCAAGAGAGGGATGGATCCTGAAAATGGATTAAAAGCCTACAATATATAGAGAATAACATAGAATTTGCTAAGGTTGGTGTTGGGAAATAGACTAAATAAAATCCATATGAGCTTTAGTCTAATTTTCAATTAAAAAATGATAAAAAAGTCTTAAATCAATATCCTTTTGTCTCCTTGATTTGCATGAAACTCTTATTTGGCATTGAAAAAGTGGTGCGACCATTTTGACAAGTCAAGAGCCTTCCTTTCATGATGTTATGTGAACTTGTATGCCTTAACTCAATCTTGAAGCTGAGTGGAAGTATTTTAAATCCTTTATTTACATGATAACCGTGAAATATGCATGATCTTGCCAAATAGTCAGATAAAGCTCTACACTACTTTACTTCACTAAGCTCCTCCTTGCATGAAATGGCACCTCAAGGATGAAAAAGTGCATGAAAATCCATTTTAAGATCAGATATTTAGAATGGAAAATCCATGTAGACTCATTTTATATCCATCACAATTCCAAATTCAAACTTGACTATTTGACCAAATACGCCTAATTGTGTTCTTGGACTCCATGGAACCTACAACAAACCATGAAACCTCTTAGAGTCTTAAAATTAGAAAAATATGGTACTTTATTAATTTTTAAATCCTTGAAATAACCATTAGATACCTTCAAAACTCACACAAGGTTTAGAAACAACCATGATCTTGCATTTTACTCTTAATGCCTTCATCTTGCTCATGTTAGTGGGCTTGTCCAGCATCTTGGGAAAAAAAATATTCACTTTGTCCACATGAATTATTTCTCTTTGTCTAAAAACCATCATATAATCTCATAAAACATTCAACAAAACCTCTTGAAATCATCTTCAAGCTTCTTATTTCATGAATTTCCTTGATACTACTTCATTTTGGCCTCTAAGCTCACTTTTGGGAAATTTGTACAAGTGATGACATCAAAAAAAGGCATGAAAATGAATTATCAAGAGTTTATAGTGATTTCTTGAGTTTTTAAGGCCATTTTAGGTAATTTTAAAGCATTATAAAAAGTTTTGGGCACATAGCTCTCATAGAAGGGTTTTGGAAAGGTTTTAAAGCTTCTTAGAGGTTTAAGGTTTGTTCATACAACTCAGGGAATGGATTGACCTCATTAAAAATATAATAAAATCTTAGGATACTATTCAAACTAAATTGACCATCTCATCTTCTCATGCATCTTTTCATATATGGTATGAGCATGTGAATATGTCTCTTTCTAGGAATTCTTGGGCTCAAGGAGGGTAATTGGAGCTTTTTTTGGTCTTAAAACCTACTTCAAAGATTGAGAAGGATATAAAATTATTAGTTAAACCTACATACATGACTTTATATCATTTTAAACTGATAATTATCCTTATTATTTCTCTACATACTCTATTTATTGCATAGAGGGTTCTAGGCCTTCCTCCGACGTCTTAGATCATCTAGTGAAAATGGACCTATAGGTTGCTTTGTCAAATAAGAGTGATTATGATGTTTCTTTGAGGTTTAAATAATGGAGTATATTACCTTGAAATTTATTTATAAAATTTATTAATATACCATCTTACTACATATATTCATCTTCCTTCAATGACAAACCTTTTTCATTAATTCTTGACTATAACATACTGACAGTGTCCTTGTACAGACTGTGAATAGAGATAAAGATGCTTAAAGCATGCAAAGATTCATGAGAGGTGTAACCTTCCACAATTTTACAAAAATTATCATGAGTAAACCTTATACCTTCTTGAAATATCTATTGAAACCAACTTGAAGTATGTTGATTTAATTAATAGTGTTTTGAAATTTGATCTTTTGCTTCTATGGATATAGCTCCTTAGTGGCTTGTAGATATTTATTGGAAAACCATTCATTATCCCAATACATAAATTTTTAAATATTTTTTATTTTTTTAAGATACTAGACAATGCAAAACATTCCATAAACCTATAGGTTTCCTTGATCCTCAAGGAACCCTCTTTATTGTGATCATGTGGGCCTGTAAAATACTCTAGGGAATTGTAGGTCTATATCCATGAAGTAAAAATCATGAAAAGTCATTTTATATCTCAAAACTATGATGAAATTACTCACAATCACAAATTACCTCATAAAAGTGAACCAAACTTCTTTATATTCATTCTAAACATGAACTTTCATTTGAGTTTGTTGTAGGGTGACCTTTACTTGGTTGTAGATTGAAATTGTGGTGGTTATAGGTGCTTATCTATTTGTAAGACTACATACTAGCTTGAAAACCTTATTTTCATTTCATGAAGATGCAATCTCAATATTATAGTGCATTTATTCTTGATATATCTTTCTAAAGCCTATACAAACTTCACATTTGCCAAACCACTATAGGTTACTCCAAGGCAAGCTTGTATGGTTTCACAATGAGTTATAGGTGGCCATCTACTCCTTTTAAGTCCTTTTTAGATGATGATATAAATGTAAGATTGATATGGTTTAGAAAAATTATACTTATTGCCTAATATTCTCATTACCTTGATGTCATTTCAAGCTCATATGAACTATACTTTACAACTATAGATGCACACATGATGTCATCTTATACATATTAGGATTGTATAAGCCCATAAATAAGGTATAAAAGTTGATTTTATATATGTTATTCTTATTTATTGTAATTGATAAAGGTCATTTCAATAAAGACTATTATAGAGATCTTCCTAGTGATTGTATCTTGAAGATTTTGACTTCATGGATTTCCTTGACTGTATGAGCCTACTAAAAATGATCATTTCCATGAAATGATATGACCTTGATTGGCTTACAACATCTTTTTTCATGATTTTATGGTTCCTTCTTCTCCTATATATGAGTTTTTTAATCTTTAAATACCTTTAAAAACAAAAATATCTCTCTCCTTGAACCAAAATTCACCTTCTTGATCATGATTATGACTATATATCCTATTGTATGTTCTTTTATCATGATTGTATATGATGTTCCAGTTAATTAATGTGTCATCTTGGTCATGATTTTAATTGTCTCATTAAAACCATGGATTAATTGAAAATATTACATGGAATAGAGGACAGAAGGGTGGTGAGGAATGGAGAAGCTAATGAAAACATGGAGAGTGAAAAAGAGACAAATACTTGGTAACAATGGTTGTGTTTAGACAGTGGTATGGTATGGATGAGGTGGAGGTGGGAAACAAGCCATGTAAACATCATAAGACCATGATAAGGAGTTTTATACAAATATGGACACATGATCATCCAATCATGAACATAAGTTCCTTAAAAATTCCAAAAATATGCAAATTTACTTAATCTATGCCAAACTAGGCCCTTTAAGACACTAGGGAGCATCAATGTCATATTAATAATGGATATTTTTGGAGAATTTATTTGATAAACCTAATTTAAATCATGAAAACATGGAGGAAAATGGTGCCAAGGATCAAAAAAAGAAAACTTGAAAATCCACTTTCTCTCTCCAACTATACAACTTCTCTTGAAATAATGTCAATTTATATAATTGACTAGTTGTGTTTTCCTAATCTATTTGACCATGAATTTCATTAATAATACAAGAAGTATGATATTTATAGGCATCTTAAGTCGCTAAGATTTTGGGACAACTTGAATTTTCCTGAAACTCTACTCAGGTGAGGAGAAACTGAAGAAAATTGGTTACCTTCCTAGTTGCAAGGCTATAAAAATGGAATATAATAAAATTAATGGTTCATGATAATAGCAATTAAAAATTTTAAAAAAATGATCCATGATAAATCCCTCTAAGTCTTGTTTTCATCCCCAAAAATTTAGATCTTTAACTTTCTCTAGCTAATTGTACCATCATCAAACCTACAAGTAGGTCACTATGTACAAACTAGGAGGAGTGTCTGTAGATGATCAATTTAGGGCATATATTGCATTAAAACACCCAAAAATCATGATGAATTTATGTTTTTACATTTTATTTATATTACATTCTTATTTTTCATGGAATTCATACATAATCCATATATTTTCTTGGAAAATGAATGAAAAGTGTCTAATTTTGCCCCTTAATAGATGACTAAGCATTCCATTACCAAGTTTATCCATGATGAAGATTTAAAAAAGGATTTTACATGTTTAGACATAAAAAATAGACTTTTCCATTCTTTACATATCCCAAATTGGCATGTGTGGGTGAACATAAGCCTTTTTCACAATTGAAAACATGTCAAAATATACTTTTGATTTTTGAAACTTTGGAATAAGATAAAGTTTAAGTTTTTAAACATATTTAAAGGATTTTGAATATAATTAATGACAATTTTACCCTAATTTTGACATTTTAAGATACATAAATGTAATTTTAGGATTAAAATACATAGTTTGACTAGTTGTATAGGGTTTTTGACTAGATTTTGGAAACTTTCATGTTATAGGGGTAGTAATTTGGCCTTGACATGATAAATTACTAAAAATTGTGGTGAATATAAAGGGTTGACCAAACTATTGGTCAAAATAAATCATTGGTTTTATTGTGACAGTGGCAAACTGAGACATAACAACTCTAACTAGATGACTTTCTTGACTGAAAAATAGACTCTTTTGGGCTTTTCAATACTTTTTTTGACTATGACACAAGAATACTAAAGGGAAACACTAGATAATTTAAAAATCAAGGATAAATAAAATAAGGAAAAAATGAAAAAAATGAAATGGAAGCAAATTATTGCTTATGATAATCACTTATTAGCATAAAGCAAACTTAAAACAACTAACTTGAAGTAAGATGTTTTCTTCCAAGATCAAAAGGAAAGTTATTTGATGCACCATGGAACTTTGAAACATGTTTTATATCTCTTAATGGCATCTACTTGTCGATGGGAACACTTATATGTTCATGTATTCTTAATAATACAATTGGGATTCCTACCTCCATTCTTAGGTACATTGATTGAAGGCATGGATCTAAGACCTAATCATACTACCCCCAAATAAATGTACATTGTAATAACATCTTAAATTATTCTTCATTTATTGGTTTCTAATAATTTTACATCTCTTTCATTGTACGTTGATTCTACTCCTCATGGACATGTGACTTGTCTAGATCTTCATGAATGATCTTTTGTGCCTATTTAAGTATGCTAAAGGGTAGAACTTCATCATTTTATTGGTGATCAAGAGTAATTACTCAAGGTATTACATCAACCAACACTTTTTCATTCTTATTATCTTCATGAATTTTCTCTTCTTGTGAGCCAAAATGGATAGATTTAGTAGTTGGTTGGTCTTTAAGATCTTCCATGGGAAATGTGAGATCCTAAAAAGATTTACATTCATTACAAATATCCATATATTTCTGCCATAAATCATCATAATTACCTTCATTCTTATCTTATTTAGTTGGATTGCACTCATTAATGGTCAGTTAAGCAAGTTCTTGAGGAGCTTCTTGAGGTGAGACTGTTGATGTGTGATCAAGAGACTTATAAGAAACAACTTCTTGTTACATACCTAAAACTTATTCTTCTTGCACTTATTCTTATACTTGTATCTCAACTTGTATCCCATTTTCTTTGAGATCATGAAAGATGGAATCATGCTTGTCATTTCTAAGTGGTCTCCCAATAATTTTTTCTTCCTCTTGATCACTCAAGTCACCTTCATTTTCTATTTCTTTGGATGGATCTTATTCATTTGACTCACAAAGAAGAGATTCTTGCTCCAAAAGTGACATGGTAGATTCCTAACATTATTCAAGAAGATGAGAAAGGTACATAGTAGTAACCATAGATACCTAATTTTTCTCATGAGGCTATTCTTCTTGCATCACCTTCACCTCATCTCTCTACTATGCTTTTTCTTAAATGGATTTACTTGAAGGAAAGGACTTTGGCTTCTGAGGAGAGTTTAGTGGAGGATGAATGATATATGGTTTGATCTTGAACTCAACATCTTGAAGCATTCTTGAATTTTCTTATTTATCTCTAGACTAATGTATTTGATTCTAAGTTATAAACTTGGTTGTATGAGCCTTTGCTTCTATACTTTTTTCAGCCATGGGTGTGAAAGAAGTAATTTTCTATTGTCTTGTCTCTGTAGCTACCATATAATACTATAGATAATGATTTGCAAGATCAATTTGCTTGGCTAAATTAGCCTCAAAATCATGGATCAGATCACTAAGGACTTCTTCCTCCAAAATTGAAGATGTAGTATCTTATATGATCTCTGCAATTTGAAAACTAGACTTTTCATAACAAACTTCTTCAACTTTATGAGACCTCTTTGATAGACTTATAGGTAGGAAAGCTAGGTAAGGTTTGGATTAACTCTTGAGGGATGTGATAAACATTATTTTTCTAATCATAATATGAAAAGGGTAGTTCTATGGTAATATATTGTTGATTATGATGAACCTAGGGTTTTTCATTAACCACTATCCTCTCTTCAATGCTTATTATTAGACTTCTTATGTCTAAAATATCAGAACTAAACTTTGACTAACCTTGCCTTATAAAGGTTTCACATACATCTTTAGCCTACTAAAAATTATCTAAAATGTTCTAAATTTCATGCTTTGAAACCTCTTGTCCATATCTCTTCTCAGTACCTAAGCTTATCATCTGTTTCTCATAGATAAATAGTGTTTTCTTGAAGTTTGAGATGGATTGTTTTGAGACTTGACTAGGTTGATCCAAGGGATAAAAAGATTCATGATGGCTGTTATAAAATTGGTATGATATCTCATACTATTTATAAAGATTTGTATATTTATCATATGGTTGATATGGCTCATGAGGATCATACTAGAACTGTTGATAAGGAGAATAATAATAAAATTCTTCTCTATAGGTTGTTATGGCCTAGAAAATTCATGAAGATACCTAAAATTATGAACAAATATATACCTTTTACCTTGAGATAAGTACCAAAAGAGTATTAGGAAATAGTTCTAAAGATGATATTGATATAAAATATGTACTCCAATGGTTAAATTTGTGTCCCATCAGGCATACTAGAACTATTTACAACCATAAACCACCTTTCTTGAATGTTTGATATATTTGGATCTAAAACCTTCACACCTAGACTAAAATTAGAATGATCTAAGGTGTGAGACAGTTGAAATTAGAATAAACCTCTAGATTTTGGTGAGGCTTTCTCCTCTAATGTATCACTTTATACTATGCATTAAATTATTAATTATTGGGATGAAAAGGGGAAGAAGGAAATTGAAAGGAAAATACTACTTTACTTTTGCTGATACACCTATATTTTTGGTTCATACACTCTATTTGAGCTCTTAAAACACTTTTTAGATAAGTAAAGACTGAATCTACAACTCCAAATATCTCCTATGCATCAGTATTTCATGTAGAGGTTTTATCTAGTGATCAAATCCTAAGAGAAATGATGGAATAGGACTGATTTAAGGCACTAAAAAATGACTTATATCCACTGTAAGCTCATCCAAAAGTCATCAAAATCTAAACATGACCTTTATAATTTGACAAACTAGTAGCTAGGTGAAAATCAAGACTTGACAAGGGACAAATTTCTACCATATATGAAAATCAAACTGATATTACACACTATACCAACATAATGAAATTTGAAATCATCATTTTATTTATATGAAAATCTTACAAAACTCAATCTTGATGGAGTATAGTCATGCCAAGAGGGATAGATCCTGAAAATGGCTTAAAAGCCTACAATATATAGAAAATAGCATATAATTAGCTAAGATTGGAAATGAAAAAAAAAATCAATAACATATGAAATCTAGTCTAATTTTCAATTACAAAATGATAACAAAGTCTTGGATCAATATCTTTTTGTCTCCTTGTCTTACATGAAGCTCTTCTTTGGTGTTGGAAAAGTGGTGGGCCAATTTTGACAAGGCGATATCCTTTATTACATGATAATACACCAAATTATATGCATTAAATTGAGATTGAAGCTACGTTGGAAGTATTTTAAATCCTTTATTTACATGATAACCTTGAAATATACATGATCTTGCCAAATAGTCAACTAAAGCTTAAGACTAGTTTACTTCACTAAGCTCCTCATTACATGTAATGACACCTAAAGGATGAAAATGTGCATGAAAATCCATGTTAATATCACATATTTATCATGGATACTATGTATAATCATTTGATAACCATCTCAATGCCAAATTCAAACTTGACTATTTGACCAAATAGGCCTAACTATGCACTTGGACTCCATGGAACTTGCAACAAACCATGAAACCTAATGGAGTCTTAAAATAAGAAAGAGATGTTAATTTATTCATTTTGACATCCTATAAATCACCATTGGATACCTAAAAAACTCATACAAGGATTAGAAATAACCATGATCCTGCATTTTGCTCTTGGTTCCTTCATCTTGTTCATGCTTGTGGGCTGGTCCAGCATCTTGGGAATAAATTTATCCATTTTTTCCATATGAAGTATTTATATTTATAAAAAGCCATCATATAATATCATAAAATATTCCACAAAACCTCTTAAAATCATCTTCAAGCTTCTTATTTCATGAATTTCCTTGCTACTACTTCATTTTGGCCTTTAAGCTCACTTTTAGAAAATATGTACAAGTGATGACATCATAAAATGGCATGAAGAGGAAGTATCAAAAGGTTATAATGATTTTTAGGAGGTTTTAGGTATATTTTAGGTAATTTAAAAGAATGATAAAAAGTTTTGGGAAAATAACTCTCTTAGAAGGATTTTGGTAGGGTTTCAAAGCTTCTCACAATCTTAAGGTTCGTTCATATAGCTCAGGGAATGGATTAACCTCATTAAAAATATGAGACACTCTTAGGAGATCCTTATAAAAATATTAACCATATAATATTCCCATGTATCTTCTCATGTATGGTATGATCATGTGAATTTGTCTCTTTGTAGGTATTCTTGGGTTTGAGAAGGGTAATTAGAGATTTTTTTGGTCTTAAACCCTACTTCTAAGCTTGAGAAGGATATAAAACTCTTAGGGACATATCAATACATGAAATTATATTATTTTAAGGTGATAATTATCTTTATTCTTTCTCTAGATACTCTATTTATTGTATAGAGGGTTTTAAGCCTTCCTCTGAGGTCTTGGATCATCTAGGGCTTTATCAAACAAGAATGATTTTGATGTTTCTTTAAGGTTGAATTTATGTTTTATAAGAGCATGAAAATTATTTAATATACTTTATTAATATACCATCTTCCTAAATATATTCATCTTCCTTAAATGATAGACCTTTTTCATTAATTCTTGAATGTAGCATGCTGACTGTCTCTATATGGACTGTGAATAGAGCAGAAGATGCTTGGATCATGTAAAGAGTGATGACATGTGTATCCTTCCTCAATTTTCCAAAAAATATCATCAGTAAACCTTATACAATCTTGAAATATCTATTGAAACCAGCTTAAATTATGTTCATTTCTTTAATAGTGTTTTGAAATTTGATCTTTTGCTTCTATGGCTATAGCAGCTTAGTGGCCTATAGGTATTTATTAGAAAAACCTTCATTATCCAAATACATAAATTTTAAAATCTTGATTAAGGTTTCAAGATACTTGATAGTGAAAATTTTTCCATCACCCTATAGGTCTCCTTGATCCTTAAAGAACCCTCTTTATTGTGATCATACAAGCTTGTAAAATGTTATAGGGCACTGTAGGTTTATATCCATGAAGTAAAAAATCATGACAAGTAATTTTATATCTCAAAACTAGGATTAAACTCCTCAAAATCACAAATTACCTCATAAAAGTGAACCAAACTTCTTGATATGCATTCTAAACATGAACCTCCATTTGATTTTATTGTAGGGTAACCTTTAGCTAGCTATAGATTCAAATTGTGGTGGTTATAGGTTTGTAGCTATTGGTAAGACTACATACTAGAGTGAAACCTCTTATGTTCATTCCATGGAGTTTAAATCTTAATATTATAGTGCATTTATTCTATATCTAGCTTTATAAATCTTAGAAAAACTTTACCTTTGCCAAACCACTATAGGTTACTCTAAAGCAAGACCATAGGGTTTCATAGTGGGTTATAAGTGGTCATTTGCTCCTTTTAAGTCCTTGGATGATGATATGAATGTAAGATTCATACGGTTTGGAAACATTTTATTGATTTATTTATCTTCTCATTACCCTAATGTAATTTAAACTTCATATGGACTATACTTTATAATTGTAGATGCACACATGATGTCATCTTGTAAGAATTAGGACTGTATATGACCATAAAGAAGGTTTAACACCTAATTTGATCTATGTTCTTCTTCTCTAATATACTTCATAAAGTTAATTTTCATATAGACTATTATGCACAACCCCCTATTAATTTTATCTTTAATATTTTGACTTCATGGATTTATTTGACCATATGAGCTTACTGTAAATGATCACTTTCTTGAAATGATGTGACCTTGATTGGCTTACAAACTCTTTTTTCATGCTTTTATGGTTCTTTCTTCTCCTACATATGATTTTCTTGATCTTTCAAGACCTTAAAAACAAAAATATCTCTCTCTTTGAACCAAAATTGACCTTCATGATCATGATTATGACTATATATCATATTGTATGTCCTCTCATTACTATATATGATGTTCCACTTGATGCATATGTCATCTTGGTCATGCTTATGATGGTCTCACTCAAACCTTGAATTTATTTACAATATTTCATGGAAAGGAGGATGCAAGGGTGGTGAGGAATGGAGAAGTGAATGAAAACATGATAGAGAGTGGAAAAGAGACAAGAACTCAGTGACAATGGTTATGTTTAAATAGTGGTATGGTATGGATGAGGTAGAGGTGGGAAACAAGCCCTTGAAGTATGATAAGATAAAGCTAAGTCATTGTATACAAACATGGACACATGATCATCACACCACTTGAGTTTAAAAAACATTGGAAGAGGGCTAAAATCTAATCATGAAACATAGGTTCCTCCAAAATTCCTTAAAATATGCAAATTTCCTTAATATATGCTAAATTAGGTCCTTGAAGACACTAGAGATCACGAAGGTGAGCTTAAAAATGGATATTTTTAGAGAATTTATTTTATAAATATATTTAATATCATGAAAACAATGATAAAAAGGATGCCAAAGATCAAAACTACTAAACTTTAAAATCCACTTTCTCTCTCCAACCATACTTCTCTTGAAAGCATGCTAATTTACAGATTTGACTAGTTGTGTTTATGTTCTCTATTTGACCATGAAATGCATGAAAAATAGATTAATTATGATATGGATAGGTATATTAAGTCCTAAATATATAGAACCGTGACGAGAAACTGAAGAAAACGGATTGCCTCTCTACTTGCAAGGCTATAAAAATTTGCTAGTCTTTAACTTGATGGTTCATGTGCATGGAAACACAATTGTTTTATAAAAACAATCCATGAGTAATCCCTATGAGTCTATTTTTCACCCACAAAAATTTAGATATGTACCTTTCTTTAGCTAATTGTACCATCATCAAACCTACAAGCAATTCACTATGTACAAACTAAAAGGAGTGCCTATAGGGGACCAATTTAGGGCTTGTCTTGCATCAAAATCCCATTAAATTCATTATGAATATATTTAATTACATATTATTTATATTACCTACTGATATTATATGTAATTCATACAAAATCTATTCCTTTGCTTGAAAATGAGGAAAAAGAGTCTAAATTTGCCTCTTAACAGATGACTGAGCCTTCTGCCACAAATTTTATGCATGATGAAGATTTCCATGAGGATTTTACATGTTTAAAAATAAAAATTATACTTCTACATGATTTAATTAGACCAAATTGGCACGTATGGGTTAACATAATCCTTTTTCACACTTGAAAACATGTCAAAGCATACCTTTGATTTTTGAAACTTTAGACTAAGATAAATTTTATGTTTTTAAACATATTTCAAGGATTTTTGATGTTAATTAATCACATTTTTAATATAATTTTGACATTTTAAGATAATTAAATGTCATTTTAGGCTTCAAATACATAGTTTGACTAGCTGCAGAGGGTTATTGACTAGATTTTGGAAAGTTTCATGTTATAGGGGTAGTAATGTGGCCTTAACAAATTAAACTACTAACATGACCTTGGTCCTATAATTATTTTTAAACACTCAAAAATAACAAGTGAATCATGTATGTGTGATAAAATTCACTACACTAACATAGATAAAATATGTAGTACTTAACAAGTATAATAAATGTAAACATGGAAATGCATACAATCTACAATTTGTATTTTCTAAGAAAATATTTGAATATTTTTGTTTTTTTGACATATTATATTATTTTTGTGATTTTTAGATGTAAGTTATGTAAAATAAAAAGTAAAATGAAACTATATACATGGATTAAAAATGAATGAAATTATGTACAAATAAATGTTGGAAATAAATGAGATAATATAAAAATGAAGTATAATGTTTGTATGGACATAATATCACATCCAATGTATGTAGATAATCAAATGGTAGATCTAGTCAGAGGTCATCCAATGTTAGATACTCAATCTATCCAAACTCAAATAAATCATCATCATCATTATGATCATCATACCATGATGTATGTATAAGTGTAGCCTTACCCTTGGCATTAGTTTGGATTCTATGCATCATAATAACTTGTTCCTCTACTATGTAAGAAACCTCCCATGTGGTCCCAAGGTAAACCACACTGGACTATAGGGTATATATGAAAATTTTGTGATTCTTATCTATGCCATTATGTAAAATGGAAATTATGTTTCCCTCATTACTAAAATCCAAAAATCTATATGTGTCATCAATTATGGCATCCATTGCCTATTAACATATACTACCAAAGGTAACCTATATATGAATTTTTGTGATCATGATAAAGACTAATTTTTTGGCCACCTTTAGTACACATCTAACTAGTAGTGTGATGTGTCCTAAGGAATAATGATAATGTATATCATTATGTATCTCTCTCTCTCTCTCTTGATGTCTTATGTGTTATAATAATGCCAATGTACAAGTGTTGGGATCTGAATCCTCATTTATAGAAATAGGAGGGATGTATTATTCTTGGACAAAAACTCATATATTCAAAGGATCATTATATGAATATTTATCTCAGTGAATATTGCATCATCATGCATGTACTAGTGAAGTTCGAGGCTATGTAATCTAAATAGTGCCTTGAAATTTTAATTTAATCAACTTATGTTGTAATATTGAGCATGTATCTAGATCATGTCCTATAAGCCTAAAAAATTATAAAAGGGTATGCCATCCTACTATGATAATCTACTGACAGATCTATGATGAACTCTAGGTAATGCCATCAATCTTATATAAAGTAATATCTATATAATATGATGTGGTATATCTTTTGAACCACCTACCTGAATCTATATAACTAAGTCAATATCCATATATGTAACCATATCTATTGATTGAATTGAGGAGTTTGCCTCTAATTGTAATTAAGTTGGTGAGCTTGTAACTATAATACTATGAACTAGTGTGTTACCTATGTGGGAAAAGGCATGAGTAACTTAGAATCATCTTTGTACTCTTTAGATATAATTGTTTTGAAGCTAAAACCCCATAAGTAATCATCAATATCAATGGCTATTGTATTATATTTTGTTGTGGCCTAGGAATCTATATCAGAGTTGTGGATATATTCTTCCTCTAAATTAGTAATTAATGGTAACTATGCTATGATAATCCCATCATCCACCATATGTGTGGATAACTATACTATATCAAGGTCCTCCACCATCATGGGTGTAGGTAAATATGTTGTAAGAGGATCTAGAATGGGTGTAAGAATAGTGGTACAAGATTACCCAACCTCATATGTATGCATCTACTCAATTAGAATATTTTAAGGTGGGGAATTTATAAGAAAATGAGGTATCCCATCTAAATATGTACCTAAGGTGGTAGGCTTAGTTACTTTATAATATTTGAATAGTTTATAATCTACTAGATAAGTTTATAAGTATCCATCATGTAAAAAATTGACACATCTTTGTAAAGTAGAGGGTACAATCTCCATAGCATGTATCCAAGGTCTCCCAAGTAAGAGTTTGTAGTAGAAATGATTAGGCATCACCTTAAACTATTTAGGTAGGGTTTTTAGTCCAACCATAATATAAAATGTAATATAACCCAATGCCTATCTAAGAATGTCATCAAAATCTCTAATGTTCTTATATGTCTTATGAATGGATTCCATCTCAACCCCCATACTTTGTATAAATGTGAGGTTGCATATTTTAAGTCCTAGATCACTATTAATTAGAACACATTTAATAGTGATGGTATTGATTTATTCTTAGATCAAGAGTGGTAGATTATGACCAATTAATACCTATGAGGGTAAATTCTAATTGGAAAAATATATAACATCCTTAATTTCCTTTATAATTTTCATGATAGATGCAATGTAAGCTAGATCTATGTCATGAGGTAAAGATGTATGATTGAGTGTTTGAAAAATAATATCTCTATAAATATTTTCCTTTTAAAATAATTCCAATAAGTAGATCTTAGCTAGTGTGTTTCTTAACTGATTCACAATATCAAATGTTTTATGTTGATCCCTATGTCCCATTATAGTGTTTTATGGATGAGGAGGGATGATGGGTTATGTTTTTCCTATATAGGCTAAGGAGGCATCCTATTCCATCTAGTAATAGATCAGACCATAAGATCTACTATTTTTAGAGGGTGAATAGTAGAGGAAGGATGTGAGTCAAGGTAATCACCTGGTTTAGGTTGATGAAAAATGAAAGGAGTCCTTTAATCTCTCTATCATTGATTAGTAACTAGAGGTAACTCATAGTCAGCCATGCAAAAATGATCTTGATAGAATGGGTAATCGATAAAGGGTAATCTAATGTGTGAAATAAGTTGATTTTTAACATGGTCCATGAGAGGAGTGGCATACATGTGCATCTTTATACAAATGGAAAGTAAAAGGATTGCAAGACAAACTAGAAAAGTTGGTAACAAAAAGTAGAAAATGTTATTCATCATGATAATCGTGATGATAGGCTGCAAACTAAAAACTAGGTATACTCTACAAATTATAAGGGAAACCCTAATGGTGCACTATAGTTTTGAAATAATGTACTTGAAGTAACTTGGGTTCAACAAATGAATTAATTTTATAGGGTTATGGAGTATAAGACCTAGTTTGTTAAAGGGTGTGATTACAATAAATCAAGGTATAAAATATGTAATAAATATAACCACTAACTTATGAAAGAACTAAGCTAAATTGATATTTATAATATAATAATGGAGACAAATTAATACTTAGCTAGAAACTGATTGAGATGAAGGATCCATAGGTTGAAATTTGGTACAAGAGCTAGTCTAAGTGTCACAAACATGATTTAAGTGTCAAAGAACATCTTGGATAATAGAAAATGACCTTGGATAGTAACATTTTCATGTTAGTGTCTACTTATGGCATGAGTGTCCTTTGTACAAGAACTATTCTAATCTTTTGAGAGCCCCTGTGCTTGAGTTTTCTAAGCCTATTACTATGCAAACAAACCATGATTAGCTGTCTGTGACCTATTATGACTAATTTTTATGAAAATTATAGACCTCTTTGTAATTAATTTATTTGACTTATAGAAATAAGTAAATGTGTGGTGTTAATTGGGTAGGATTGAAATCCTCAACATCCGATTATGATTATATTTTCTTACATACCGATACTCTAAGGAGGGATCAAGCCTGATGTAGTTATCTCCACCTAGGTTCTAGTGAAATTGCAAGTGAAGATAGTATGAATGCCATTTTGAGTGCTTTGAATGATTCTTGAGACTATAAATCTAAGTATATTGAGCTTAAGAAGGTTTTATATAGCTACATACAAAGTAGGTAAGATTAAGGATTAATAACCTTGATTATGCACAACTTGTTTTGAGCTTGTTTGTGTGTATTTGCATTGGATTTACATCTAGTGGATAAAGGGATAAAATTCATGTATATATACCAATCCTATGCTTGTGTGTGGTTTGAAATAATTATAGTTTAACTCTAAGTGGTTTAAGAATTGAAAATATATCCATTAGATCTCAAAAGAGGGTAAAGGATAATAGCACCCAAATAGGACAATAACATTTTAGTGTTATTGTCTAATTATGGTGTTAGTGTCCAATGGTATAACTTGAGTCACTAGGGGCCTAGATGTCTAAGGGTATAAAACTAATTTTTAGATGTCTATGAATGTGTGTGGCATGTAAAAGAGTTAGATAAATGTCTAAATAGGACCTAAGATAGGTCTAGGGATAAAATAGGAATGGGTGATATCAAGTGACACTCTTTGCACTCAAGTGTCATTTTTAGATGATTAAATTCCCCCCTTTATTCTACAAATGTAGCAAAGTGAATTGACTAGGATAATGGAAAAATAAGTGTACATAGATTTATATTGAGACAAAGTCTATGGATTAGGATTTGAGTATGTGAATCATACTCCATTGCATTTTTTGCAAATGAAATTTTAATAAGTCCTTATTTAAAATATATAAAAATCAAATAAAAACCTAATTAAAGAGAAAAGAGAGAGGAAAGGAACAAATACACCTCACTAGATATGCAGACCAGTGCATAAACATGGTGACATCTTATGTGTGTGCATGTACTAATGATCAAATCAATGAATAAAATATATTGATCTAATATACTTATCACTCCCCATTTTTGGGTGGCTCAAGAGCTCAATTTAACCTTAACTCCATTATTTTCCACCTCTGATTGGTGGATCATGACATGTGAAGAGTTTGGATTAGACTGATGGGTTATCTAACCCTCTTATGTAGGTGGCTCAAGAACTCAATTAGACTACAAATCTATCATTGCCTACCCATTTTTAATAGATCAATATATAAATGAATTGTGTAATGTGACTAAAGCTATATGGTTTTAACTGAAACTATATATAATTTCTCTGAGGCCACGTGAGAACTTTGGAATGAAAATCAGCCTAGGGGCCTCCTTAGGCACTTGGTTATGTAGCTTAGGGACTAAATGGTAATGCCAAATGTTATAGATGGAGTAAGGCCTCAATATAGTGTATTACTTAGAACATTGTGTTTTAATTTTAAAACATAGATAATGACATGGATTTTTCCATTCCATTTGATCAACTGGTGCATAAGTGAGTATGAGAACAATGTGTCATACATATGCCCTAAAATTTGATATTTGAAGATATGAATTCTAGACCAAGTTTTAATAATTTATATCTAAGATGAAACTAAAATGGGAGTGATCATAACATGCATGATACCCCCAATATGAGAAAAATGATATGATTTTTTGTAGGACTAAGCAAAATAAAACCAAAATTGATAATCTATGCAAACCTAAACTGTAAGTATTGCACATTTATGGAAAATATATAATTTTATACTTATGGGGATACTAGATAATCAAACAATATATTTGACATTAGCATTGCGGTACTAGTGTCCAATTTTCATGCTAGTGTCTTACTGTGTGGTTTTGTTGCCAACTAAGTCTAATCTCTGTTTTTTCCACTATGTTTTTATGAAATTATACTCTATATTTTGATATTATTTTAATGGTTATTAATACATAGATCATGTGTATATATGACCTTCATAAATTAACTTTGAACATATATTTAAAGTGGATGGAATTGTGTGCATATCATGAATCCAAGGTCTTCCAGGCAAGATATTGTAATTAATATCATTATGCATAACTTGACATGTCTTAAGTAGCATTTGAGGTCCTGATGTAATATTTATTGTGATTTGATCTAAAACTTTACATGGAATATTATCAAACCCTTGGATGCTCATATCATAAGGATCCAAATCCTTAGCATGTATACTAAGAAGTTATAGAAAAGAGATATTACAAATGTTCAATCTTGATCCATTATCAACTAACATGTGTTTGACACCCACATCATTAATTCACAATGAAATGTAGAGAGGTACATGTCGATATATTATGTGCTAAGGTTTTAGGTCTACTTTTTTGAATGAAATATGTTCTTTGGCCCATTTCATAGTATTGATTATGAAAGAAACATATGTTGTATTTTCTATTAGAGGAACTTTAGTATCATAGAATGTCACATATAGAATATCTTTGTATGTGTCGTAATGATATAGGAGCTCTAAAAAGGAAACTATGGATAAAAAACACTAATTTTGTCAACAAAACTATAGCCATGTGTTTTGCTATCCTACCATGATTTGGGATCACATGTGGACATCATAACATGGATTATAGGGTCTATTACAACCATAGAGTTGGTAGTAGAGGTATGGTAATAGCTATATGTGTGTTGTTGATAAGTATGAGAGATAAGAGAGACCACTGATGTTGTCTTAAGTCTAGTAGCTATAGGTAAGGAATCAAAGTAAACCAAAGATAAAAAAAAATCATCTAAATAAGACTTGTTAATTTTAGGTAACATTTTGGTATCTTATGTAATATATCATCTATTTGTTTAAATAATTTCTTCTTAATTGAATTCCACATAAGAGAAAAATAACATGTTAGAGAGATGATGAAACTTGACATATAATTAAACTGATATAAAGCATCATGTATATATGTATTTATGTCTTATTTGAGATTATTTCAAATTAAAAGAAACAAACAAGAAAAAGAAAGTATTAAACTTTGCATCAAAGAATGATAAAATTCTTTTTTCATTATTATCATGATTATACAAAAAAAATTAGAAGAGATATGGATCTAAAATCTAACAAAGGGTTCTAGAATGCTTGGAAATAAAAAAGCTTAAAGATAGTCTAGGGTTAATGTTTGTGCAATAATCAAAGTAAGTCAAGTTCACCAAATGAATTAACTTTTTAGAGTTATGAAGTGTAATCCCTATGTTGTAAATGTGTTTGAGTAGAATAAATAAAGGTATAAAATATGAAATAAATACAACCACTAACTTGTGAAAGAAATGATCTAAACTAATATTTTTAATAATATTAATAATTGAGACAAATGAATACTTAACTATAAACTGACTAAGACAAAGGATCCAAAGGATAAAAATTGGTACAAGAGCTAGTCTGAGTGTAAAAAAAAAGATCCAAGTGTCAAAACCCCTCTTAGACAATAACACCCTACCCTGGATAGTAGTGTTATGGTGATAGTGTCGACTTATGGAACTAGTGTGAACATGAAGAGACAAGTAAAATATCATTGTACTACAGTGAACACCATTGAGGGATGTGAATAGTATTTTATTAATTGTAGAGTTTCATATTTATGTTACTGGCATCAAAATAATAATAACATACCTAAGTTCAACTATCTAGATCATGACTATTATTTTCTCCATAGAAGGTTTATCTCAAGAAGATCATTGATGTGATGTAAAGGTCTAAAACATATGATATAGTTAAGAAACCTTAAATGGGCTATCTATAGGTAGTCTCAAATATTGGTCAAAACTCAATAAAAAAGAGGTAGAGTAGTGTTGAATTCGAGGTGTTTAAACTCAAATGAAACCTTTAATCAAGTTTGAGAGCATGGATAAGATTATTGTGATAGAGGTGAGGCTATTAGATATAGTGAGACCTAGGTTCATGTTCATAGGTTGAAGAAGATGCTAAGAGGGAATTCTCACCTTAGTTTCTCCAAAAATGTTCTTTGTCCCACATAATGTCATCTATTGGTGGATATTATTGAGGTCTAGATAAGTCTAATCGTTTCACTCTCATAGTATAGATATAGAGGTCACACCTGAGCATAACAAAGAAATTATTTGGTTGAGAGAAAAAGGGATAGAGTGGTTTCTAACTTAGTCAAGTATTCACTAGAGATATTTAATGAACTATAGTACCACAATGCCAAAATGGATAGTGCAACTCACAAGCAACTTCTAGTGCATTGACAATATAAGGATAGGAGCATGGTCTCAAGGTAGAGATAAGTTAATTGAGTTTTGAGATGAACCTAGTATCCTCAGAGGAAAATAAATATGGGAAAAATAATAATCAGACATATATAATTACCTATAGTAACATATTGGTTTCCCAAATTGACACCTACAGTCTGAATGAGGAAATGGAATAGCCTAAACAAATGAAGGTGCATGTTTGTTTGATAGGTAGTGGTGAAATATGGATGAATTTTTTTAAAACACTCTGATAGTGGTAATATCACATTCCCATGTGAATTCAAAAATCAAGAACCTCATAAATAGTCATGACTCAAGGTTCTTAGGCATAACCAAAAATCCTGCACATAGTCTCAAGCCTAAGAGTTATCTTGGAGAGTTTGAGGTGTAGAGACATATATAAGTATGTCTAAGATTTTAAAATTTACATAAATGGTACCCATGAACTAAATTAGGCTACCAAAATCTCATTTACATCAAATGTATAGGGGGAGTGTCCTCTATTTTGTCTCAAATAGAGGTCTCTCAATAGTCAATCCAACTTATAGGCATGGTACATGAAAGGTGAAAATATTAATGATAGAGTTTTGATTGACTATGGGATGATTTATAGAGTTTAATTATATATGAATAGATGTATAAGATCACTTACAATCACTAGAAACTTTCATAAGTGGTCATACACTTAGAAACATAGTTTAATCCTATTAGGCCTAGAACTAGGCATAAATCTTCAAGGTTCCTAATGATACTCATTTGATCATATGACCTTTAAAATAAATGATATAGCATTAATTGGAGAGTATATAGTGCTTGATACTCGATAGTTTATAGGAGACAGTCTAAAATTGGTCATTTTGGCTTAAATATATCTTATACCTGTTTAGAATACATTGTAAGACTCCAAAAGCCATTTTATTTTGCTCACATTTATATGGATGAGTTTCATGGTGGCTCAAGTAGTTATTAATAGTTTAAGGGAGTCATTTATCTTAGTATATTTGGTTTCAAAGTTGAATGTCCAACCTTTATGAATCAATGTTAAGAATTAGAATGACCTAAAACCCTTATGATAACCCAATGAATAATATATGAAGGGAGATGCATCCAAAAGTGGTTTATTTGACTTTAAAATTAATTTTAACTATTTTTCACTCTCCCAAATTCTTCACTACTTAGTTGTTCCATACCATCACTTGTATAGATAGGACCAATATTATGTTTTCTATAGGATTTGAGGTGTTTTGAAGGTGAATTAGGGAAATAATGACTGAAGTCCATTGTGTAAGGTGTGTGTAGAATTTTTATAACTCCTCATACCCAATTATAACCTTGGTCATGTCTAGAAACCCCACTTACACTCACACACACACACACACACACACACACACACACACACTCTCTCTCTCTCTCTCTCTCTCTCTCTCTCTCTCTCTCTCTCTCTCTCTCTCTCTCTATCTCTCTCTCTCTCTCTCTCTCTCTCTCTCACACACACACACACACACACACACACACACACACACACACATTCATTATAGGTAGTCTAAATAGGATAGTTAGAAATCAAAGTAACTACCTAGTGTGAAGATGAGAAATGATATTTGAGTTTCATTGAGGTCTATTTCATAATAAAAGGATAAATAGGTTTTAATGAGTTGTATAAGACCTCCAAAATTAATCTCATTAAGTGTTTTTAGGTCTCTTAAGTGATAACTATGAAGACAAGCCTAGAAGGCTAGTGAGTAGTTGTAAAGAAGTGACTAACAAGTGTCAAGGAGGAGGCTTTTAGTTGAAGGGATATGATGACTGGCATCAATAATTTTTCCACATCCTCAGGTTATATGATATGTGTTAAAAAGTTATATGGTATTTTTTAATAGTTAAATTTACTCCTCATCATCAACATAGTTTCAAGAAGGAGAATGGAGTGTCTCTATGACAACTTTAGCAAGATGTCATGTTTTTTATGGATACATGTTTTAGAAGACCTCATGACATATTAATTAAATCTCTTATCTTCAATTTTAACTACTTTTCACATCTGAAACTTGGCATTGTGACTATTCAACATCACTTCTTCTCTCTCCTCTCCTATGCTCTATATATTTAAGCCATTTTGGCATTTGAAAGAATCCACACCTAGTATGGTAAATCCATACTATTTTGACATCTTATTTTTCATTTGAATAAATTTATAAAGTTTATTTATTGTTTAAAAATCTTTCCTAATTATTTCAAGTAGTGTATTTAGATGACAAGTGATGAATGTCTTCTCTTTGCTTCCATTCTACTCTTGTATGCATTATATGAGTAGTATCATTTATTTTAACATGTATCATTAAGTGTATGTGTTTTTTAAGGAATATTTTAATTATGAGAGATAATATTAGTGTATAGGATCATAATTCATTTTCATCCACCTCTGGATAGGCATAATAATCTGCCTCCATGTAGAAACACTTATGCTAAAAGAATATTGAGTTGAGGCCAGTTGAGGTTTGAACAACCTTCTCCAAGGGAAAAATAGTTGGTATAATAATTGGCATGCCCAGTGGGACTAAGGTCCAAAATAGTGGAAGTATTTTTGGTGTTTTCTTCCTACTATCACCTTTTATAAGCATTCAAGAAAACACCAATGGACACTCTAAATATAATTAACTAGTTATAAGTAGCTCAAGTAGTTATTATAAAATATTTTGATCAATTATTTTCATTTATTTGACTAATGAAGTTTATATGGATGGATATGTTGATATTTCCTATTAAAAACCTCCCTATAAACCTTGTCATGACCCATACTATGTTCCTCAACAACCCTGTAAAAGCTATCATCAGCCCTGTGGTCTACCTATTCCTTCTCTATATGATCATGATGTTATTGAGTATCCTTATGAGGAAGCCTATGAATAAGTCTATTCATAATATATTATTAAGATTATTGAATAAGATATCTAAGATCTTAAGAGGTAGCTTCTTGGATACATTCTTCCTCAATCTCCTAAACAACCTTCTCAATGTCAATACCTGGGGCAACTAACTCAAAAATTAAGATCTCACCAAAACCCATACTTCTCTCCTCCTCTTAATTAATTTAAGCCCCACGATAATTTATTATTGGAACTCATGAAAAATGTACTAAAATAAGAAAGGGTGATGAAGAAATAGGATAATTAATTTTATGTGATCCCTATTCATCTCATAAAAAAGATGGGAAAAGTCAATTCATTTCCTGATGAATAAGTTGAGGTTTGTTTAGGAGGAAGATAACCATATAATAAATTAAAATTTTCATGAAATGAGTTGATATATCCAATGGTGGGTATATATATTATAAAGGTATAAAAACCAAAAAGTTGAGAATCAAATTATAGCTGTTGAAGGGCCTTAAGAAGGCTATGAAGAAGGTGAAAATTTGGTTGAGGATAATGTCTCTCCCCCATCCTCAAGAGTCTTCTTATGTTCTAAATAATAAATTTCATTATTTTTATCCTCATAAAATCATTCACCATCCTCAAGAGGATCCTCCAAAAGAGACTAAAAGCCTCAAATTTCCAACCTGGAACCAAGTAGTGAAGTCTTGGGGAAAGAGAGATGAAGAAAGTAAAGACCAAGAATTTTATGTCAAGAAAGAAAACCTTATGTGACTTTAAGCCCCATTGCCTTATATTAAATAACCTATATATGTGAAAAAGAGGACTTAGTTGAAAATATGGGTGATGAAGTTCTAGTTATTTAAGAACCTTAAGAGGTCTATGAGAAAGATGAGGTGTTTGTTGAAGAAAATGAAACTTATATATCCCAACATAACCTTATCTCTCTCCAATAATTATTTCAAATGTCTTCTTCCATCCCCATGCCAATTAATGAGCCCTCCATCACACCTCATTATCCCTCTCCAATCCATGAACCAATTCACCACCCTCCCACCTCATCCCTTATTGAAGGAGATCCCATCCTATGCAAGGTAAGAAAAGAATATTAAGCTAGATTAATAGTCGATCAGGAAGAGGACTCAAGTTTTTATCATGAAGAGTTAACTATATGGACTCCCATTGGTGAAGAAAATCATAAGTCAATATTTTTTAGTGAAGAATGATAAGATATAGACCATGTTGCAGCTATTCACAATATCTTGATCAAGACATGAGAGAGGAGGTGCTTGAGAAGAACATCACTAAAATCAGTTTTTTGAGTCTTGTGATTAGGTTCAAAGAGATTTAACAGACATATGTAAGACCTAATTTCACATGTTCAAGTAATATGAAGGTCTTTAGAGTCTAGTACTTTTGGGAGATAAAAATGAGATTTCAAGGTTACCAATAAACAAACAAGTCTTGAAGAACATCACCAATATTTTCAAATACATGAAGTAGTATATTATGACTATGAAATTCATGAGCATGGTCAAGAGGATGAGTTTGAAGAAGTTATGGTTATTAAGGAGAAAGGAGGAAAATATGAATGACAACAACATATTTAACTTATACGATAACTTTAAGACATTTACAAGGATGAAGGTCAATAATACAAGGAGATAGAACAAAATATCCTCATGGAGGACAATGATGAAGATTGGATTGACTATAAAAAGATCATTAAAGAGCATGATGAGTTTGCATCTGGTAATAAATTTGATCTCATTTAAAGTACCATGGAGGTTAAGGAATCATGCTAGGATGAAGAATCATTAGAAGTCATAGCTGAGGAGTCTCATGAGAAGATTGAGATTATTGAACTAAAAGAGGCCTTCACCTTTATAGGTGATACATTTATATCTACTATGACTGCATTGAATATCATGACAAGGAGGTTGGTAAACATGAATAAATTAAAGACATAAAGGCTAATTCTTAAAAGGAAACATGCTTCAAATAATCCCTCATCTCATGGAGAAAGATATGGTTTGAAATTCCCTTTTTATATAAGAGAAAAAGTTTTGATTTAGGTTAACTTATACATATCTTAGTTTGTTTAAGTTGTTTATGTTTTCCCTAAGTGATTAGAGAGCAAAAATGTGTGCCTTGGTTTCTTGTTGGGTATTTTTGTTTCCTTGTGTTTTATAAGAGTTTTTGGTCTATTCATAAGATTATTAGTGTCATTTTTACCATAGGGGTGATTCCATTTCCCAAGGATAGGAGGAGGCAACTAGTCCTTAGAATAGTAGGCATGTTACCCCTTAGAAATCACAGAAATGTTGACTAATTTTACTCCTAGGTCAAAATAAGTCAACCTCCTACATGTACAAAGTTTTCATAAGGTCATCTAAGTCATAAAATGTTCACCATATTCCTAGTATGAGGTTAATTCACCTTTGAGGTCACATAACATGTTTTAGCTTTGTTATTTATATCCACTTTTCTTAATAACCTCTTATTCCATCTTTTGGTCATGCTAGAGTGAATTTTATGGTTTTAAACTTAAGGAAAAATGTTTCAAAGTGAAATATATTTGATTACATGTCATATAAATGTTATAGGATAGTTTAAAACAAAAAAATTATAGGTATCACATATAAATAAGAATATCCTCTACAAAAGTCAATTTAAGATAGTTGTACAAACTGAGGGAACTCACCTGGAATGTGTGAGGATTTAGCAGGGTGTATTAATATCTCCACAAGTCTTATACAATATTTTATGGATTAAATAGGTTCAAATTTGATGAAAATTTATATCTCTCCCATCACTCTCTTGGGCAAGTCAATAAATTCAAATAGTTTTTAGTTAGTATGGATAAGAGAGGAAGAGTTAGACTGAGTGCACTTGGTGTATTTTAGTAATATTTATGTCCTATTTCATGGTCATTATTTCTAGACTATAATTATGTGATTTATGAATAATAACAAAGACTGTTAGTTCCTCTAAATTTCCTACACATCCCCAACACCTCAATTTTCTTATTTGTTTGTAGTGTTTTGTATGAACCAAGTGGTGTATGTGGTCTTATAGAGCATGTTCACTCATTTCCTATTGGATTAATTATGGTTATAATGTGTGAAAATCAAGAGATAGGCATAATCTTCTTGTGTTAGAAGTGAACACTGTTGAGGGTTGTGAATAGTCTTTTATCAATTACAACATTTCATCTTTCTATGAGTGGCTTCAAAATAAGAATAACATACCTATGGTCAAATATCCATATCATGATGATTAGTTTTTCCATATAAGGTTTGTCTCAAGAATATCATTGATGGGAGGTAAAGGTATAAAACACATGACACAACCAAGAATCCATAAAAGGGTCATCTATAAGTAGTCTTAAACAGAAGTCTAAAGTAAATATGAATGTGGTAGAGTAATGTTGAATTGGAGGTGTTTGAACTCAATTAAAACCTTTAATTAGGTATGAGAGAATGAAGAAGATCATTATGATAGTTTTGAGACTATTACATACAGTAAAACCTAGGTTCATGTTCACAAGTTGAATAAGTTTTTAAGAAAGAAATATCACCTTAGTTTCTAAAAACAGGTTCTCTTCTCCACACAATATCATCTATTGGTGGATATTCTTGAGGCGTAGATAGTCTAATCACTTCACTCTTGTAGTCTAGATCTATAGGTCACACCTGAGTATGATAAGGAGATTATTTGGTTGATAAATAAAGAGAGATAGTTTTTTCCAACTCAATTAAATTTTTAATGGAGATACTTAGTGAATTATAGTACCATAGTGACAAAATGGATGGTGAAATTGACAAGTAACTTATAGTGCATTGACGGTATAAGGATAGCAGCATGGTCTCAATATAAAGACAACATCATTAGGTTTTTAGATGAACCTATTATACATAGTGGAAAATAAAGGTGGGAATAAAAATAATCATACATATATAATGACCTATAGGAATGTATTGGTTTTCCTAATTGACACTTACACTCTGAATGATGAAACAAACTATCTTAAGAAAATAGAAGGTACAGATTTATTTGATAGGTAGTGGTGAAATATGGATGAAATTATTTAAACCAATATTATAGTGGTAATATAAAATTCTCATGTTATTTCAAGAATAAATAACCTTAGAAATAATCATGACTTAAGGTTCTTAGGCATAGGCAAAAATTTTGCACACAATCATAGGCTTAGGAGCTAGTTTGGAGAGTTTGAGGTGTAGAGACCTATATAAGTATATCCAAGATTTTAAAATTAACACAAAATGTCACCATGAAATAAAATATGCTAACAAAATATAATTTATCTCAAATTAATAGTGGGAGTGTCATCTATTTTATCTTAGATAAAGGGCACTCCATAATTAATCCAACCTACATATATGGTACAAAAAAGGTGAAAACATGAATGATAGAGTTTTAAGTGACTATGGTATGATGTATAGAGTTTAATTTGATATAAATATAGGTATATGAACTCATAAAGTCACTAGAGACCATCAAAAGTGATCATACACTTAGAAACATAGTCTAGTCCTACTAGGCCTAGAACTAGGCATAAACCCTCAAGGTACCTAATGACACTCATTCAATCATATGAAATTTTAAATAAATGTGATATAATTAATGGGATAGTATAGATTTCATGATACTTAGTGGTTTTCATAAGACAATCTAAAATTGGTTTTAAGGTTGAGCATCTAACCTATATGAATCAACATTAAGAACTAGAATGACCTAAAACCCGTATGATAACCTAATGGAGAATATATGAAGGAATATGAATCCATAAGTGGTTAATTTCCATTGAAATTTACATGGATATATTTTTCACTCTCCAAGGATCTTCACCACTTAGTTATTCCATACCATCACTTGTAGAGACATGCCTAATTTTGTGTTTTCTATAGAATTTAAGGTGTTTTGAAGGTGAGGAAGGGAAATGATGAATGAAGGCCATTGTGGAAGGTTTGTGGAGAATTTTAATAATTAATAATACCAAATTATCCCCTTTGTCATGATTGGAAAATCCTCTTCTAGATTATTCACTATAGGTAGTCTAAATAGGATGGTGAGAAATCAATGTGATTACCTAGTGTGAAGATGAAAAGTGTTGTTTGGGTTTAATTAAGGTATATTTGATAAAATATAGGATAAATAGGTATAAATGAGTTATATAAAACCTATAAAATTAATCTCATTAAGTTTGTGTGGATCACTTAAGTGACAGTTATGAAGATAGGCCTATAAGGATAGTGAGAAACTACAAAGAAGTGAACTACAAGTGTCAAGGAGTAGGCTATTAGTCAAAGGGATATGATGAATTGCATCAATATGTTTTCACCTCCTCAGGTTGGATGATATGTGTCAAGGAATTCTATGGAAATTTTGAATATTCAAATGGACTCCTCATCATCAAGATAGTTTCAAGAAGGAGAATGAAGTGTATATATGCCATCATGAGGGAGATTTTATGTTTGTGATGGACACATGTCGAAGAAGACCTCAAGACCTATTCCCTAACTCTCTTCTCTTATATTGTAACTAATTTTCACATATTGATACTTATAATTTTGAAGGTTCAATTTATCTTCTTCTCTTTCCTCTCTTACGCTCTATATATTCAAGACATTTTGGCATTTGGAAGAATCCACAACTACTATGGTGAAGCACTAGTGGTTTGACATATTGCTTTACCTTTGAATAAGTTTATAAAGTTTATTTTATTAATAATGTGATATATTTATAGGGGGTGAATTAATATATCATATATCTTATAATCTTTTACTTAATCAAATTCCACTTAACCATTCATTCAAGATATGCAATAACACTGAAATAATAAACACCACACAAGATAGAGAGAGAAACCGAATTTTAATGTGGAAACCTAATATGGGAAAAAACATGGATAAAAATCTCAAGTATATTAATGAAAACCAATTCAATCTACAATATTCACAAGCACCAACTTTCAAGAGCACCAACCCCTTTGTTGATCACCAACACAATAACTATTCATGAACACCAACCTACAGGAGCACCAACCCCTTTATTGAGCACCAACACAAAAAATATTCATGAGCACCAACCCACAAGAGCACATACCCCTATTGTGTATACCACACAACTATCTCTCAATGTTGCTTTCTAAATAAATGATAACACATTATAATATCTCTTTATTTTCTCTCCTTTGTTATTTTAAGCTAGATATAATAATCACAAACCATGCTCTCTTCTACACATATTACAATTGGCTTTCCAAGCCTTTATTTATAGCTTACCAAATGACCTTTGGCATTCACCCTATGTGACCCTTCAATCCTTATGGAAAATGGTGCCAAACTTCATGACACTTTGAATTCTTTAATTTGAAAAGTCATATGGTGACCCTTCATAAGTAAAAGTGTCCATTCCCTTTTTGTCTTTATCTTGGTGAATTTTTTAATTCCTCAAAGTGTCCCTTCATGAGAAATTTCACCCTTCCTCTTTTTTCTTCACTTGGTGAGTCTTGGAATTCCTTACAATGAATCTTCATGGGAAAATGCATCCTTTCCCTCTTTTGTCTTTACCCCATGACTCTTTGAATTATTCATGGGCCCTTATTTTGACTTTATGAAACCAAAAATAGATTTTTTAGTATTAAATAAATATCAACACACTTTAGCCAATTTATGAACATTAAAAACATGTTTAGATAATAAATACTATGGGGCCTTTATCACCAATGATAGAATTTTGACATCAATGATAATATTTATAACAATCTCTCCCTTTGTCATTGATGTAAACCTCAAACTAAAATTACCACATATTGAAACATGTATTACACATGCCAACCTGCATATATAGCCAAACTAAAAAATTGTAGTAACTACCCCTTATTATATCATCCAATACATAGACCTATACATGTACCTATTTTTGTACTTCTCTCCCTTTGGCATAAATGGGTAAGGGCCTATCATAGAGATAAAACTTAGTTACCCCTTAACTAATGTTGATCCTCAATGTTAGGAAGTAAAAGAAATTAATCCCAACTCCTCTCGCATATCCTTGAATGTGCCCCTTGATCATGCCTTTGTGAAGATATTTGATAAAACATAGATTATTACGTATCCTCTAAGCATCTAAAATCAACTTATCTAAATATTTTCTTCTAATATAAAAACTTTCTACATAAAACTATAATGTGTATCCCTAATCACATATTTGACTTACACTCAATAGATTATGCTTAAGACCTTCTACATACAATACATTCTTAATCTTGGTTCTACCATTATCCAATCTCAAAATACCTTTTTTATCTATCGTGGAAGTGGTTTTGTCTTTAAATTTCACTATGCCACCATTGATCTTCATTAGATTTATGAACTTTCTCTTATCTCCTATTATGTACCTCAAGCATCCACTATCAATGAACCATGGATGTTCTTCATTTATCACATGCAAAGATGTCTTAAATAAAATAGAATCTTTAGGTTTCTTCTTCTACCATGAATTTATTTGACCTTTATTCTTGATGAATGGAGCCTTGAAACTTTGATCCTTGTTGATTGACTTAAACATGCTTCTACAATGCTAGGCTATGTGTTTAAAATTATTGCACTTGTAACATATTATGGAATCTTCATCAAAGCCTCATAAAGGAGAAAAATATTTGTACCTTTTGCTTGACTCTACATGAGTTTCCTTCTCCTTGTTTCTAAAATTGCTATATCTTTTTTGACATTCTATTGTCTTATGACCATATCCATTACAATAAAAATAGTAACCATGAAAATAGAACATTTTTGTGTATCTTTGTCCTGATTGTCTTTTGTAGCTTTATTCCTTCCATCTTCATTTGTTTGATATGTCCTGTATATTCTTCACTTCTTCCCTTTTTGTTTCCTCTTTTGTAATATCTTCATCATAGCTCTTTTTATTTTCAAATCTAATACCTATCTTATCTTATATTGACTTTTGAATTTCCAATATCTTATTCAACATGTTAGTTCTATCCTCAACTTTTGAATTACTAACTAATTTATCATTGACTAATTTCTCAATATCTTCTTATAAAGAGGAAATTTCAATAACATACCTTTCACATTTATTCACTTACTTTTTGCAGCTATGTTTTTATATATTTTTAATTCTTTTTGGCTTCTCCAAATCATGATTATAGATCTTCAATTATCTCCTTTGACTCCTTTTTATTTTTCTTGATCTGGCACTTTAATCTTCAATTCTTCTTCTCAAGATGTTTTAATTATTCTAAGGCACCAATGAGTTCTCCTTTGAGATTCACCTTGGCTTCATCCTTGATTTCATTATTTTCTTCTTCTTGATCTTCTCTAATTTTACTTGTGGAGGCATTTTCATTGTCACTGTTATTATTATTTGGACATTTATCCTTCAAATAACCTAACTCAACATTCAAATCATTACACTCTTATTCTCTTGATTTCAAACTTGAATATGCAACCTCTAGCTAATTATTAAGATCCTAAATAAACATCTTATCTTCTTTTGATTGTATAGGTAACTTAGAATCTAAGATACACACCTAATCCTTAAGAAACTTGACCACACATTTGAACTCTTTATTCTCCTTCTTTAGATGCTTGGCCATTTTACTTTCCCCAATCTACCTACAACCTATTAAACTATTTCCAAAAGAACCTGCTCTAATACTAATTGTTAAGCACAAGATATTCTAAGAGTGGGGGGGGGGGTAAATTAGTATATCATATATCGTATAAAATTTTACTTTATCAAATTTGACTTAACCATTCATTCAAGATATGCAATAACATTGAAACAATAAACACCACACAAGATAGAAAAAGACACCATATTTTAACATGGAAAATGGATGTGGGAATAATGATGGAGAACAATCTCAAGTATATGAATGAGAACCACCTCAAACTAAGATATTCAAAAGCACCAACTTATAGGAGCACCAACCCCTTTATTGAGCACCAACACATCAACTACTCATGAGAACCAACCCACAGGAGCACCAAGCCTTATTGTGTAACCACACAACTATGTATTAATGTTGATTTCTCAACAAATGATAACACATTACAATATCTCTTTATTTTCTCTCTTTTACTCTTCTAAGCTAGATATGACAATTACAAACCATGTTCTCTTCCACACATATTACAAATGGCTTCCCAAGACTTTATTTATAGCTTACCAAATGACCTTTGGCATTCACCCTTTGTGACCCTTCAATCCTCATGAAAAATTTTACCAAACTTACATTACCATTCAAAATATTTCATTTTAAAATTCACATATTGACCCTACATAAGCAAAATCATCATTTCCATTTTTTTCTTTATCTTGGCAACCTTTTAAATTCCTAAAAGTGTGCCTTCATGAGAAATTTCACCCTTCCTCTTTTGTCTTTACTTGGTGACTCTTGGAATTCCTCAAGATGACTCTTCATGGGAAAATGCATCCTTTCCCTCTTTTGTATTTACCCCATGACTCTTTGAATTCTTCATGGGCCCTTATTTTGACTTTATGCAACCAAAAATATAATCGTTAATATTAAATAAATATCAACACACTTTAGTCAAAATATGAACATTAAAAATGCCTTTAAAAAATAAATGCTATGGGGACTTTATCACAAATGTTAGACCTTTGACATCAATAAAAATATTTACAATATATTTTTTCTCTTCAAATATTACATAAGTATGTCAAGTAGTGTATTTGGATGATAAGTGATGTATGTCTTTTCTTTACTTTCATTCTACTTTTGTATGCATTATGTGAGTAGTAACATTTCTTCTAATAGCTCTCATGAAGTGCATGTGTTTTTTAAGGTGTATTTTAAGTGTAATAGAGATTAGTAGTGTCTATAATAAAACATCCTTTTCACCCACCTCTGGATATGCATAGTAATCGGCCTCCATGTATAAACACTTATGCTAGAAGAACATTGAGTTGAGGTCAATTCTAGTAGTGTTATTTCTTCATGTAACTACAAGTATGTTGTGGAGATATATTTGGTTTGTAACCCTCATTAGTGTAGATTATTTTTATGTGTCCTTATTCCCTTTTCACCTTAAATAGTGATTAGTCTAGTGTAGTGTGTGAGCCTAAAAGGTAGATCAAGGGAGCTAGCCCATAATCTAGAGGTTTACCCCTATTATAGGTAACCCATAGGTCCAGAGGTAATCCCATGTTGGCCAAATTTGGAGAGGTATATACCACCTTCTCCAAGGGTGAAATATTTGGCTATAATATGAAGGTTGTAGATGACTATATGTACAATTAGGGAAGAATAGGGATTAATTACCTTAATTATGCACAACTTGTTTTAAGTTTTTTTGTGTGTATTTGCATTTGATATACATCTAGAGGATAAAGGGATAAAATTCATGTATATATAGTGATTTTTTTCTTTTGCATGGTTTGAAATTAGATTAGGCTAACCCTAAGTGCATTAGGAATTGAAAAGATATCTATTGGAACTCCAAAGAGGGAAAATGATAATAACAATCAAATAAGATAATGAATTAACTTTTTAGGGTTATGGAGTGTAACCTTGATCTTGTTAAAGGGTTATAGTAAATCAAGGTATAAAACATACAATAAATAAAACCAATAAATTATGAAATAACTAATCTTAACCAATATTTATAATAATAACAATGAAGGATACAAATGAATACTTAGCTAGAAACTCCCTGAGATGAAGGATATAGAGGCTTTGAATTGGTATAAGAGCTAGTTTGGTTTCAAAAATAGTATCCATGTGTCAAAAACCTCCTATAAAATATATACCTACCTTGGACAAGAGTTTTCTTGTGCTAGTTTTCACTTATGGTATTAGTGTCCTATATGCCAAAATTGATTTTATATTTTGGGAGCACTTGTGTCTGAGTATACCAAACCTGTTCATATGTGGAAAGACCCTAATTCAATTTTTGTGACCTACTATGGCTAATTTTATATTCAAACAATATAACTCATTATTATTAAATTTAACTTAGCACAAGTAGTACATGTGTGGTGTTAATTGGGTAGGTTAGACATATCCAAAACCCCAATGTGATGAGAGTTTCATATATACCAATACTTTAAGGAGGGATCAAGCCTTATGTAGTTCTCCACACCTAAGTGTTGGTGTAAGTGATTTTTAAGATATTATGGCTGTTAGTTTCAGTTATTTGAATGATTTTTAAAATTATAAATTTGATTATTTTGAGCTTATGAAGGTTGTAGATGACTGTATGTAGAAGTAGGGAAGAATAGGGTTTAATAAAATTGATTGTGAACAACTTATTCTAAGCTTATTTATTTGTATTTTCATTTTATTTACATTTAATGTATAAAGGGATAAAATTCATGTGTATATATTGATCTGGTGCTTGCACATGGTTTGAAATAGGTCTAAGATAACCTGAGGTGATTTAAGAATTGACAATAATACCCAAATAGGATAATATTATTGTCGTGTTATATCCACTTATGGTGCTAATGTCTAGTGGAGTAACTTGAGGTAAAATGGTCTTAGATGTCTAAGTAAGGGTTTTAGACTGATTTTGAGCTGCTTATCAATGTGTGTGTCCCACATAAAAAGTTAGATAAGTATCTAACTATTCCCTAAGATATGTCTAGGGATAAGCTAGGAATGGTTGGTCTCAAGTAACACTATTATCAATCAAGTGTCATTTTTAGATGATTGAATTTACCCCCCTTTATTATATAAATGTAAAAAATCAAAATGACTAGGATAAAGGAAAAAGAAGTGTACTTAGGCATACGTGTGAGGCAAAGTATATTAAATTGGATCTGAGTATGTGAATATTTCTCCATTGCATGTCCTAAAAATAAAACATGCATAAATAAGTACTTACTTAATATATATCAAAATAAACGACAAAATTGAGTAAAGAGATAAGATAAAGGAAAAGAATGAATACATTTCATTGGGTACATGAACCAATGCATAAAACTCATGACATCCTATGTGTGTGTATGTTGATAGTGATCAAATTGATAAATAAATTGGAATGAATTAATGAAATGATCAATCCCCATGTGTGGGTGGAAAGATAACTCAATATGGAATTGAATCCATCATTACCCACTCCTGATTGGTGGATCATGACCTATGAATAGATTTTATTAGACTAAGGGCTTGTCCAACCCTCTTATATAGGTGGCTCAAGAACTCAATTAGAATATGACTCCATTATTTCCTACCTATATGTATTAGATGAATTTGTAATTCAATTGTGCAATTTAATTGAAGATATATGATTATAAATGAAAGTTTATAATCACTCTATGACCACTCAAAAAACATGAAATGAAAATCAACCTAGGAGCCTCCTTTGGTACTTGGGTATGTAACTAAAGGACTACATGATAATACTAACCACTGTAGATGGACTAAGGCATAAATATAGGGTATTACTTAGAACATGGTGACTAGTGTGTATAATGTATAAAATTACATGGAGTTTTCCATTCCATTTGATCAGTTGGTGCATAAGTGAGTATACAAAAATAATGTGATGTGCACATTCCCCCAAATTTAATATCTGAGCATATAGATTCTAGATTCTATTGTAGTAATTTGTATCTAAGTATCTAAAATTTAAACTTGATTGATTATGCCATGAATTATACCCTAGTATGAGCAAACATGTATGGTTTAATGTAAAACTAAGAGAATTAAACCAAAAATAATAATCTATAAATAAATATATGTAAACTTGGACTATAATTATTATGCCTTTTTATAAATTCTCATTTTTTTTCTTTTAGGGATACTAGATAATAGTTCCATATCTTAGATAGTAATGTTGTGTCACTAGTTTCCACTTTTGGTGCAAGTGTCCTACTATGTTGTTTTCCTACCAATTATGTTTGATCTCTATCTAACTATTTTCCACAATGTTTTTCTAAAATTGAGCTCTTTATTTTATGTTTACATACTATAAATTTTACTATGAGTGCATTTATATGGCCTAATATCTATGACAAACCTCTATAAATTCCCCCTATTTTGATGGAATTTGTTCAACTTATGCCGGATCTATCCTCCAAATAAAAATATCTGCATGTTATGTTTTAGCCTAAGAATATATGATATATGTGTAATAAACCAATATAATGTGTATATATGACATAAAAATATAAGATAATTTCATAATATATTTGTAATTTATGATGTATGTTATATCTAGCATTCACAAGGTTATCAAGGTAGATATAATGATGTAAGCATGTGAATGAATAGAAAATCCAAGTAATAAACTAACTACCTAGGGGATGGGACATGATGTCCATCATGACACCTAGTGAGGAAGGGGAAATGCATTAGGTCCCTCATGGAATATAAATATAGAGTGTGTAACAAGAAAGAGAAAAGTGTCATGGACATGGGACATACATGATATCAAACATACAACACACATGAGACATACAAAGTAGGCCAAGGGAACATAATAAAATGGACATGGGCACATGTCACTAAATATAAAAAATCAAGACATTAAAGGACATGTTCAAATGTACACATATGCATAGATCAAGTAATTTGGATTTAATCCACATGGAAGGACATGTTCAAATGTCTGCATGCACAATTAGGGAGGCACACACAAAGAAGTGGGCACATGTCCAAATCATATGTAAAATGAAATTAAGTGGTACAGAAACATAAAATAATGGAATTTTAAAATTACCTTAAATAGATATATATTCATAGAGGCAAAATAAATTCTAAAGTAATAAATCTAGAAATGAAAGTATGCATGAATATGTAGTCAAAATATGTATAAGAGTAAGGATATAAATAAATTGAGTCTAGGGTAGTAGTAGTTGGTAAAAAATATGAGTATTTTAGGATGATCAATATCAAGATATAAAAATTATAAATATATGATATAGAGTTTATAAATATGTAACATGATATTTATAATTATGTATAAGATACCCCTAAATGGGTGAATGTGTCAAATAAGGAACTTGTGTATCTATATATGTATCCTAGTGGGTAGATACTAGTAATTTTGGATATATTATGACATGGAATTACACCCTTATGGGATATTTATTTAGTCTCCTCCACTCTTAATCACAATATTTGAATAACCCTAGGCTACAAGTATCCTATATTGGGGTCAGACCTCTAGAATTTTTAACAAGGCTATCTCCTCTTGGTGGATAACCTATACTACTGTTTGTATTGAGAAAAGGGTTAGAAAGGGGAAATATGGATCCTAAGAAATCTAAAAAGGTGATGCACCATATCAAATGATAACTCAAAAAAGCATGAAATATACATTGAAGAAGTATAAGACAATACTAGCACAATATCATAATCTAACTAATTGCATAAATATTTCATACACTAGGTTCAAGAAGTAATGAATGAAGCTAGGAGTAATTATAAGACTCACACAAAACTTAAATTAATGGTTGAAATGACACAAAATATGACCTTAAATAAACTATATAACACCCTAAAGTTTTCAAGAAAGAAGGATAATAGGCACAAAAGATTCTCCTTCACAATGCCATGATGCACAAACTCACTAAACACAATTTAAAAGCAAGATATAGGTAAATAAAGTATTAATTAGCTTAAAGAGGTATTTCATACAAGTTTTGATAGGGTCTATCATTATCAAATGAGATTCTTTAATCCTATAAAATTGATAGATAAATTCCCATCAAAAGTGAGAGAGTCCTTCTAAAATCTAAGAGAGAACTTAAAAATGGGAAAGAATGGAAGATATAGGAGAAAAGGGAGGAAGAGAGTGAGCACACCATCCTAGGTCATTGAATGAGTTTAAAACTTTTGATGAAATCCCCCACAATATTTTGATCATATTAAAGATAATACATCATAGGCAAGATAGTCTTTATCTATCTCAAAAGCCTCTAAATCATTTCATTGATTGAGCAACACACTAAAGGATAAGGGTTTGCCAAAGGTGGTGAGTCATGACTAAGTCTATTAGAGAAAAGATATTTATGGTTTTTAATAGAATTGAATTCTCCAAATACTTCTCCAATACCTCAATATTAAGCATTTTGATCTTATCTATATGAATTAATGTGATCCATGGATTTTTCTAATAGTTTCCACAATCATAATACCTAGTAGCACCATATTTGTTCTGAAGATCTACTGACCGGTTGACTATTTGCTCACCATTAATCTACTTGGTAAAATTAAACATGAATAATAGATATGTTTAGGTCCAATAATATTTTTATTCAATTCACACCATTAGATTTGATCTTATCTCATAAGATTTGGACACCCTTCACTTGCAAGTTTATGCTGACCTTTTGAATTGATGCTCACTATTGATTTAGAATATATAATTAAATACATGTCATTAGATATTTGGAGCCCATTAACATATATCACATAAATATTTTCCATTATATTTCATCTGATCAAATTATAAACATAAATATTGTAACATTTTAATTCAAACAACTAGTTCATAAAGCTTAAACTTGACGTCCCTATACACATTTCACTCTGCAAGTCTAACTTTGAAGCTTTATATCTTGAGATAGACAACTCATCAAGACATGAAATTTTAAAAAAGAATTAAATAAATCATGCCCATGTGTTATTTTATCTTGAGATGCTTTCCAAAGTTCATTTATTAAATACATAATCAAGCTAACCGATTTATTTCTGCATGATGTCCTATGATAGTCTAGTCTTTCAAAGCTTGTGTAAGAAATTGTTGTCTCTTTAGAAGGATACAATGAAATTATAAGACTATTTTAATCTTTATTCATGTAAATTAATTCTTAAAACACCATGAGAAATTATTTGTCCTTTTCACCTTGTAACTTTAGACTTATTTCAAAACCTACTTATCAAAGATCAATAAAACACACTTTAAGCTTGCTTAGAGTGGCTTAAAAGAATTTAAAGAAATATGTGATATTTGGACCTCTCATTATATCTATAAATATATTTAAATCATCCATTTAAGCAAAAATTGTGTGTAAGCCACAATTGGCCAACATTTTTGGCAACATCCTAGGGTTACATGCCTACTATGTAAAAGACTAGTAGCCTTGAACTAATCCATTTTACATGGAGTCTTTTGATTTCTTCCTAATTTAAATTATTGTGAGATTGATAAAAGGATAACCCATTATAAAACCATGAATTAAAGTAATAGTTTAAAAAATGAATAAAACTAAAACTAATGTTCCCAATTCACTTATTGAAAGGGAAACACATAATTGAAAGGAAATGTGTACAAGGAACATAGAGGAAAGCATAGAAAACCACTCTAATATGTTAAAATATTGTACAATAGATGAAAAATATTCTAATAAAAAGTATTTAAATTAATGACATTGAATGGGATGGGTAAGACCTCTCGATCTAATTGGGAAAGCTAAAAATAATTATGTTATTTACATCCATGGATCACATAAGGACCATTCCAAAAGTTATCAAACTTAGTATGGATGCCTAACTTGGCCTTATTTGAGTCCCACCTAAGGCCTAAGTCCCCTTCTTTAAATTTACTTATTGTGGATCTATTTTTAAAGGCTTTTTTACCTAATCCTAATTTGATTCTAATTTCTTCATTGAAAGGTTCCTAGTTTCTTCAAGCTTCATGAGCTCTATCATCCTCATGTATAAGCTCACTCTCCATCAACTCAAGTTTATGGGCTAATTATAATGTAGGAAGTTAAAGAGAAATGGGTAATTTGGATTCTCTTCCTTATATAAGGATGTATGGAGAATTATCAATAGCAACTTTGGGAGTCACTCTATCAAGCCTAAAGGCTATCCCTAGCTTTATCAGCCACACTCTTTGATTCTCTTCCATGGCTATCTTGATAATACTTATCAATTTTTTATTTGTGGACTTTACTAGTCCATTACCTTGGGGGTAGTAGTTAGAGGATGTGCTGAGGTAGATGCCCAACTCAAGTGCCCATTTGCTTGTCTTCATGCCCACAAATATCATTGCATTGTCTAAAATTACAGTAGCTAGGATACCAAACCTAGTTACTATGTTGTCAAAGAAGTCCAACACTAATATTTCATTCACTTCTTTCAAATTAATTTCCTCCACCCACTTGGTGGAGTAGTCAACTATAGTGAGCACCCATTTATATCCTATAGTTGATGGTGGATTTATCATCCCTTTGACTTCTAACCCCCATTGCATGAAGGGTTATTCCACTTGAATTGGGTTGATTAGGAGAGCTTATAATCTTTATTTGCCTACAAATATAACACACTTTTGATATTTTCTAACCCATGCATAGGCATCCTTAAAAAGGTTGGGCTAGTAATAGCCATCTCTCAATACCTTTGTTGTTGTTATTCTTGGAGTAAAATGACCTCCTATAGGTCCATCATGAAATTGCTCCAAGATCTTTGTCACTTGATCATCATTAATGTACCTAAGAATTACCCCACTGAGGTATTTTATAAACATAACTCCATTGACTAATGCATAAGGTATAGACAAAAGTTTTAAATATCTTCTCTTTGCTCTATCCAAACCTTGGGGACATTTACTTGATAATAGGAAATGTGTCATGTCTTGGAAAAAACTATTGTGAGGTGTAGGTACATTTATTTGTGAGTTGTCTTGTGTCACCAAAAAAAATTCTTTGTCTTCTTAGATATCATCTACCATATGTTCAAAATAGCCTTTACCTCTTACCAACTTTTTGACTTTGATATTCATGTCATACTCCATGACCCTAGTAATCTAGCCTACTCTATTCTCATTTAAATCCTTATTAAGGAGGAAATCCCTAACTCTAGGATGAGACACCATAAGATGAACCTTACTATGGATAGCATTTGTCTAAACATTTTTAGGCTCCTCAAACATGAAAGAACATAATTTTAAATAAAAGTGTGCCCCAGCTCATATCCCTCTAGCCCTTGACTAAAAAATGCAATTAGTTTCTCAAGTCCTTAACCATTCTTCAGCATTAACATATTTGATATGTTGTCAATATTATCAAAGGTTTAAAATATGAAATCCTTTAAGAAATTAAGATTAATGATTGATGGTGCTTGGGAAATGTCTTCTTTGATGGCATAAAATGTTGCTTTGCCTTCATTTGACCAAGTAAACTCTTAGCTCTTCTTCAATATGGTAGTGATGGTTTTGACTAGGTTTGAAAAACTAGGTATAAACCTTATCTCAAAGTTTATTTTCCCAAGGAAGCTCTGTATTCCTTTCTTATGCTTGGGTAAAGATAAGTCCAAAATAGCACTTATTCGATCATGGTCAATGGATAATCATTCCTTTGAAATAATGTGATCTAAAATTTTGCATTCATGAATAATGAACACAAATTTCTTGGGATTAAAATAGATTTAATACTCTCTACATATTTCAAAGATCAACCTTAGATGGTCCATGTGCTCACTAGCCTTATTGCAGAAAACTATGATGTCATCCAAATTAACTAGTACCATCCAATTAAACAACCCTTGGAAATCCATTACCATTGTTCTTTGAAAGGTGGACCCAACATATGATAATCCAAAATTCATATTTTGGTAAGGATACATGCCCCACTTGGTGGTGAAGGTAGTATTATATTGATCTTCTTCTCTTACTAACACCTAGTTGTATCCTAAATATCGATCCAAAAAGGAGAGGCATTTTGAATCAAAAAATATCTAAAGAAGTTTCTCCATGGATGGAAAAGGATAGTGATCCTTTAAAGAGACCCTATTTATACTCTTAAAGTTAACACACAATCTAATTTCCCAACTCTTCTTCCTAATAGGCACAAAATTGGCTACCTATGACAAGTGCTTAATGGGAAAGATGATCTTAGATTTGATTAATTTCATTAATTATTTCCTCTTAAGATTTTAAATCTTAGGGTTTATAGGTCTCTATTTCTACCTAATAGGCTTGGCATTGACCTCTACTTGTTGGGCCATCTTGAGATCAAAACCTCTTAGGTCACTATATTTCTAAGTAAAGATATCTACATATTCTTTACAAAATTATATGAAATCATGCCTTTCAACTTTAGTGATTACCTTTCTAAGCTTTAAGAGCTTGTCCTTGAAGATAAGGACTCTTTCAAAGTTGTCTTCACTAGTTGACATCACTAACTTATATTTTATCATATGATCTCCCTCACGGAAAAGACCTTCAAGGGTGACAAGACCTTTAGAAAGCTTGCTATATCACAATTGAAAAATTTTCTCCACATACCAATGTTGAAACTTTTCCTACTTTATGGAGGAGAACCCTAATTCTTATTACAATAAATAGGCAATTCACTTGTCATTCTCAAAGACCTATCAGTGAGCTTCATTATTTGGCATTGATGGTTTCACCACCACTTTGACATTTCGCTACACTTTGGTCCTTTTTAACTCATTTTGGATATAAAATTAAACTCCCATAGTTTCCAACCTATTAGCATGTCCATTATGGTTCCTTGGTACTACTTGGATGTTAAAAGCCTCAAAATCCTTAATTATGTCTAAAACTTTATGTTTGTAAGAATTCAGCAAATGGTTCTTGGTGATATTATGGCCTTTAACCTAGTACACTATCAACTCACTATCTCCATAAACTTGTAACTACTTGATCTCTCTCTTAGTATCCCATTGAAGGCCATGGATAAAACCCTCATATTTTGTTGCATTGTAATAAAAGCTAAATTATAACCTATAAGAAGATAAATAATTTCCATTGGAGGGGGATATTATCATTTCATCTACACCCACTCCATGTTTGTGCCTTGAACCATTAAAGAATAATTTCCATAAGCTACTAGGATATCCTTGAGGTCCAATGAGGGACAGCATGGACTGATTCTCTTTATGTAAGCAGTAAACACCCTTGCCCTCTCTTTAACTCCCTCCAAGGGATAAACCAAATGATTGTCATTCCATAGTTCATCCAAGAACATGTCTAGTATCTCCTTAGGGTGAGTGTTTAATTCTTGAAAAAACATATGTTCATCCTCATTTAGGATGGTGCAATTGATTTTTATGTTGTTTTTCCCATAAGGCTCTATGTGTAATTATGAAAAGGGATCAGATTTGATTGATACTTTGGTTCTATATCTTATTTTGAATACCATGTATAACCAATCTACTATAAGATAACCTTCAATATTTGTTGTGAATTCCCTAGATAGGCATAGTGAAAAATGAGGAAGACCATCAAGGATCAACACATATTGAATAATTGAGACAATATGACAAACATGTAGGGTCAAGTTTATATTTTTGATGATGTTAGATGGTTTGCTATAAGAACCATCAAGTTATAGAATGTATTTAGACTGGGGCTCATATTTCAGACCAATCTAGTCTGCTATAGACTTTGACATCACTAAGGTTTTAGCCCCACTATTTACAAAATAATTGTGCACTAAAGAGTCACCAATGATGATTGAAATGTATAAAGGAGGAGTTTTGACCACCTTACCTGATTGCCCTTCATTAGGTCCTTTGGTTGTATTAGTGAGAGCCACATTCTTTTTTCTTGGTTCCTTTTCAAGAATCTCGATCTTTGATAATCCTTCCTAAAGGATGTATAACTGACTAGGCATGGAAATAATATCCCACGTTGGCACATTCACACTAGATATTTTCATTTATTCTATAATTTTGATGGGTGAATCACAAACATTTGGTTATGTTTTAGGACCCACAACTGTACTTTGAGTCTATGTGTTTTGGGAAATAAAGGGATTCCCCTAATTTTGATTCCTTAGGGCTATTAAAACCTTTTAAACAACATCAAGTCAATTTGGATTTGATATTTAAGGATTAATGGTAGCATGATCTTTGAATACTTTATAATATCCATCCATGTTCCTTCTTTTGAACCTTGTATGTACTACCACTGGAATGTTTGCCTAGCTAGAACTAACCTGCTAATTGTGTGCATAACACTCTTCTCACTTATAGTTAACCATCTTATAAACCAACTATATTGGTCCCTGATTAGGCCCTTAACTTTGATGAGGCTCTTATAGTTTTTTCATCATGGGTATCTCTATGTTCTAATCCATAAGAGCTTGATTGTACCTATAATTGGCAACCTGTTACCATTTGATCATTGAAAGCTTGATTGAAATTAGTGTTTGGGATAATGGATTGACCAAAAGATTGATTCCAAGGCATGGTAACCTAAACTTCTAGAGAAAAATTATTTTTAATAGGTACCAAATTTTTGGAAGTGATTGCAACATTTGGATTATAGCTGCTTTGTCTACTATAGTTAGAATTCCATTGTCCTTGGACTTGACATTGATAGTTTCCTTTGTAGGGTGGCCTATTTGCTTGATAAAAATTTTATTGAGATTGATATGAGGCTTAGTAAGGCCTATTAAAATATTTCTACCTCTTAACATTCACTATTTCATTTCCTAAGGATTGGAACATGCTCTTAAGCTCTTGAAAGTTTTTATGTTCTTGGGAATCACTAGATTGACTTGAGGAAACCTTTCTTGCTTAGATGAGGGTATAGTATAAATTTTAGTAATAAGAGGAATGAAATCAAGGGGAGGAATATAAGTAGAGGGTGGTCTAATCTTAGGGAATAAAGGCATTAGTGGTCTAGGTGTAATCTTACTAGCTTGCACTAGATAATTTTCTACTCTGATTTCTACCTCATATCCATCTGGAAATGTATTTCCTCTCATGAACTAGATAATTATTACAATGTCACTATTTAGATCCTTAAAATAGTATAGGAAGGAAAAGTTAGGGGTAGGCCTAACATTGTCTAGGATTTTATCCCAAGTTTTTTGAAACCTTGTGTTGAAGTTTTGCATGACTTCATGAGTGGCTCTTTGTATTGTAGTTAACTACTCTACAAGTGAAAAATGGTTACTTTTGTCCTCAAATATTTTAAAAAAATACTCTCCTAATTGGTCCCATGTGTAAATGGAATTATTATCAAGGATTTTATACCAGTCTAAGTATTTACATTTAAAGGAGATGGCTAATAACCTAATTTTTACATTTTCTTCATTGATATCATGAATGTTATATAAATTGACTATATCCATGAGGTGTTCAAAATGGGTTGTAGCTTGGTCCACAGTAAAATAAGGGACATTTTTAAGAGATGATACTATAATAGGATCATATTGAGGGATGGCCAAAAGACTTTAGCCATTAAAATCCACAAAATCTCTAGGGGCTATCATGGCTATGGAAGGGTTTAATAAAGATCTCCATGTAGGGGTAGGCCTTGAAAGTGATTTAGGAACAAAGTTGCCTTTATATGGGTGTGTATTGGCAAACCTTAATATTTGTTTTGAATTTAAAGGTAGTTCAATGAATTCAAATGGAATACCTCTATTAGTTGATCTTATTTTCAACTTTAGCATGAGATGAAGTCACTATTATACTACCAGAATATTGAATGTTCTTTTGGAGTCACCAGATCTTGTTGTTTTGAGTCTATAATTATAACAAATTGATCAAACCAACATCAAAATTTGAAAAATATTATTTGAACTTTCTCTTACCAGGCATATCATAAACTATTATGACATGGAATTTTATCCTTTTTGGGTATTTCTTTATGTTCCTCCACTCTTAGTCATAATATTAGAACAACCACAGGTTGTGGGTATCCTATAGTGGGGTTGGACCTCTAGGATTTTTAATGAGGCTAGTTCCTCTTGATGGATCCCCTATACTAATGTTTACACTAAGAAATAGGGATCCTAATAAATATAATAAGGTGATGCACTAGATTATATGATCATTCACACAAGCATGAAATATACACTGAAGAAGCATAAGACTACTAGCTCACACATCTCAGAATCTAGATAATTACATAAGTATTTCATATGCTAGGTTCAGGAAGTAATGAATGAATCTAGGAGGAATTATAAGACTCACACCAAACTTACATTAATGGTGGAAAAAAAACAAATTTAGACCTACAATCAACTAGAAAACACCCTAAAATAGTCAAGAAAGAAGGACAATAGGCATAAACTATTCTCCTTCATAATGCCATGATGCACAAGCTCACTAAATAGAGTTCAAAATCAAGAGATAGGTAAATAAATTCTTTATTAACTTTAAGAGGTATTTCATACAAGTTTTGATAAGGTCTATCCTTATCAAATGAGAGTCTCTACTCTTAAATAATCAAGATAGAAATTCCCATCAAAAGTGAGAGAATGCTTCTAAAAACCAAGAAAGAGAGCTTACAAATGGGAAATAATGTGAGATATAGGAGAAAAGGGAGGAAAAGAGTGGGAACACCATCCAAGGTCATTAAATGAGATGCCACTTTTTGATGAATTTCCCCACCATAGTTTGATCAAATCATAGCTAATACATCATAGTCAAGATAGTCTTCATTTATCCCAATAGCCTCCAAATCATTTCATTGATTAACACAATAGAGGACAAGAGATTGCCAAAGGTGGTAAGTAATGACTAAGTCTATTAGAGAAAATATATTTATGGTTTTGAACAACATTGAATGATCTAACTACTTCTCCAATCCCCCAATCTACTCCACTTTAATCTTCTCTATATGAATGAATGTGAGCAATGGATTTGCCTAATAGTTGTCATGGTTATGACACCTGGTATCTCCTTATTTGTTCCCAAGATATGCTAACTTGTTGACTCATTGCTCATTATTGATCTTCTTGGTACAATTAAATATGCACCATAGATATATTTGGGCCCACTACACCTATTAGTTGATGTGCACCATTACATTTGATCTTAGCTTCTGAGATTTGGACACTTGTCACTTGCATGTTTATGATAACCTTTTGACTTGATGCTCACCATTGATCTAGAATCTATGATCAAATGCTTGTCATTAGATTTCTAAGACCCAATGACATATATCAAAGTGTCATTTTCCATTGGATTTGATTTATTTAAGGCTAATAATTGATTTTGGAACATTTGAATTCAAATGTCTAGTTCATAAAGCTTAAATTTAACATCTCCATGCATGTTTCACTCTAAAAGTCTAACTTTGAATATTTATATCTTGAAATAGAAAATTCATCAAGACATAAAATTTTTAGAGAATGATCTAGGTATGAAATACATCATTTCCATGTGGTCTTATGGCCTAAGAATATTTACCAAGTGAATTTATTAAATGCATAATCAATATGACCAATTAAATTTTATATGACATCCTATGATGGTCTGGTGTTTCAAATCTTGTGTAAGAAATTATTGTCTCTTTAAAATGCTCAAATGAACTTATTAAACTCTATGTATCCTAGTTCATGCCCATGAATGATTAAAACACCATGAAAACCTATTGGTCCTTTTCAATTTAGAACCTTAGACTTGTTTCAAGACTTGCTTATCAAAGATCAATAAAACACATGTTAAGCTTGCTTAAAGTTTTTCATAAGCATTGAAAGAAATATGTGATATTTAGACCACTTATTTCATCTAAAACTGTATTCAACTCATCCATTTAAGTAAAATATTTGTATGTAAGCCAAAATTTTCTTAGATGATTTATGTTGTGGACCTAAGTCCTATAAACATCTTTGAACATTCAAAAAGAACAAGTGAATCAAGTATGTGTCATAAAATTGACTACAGTAAGATAACTAGTATATGTAGTAACTCAAAAGTATAAAAAGTGTAAACATGAAAATACTACAATATATATTTTGTAAGTTTTGAGTAGATATTTGAATTTTTTTTGAAATATTATATTATTTTTATGTGTTGTAGATATAATCTATGTACATGTAACATGAAAATGAAACTATATACAATGAATACAAGTGAATGAAACTATGTATAAATAGGTAAGAACATACTAACTAATGAGTCTCTTGAGAGGCTCACTATCAAGGTGTCTTATATTAAACAAAGGAATAATGATCATTCATGTTATGTAAAAATGTATATGTGGTATAGGAATCAATTGTGATGAGTATTATGCAGCTGACACTACCTATGAAATAGGGATAAGAATCTAAGAAGCTAGTTGAATTGGCCTGCAAACTATGTTATGAACATGTGAAGCTGGTTGAACTAGCCTATAAACTATAGGTTTATTAGGTACTCATTTGGTAGAAGATGTTGTAGCTAACTAGATGATTTATGTTGAGAACCTTAGGAACTAAATAACATTAATCTTGGAATGAAAAGTGTAGAGAGAGAAGCTCTCTAGAATCTATAACATCTCTCTAATATAGGGGTATATCTAATAAGGGTCTCCATGAAAGAGTATGCATAAATCGTAATATTGTATAAGTAGACCTCACCTTCACTAGTGGCACAATTGAAATTTTGTGGTATACTAATAAAGACCATATTTATAACTATAAATAGTGTGTTTTGTGTAATTAATAGTGAAATATGTAAAGGATACTCATATGGAATACCCTCGAATATAACCACCTAATTAGCATGTATATAGTTGATGCATCTATGTATGGTGGATGGAATGGTTTGGATTTATTATATCTATGGCCTACCCAATAACATGTCAAATGTACATTCACTAAGTATAGATAAGAACCTAGTGTCTACATGTGTTGTCCCAAATTTTAATGGTAGTAAAACCTCCCAAATGGAACTCTAAATGTGGCCACTAAAACCATGAACCATTATATTGGTAATATAAAAGTCCATCTCTAAATAACCCAAATGTTATAAAAGTATAATGGTACACATGTTTACACTTGATTCATTATCGACCATGACACTCTAAATATGATGATAATCAATGTATGAATCATAATTAACAATATCTTCCTCTAAGAAAGTGATGAGATGTATAGCTAGCAATATAGTATAATATACACAAATAATATTATGTGGGGTGAGTATTGTCTATATTATTATGATAGTATGTTGGTAGTGGATGAGTCTAAGGTATGTAGTAAACACCTAAAGTACCTCCTACCTCATTAGATATGTGTTTTGGAAATATATCTAAAAATATTTTTGATGCCTTAGTTTCCATTAGTTAAACTTTAGGTGCCTATGTAAGTATGCCCACATTAATCATATTGGACTCTATCAAATCATGTATCTTATGTCTCAAAGTGATACATCTATTTATAATATGGCATAGTGTCTTATTATAGTCAAATAATACATTGGAATTATATCTCTTTGGATGATTTATAGTCATATCAACCTCTTTGATGAGAGGGAGAGATATTAGATTGCATTCCAAGAGTTGTTGTAAAACATGTGCTAGTGATTCTATAATATTTGTGAAAAATCTTCATTGAGGAGATGAAAAAACCAAATGAGGAGGTCACTTTCAAGTTGCATTAATTTTTTCCTTTTGATCATTCTTGTTTTCACTAGGTTTCACCTCATATGGAGGATTATTAAAAAATCTAATTAGTTGAATATAATCTAGTTATGTACTTTAGTTTTCCCATAGAGATAAACTTAACTTACCTTTCTTTCACTATGTGGAATAAATCTATGAATGTTTGAAACTAATTGAATAATAAAGCCTCATACAATGCTGGTAGTATAATTTGTTTGTATATTTATTATATCTCTTTATCTACCATGGAGATAATCATCTTCACCAATATATTTTTATATCACAAGACATATTCTGCTATAAGCTCAATGGATTTTTGCTTAAGTTGTGCCACTTGCGCATATGAATCTTTATCATTGATGTTGATTGAAAAGTGTTCCAAAAACATATTTTCCAATGGACTAAATACAATAGCAAACTAATTTGGAAGATCTTAGAACCATTTTAAGGCATAGTACATTGTTTATGTGGGAAGAACTTAATAAGGATCCAATCATTAGACACATAGTCTAAACATGCTACATGGAAAGCTAATAGATGGTGCTCTGGGACACCCTTAAAATAATAAAAAGTAATCTTAGGTGGCATAAATTTGGATGGAAAAAGAGTTATAATTATGTGTTATTCCAATGTTGTATGTAAAATAACATCATAATCCAAGGCATGTGATGTCCTAGTAGCACCCTACTAAAGATACAACACCTTGGCCTATAGATCATGGATCTCACACATAAGGCATTGTAAATATATATAGGAGGAAATAGTGATAGGAGGTTTTTCCATTATTGAGGGTTATCTACTTAATACAGGTTATTATACAAGCTATGTTTCCCCTAAAGCAGGGTTAACAATATTGTTATCTATGGGAGTGGAAGATTGATCATTGTTTTATTTTTCAATTTATTCATGGATAATATTGATAAGGTCATCTTGCATATTTGAGTTTTTGGAAATGAAATCTTGAAATATTATCTTATATATTTTACTAAATTGGTTATTGAGTTCTGCCATTATAGGTTAGGAATTAGGAAAATAAGTAGTTATATATTTTAGACCTTTAAAGAAATTTAATCAATGAAAGATTACAATAATTAAATATTAAAACAAATATGAGATTTTGGAAATAATATCTGAGCATATAAAATAAAAGGATAAAATCCTAAAAACATTTATGTCTAGGACTTGGTTATTATTTAAAGTAAATTAGGTCCACCAAATGAATTAACTTTTTAGGGTTATAGATTATAATCCATAAGTTGATAAAGTGTATGAGTGTAGTAAATTGAGGTATAAAATATGCAATAAATAAAACCACTAACTTGTGAAAGAATTGAGATAAAATGATATTTATAATAATATCAATGAAGGAGATTATAATCACCCAAAAGTGATATTTGAGTGTTAAGAGTACTATTCAAGACTACATATCCCTATCTTAGCTCTAAACCTATCTTAGACCATATTGTCACATTTATACACCTTCTGTGTGGACCTTATGTATCCCTAGTCATCCCTAAAGTAGTTATAAACCCTCATTTTCTGATCCTAACCTTTCTTGCCTATTGTTATAATAACTAGACACTAGTGCCATAATAAGGAAAATAGCACCACATGGTTCTAGTGTCCCCAAAATGGTGCTAATGTCCCTTTACCTATCTTTTACCAAGTGAATTCTTTTCAAAACTAAAAATTCTTAGGTTTGACCTTGAGCTATTTTATCACATATATAAATATCAAAATAATATATATACATGAATTTTATCCTTATAATGAATATATGGATATCATATGCAAAATATACATTCAAACTTAGAAAAAGTTGAGCATAATTAAGGTTATCAATCCCTACTTACACATAGTACCATCTACAACATCCCTAAGCTTAGATCATTCAAATTTATAGGCTCAATCACATTCAAGGAACTTAAGGTCACTATCATACTATAATCAATTGCATTTTCACTAACACCTAGGTGTATATAATTGCATTGGGATTAATCCCTAATTAGAGTATTGTTATGTAGGTAACTATTTTCATAGTGGGATGTTGAGGAAGTCCAACCTACCTTACTAAAAAACACACTTTTTAGCTTATATCAATTGGTTTCCCTAGTTACATGGAGGATTAGGTTTCATATAAAATAAAAAATGATAATAAAAATATAGGGTTTTAAGACTCATGCATGTAGGAAACAACCACAAAGATCCAGACATAAGTACACCTAGAAGCTCAAAACAACCCTACATAGAGGACACTACTACCAATATTTGGACATTACCACCACTTTTCTAAGAAAGGTGTTGCTATCCAAAAGAGGTTATGAAACTAGGATCTAGTTTATGAAACTCATACCATATTCTATCTAATTTTATTGCACCCAAATCATCTGTATTAGTTATTTTTTAGCTAAGTTATTATGTGCACTATTTATTACTATTTTTAGAAAAGTTAAAGCTAGTCAATTATAAAATAAATTAGTGGTTGTATTTATTGAATATTATTTACCTAATTTAGTATATTCAAATATTTAACAAACATATTATTTACAATATGTTAATTCTTAAAAGGTTAAAACATTTGGTGAACCTGACTTACTTTGAATATTACACAAACCCTAACCCTAGATAACCCTAGGGTTTATATTTCTAACACTCAAATTTTAGTTTAATATATTTTATGATTTTATTTTATATAATAATTATAATAATAATATAATAAGTGTATAAAGTTTTGTTTCAAAGTTTAATGCTTTCATTTACATGTTTTTCCCTTTTATTTTGAAATGAACTCATAAAATACATAAACACATATATAGATGATGTTTTATATCAATTAAAATTTATGTCATATTTCATAACATGTTATCTTTATGTTAAGTGTAATTCCATTAACAATACAATGCTTAAATATATAGATGATTTATCACATACACTAACAACTAGGTTTCAATTTTCAATGTCATATCTTATGCACAAGAAAGAATTTATTTCTCCTTTACTTCTCCATAAGGGTGATAACTACTTTCCCTCTAACTATGTCCATGATATCACTCCTTCATTAGATGAGGTAGCTTATACCAATGTAATTAATCCCCATACTTATCCTATTCACACCTATTAACTATAGGGTATGTTCCTACACGTTCAATTAGAAGTAACTAGGGTTTGCATTTGCAAGAATCTAAGGGATAAAATTATCAGTATGAGCAAGATAATAGTAGATTTACATAATCAAAATTAGTTATTAATCAAATATATCACATTATTTTAAAATCACATTACATGTACATAATCTTTAGAATATGATATCGTAAACCATGTGGATGAATCTACACCTAGAAAAGTTGTGCCTGACACTCTTTTATAGCCAAATCATAAATCACAACAAAGTACATCTACAACTAGTTTTTAAAAAATAATTTAAAGGTAAAATAGTATTTCATGTGAGGTAATAAGGGAAATAATTAAAACTAAGCTGATAAACATACCCCCTCTACTCCCAGTGAGAAGATCTAGATATTATTATGCACATAATAAAATGCATGGGCACCACTCTGATTCGTGTTTAACATTGAAAAGTAAAATATAATATAAAATGGATACATATCACTAAAAAAATGGTATATCATCCAAAAAAAAATACAATGTCACATATACAAATTTTAAAAGGTTCAAATTCATAAATGGTACAGAAATAGTTACTATAACATAACTAACAAAAACTAAAAATTCACACAACATAATCACAATAAGAAATAGTATAACAAGCACAAGTAACTCAAGTAATATATGCAAATATATACCTCCAAAATTAGGTTAAACATTAAAAATAGTATGGATTTGGTCTAAAATATCTAAAATAGTTTGATTATCATGATCAAGGTTTGGGAAAACAAGCCCAAGGCATCATTGCTCCTATTCTAGTAGTTGATAATGTTGGTCAACAAGGTTTGGGATTTATTGAACATCCTAAGGCAAATCATTCACATATAAAAGTTATCAAGGACACAAGTATAGATACATATAAAATGTTACAGAAATAACAAAAAATTAATTTTCAAAGTCCAAATCATACTAAGCCAACAAGTATTTTCAAAAAAGGCTTTCTAGTAAAAGAGCCTCCAAAGCACTATATGCCTACAATAAGCATGGTTTCAAGGGAAAATCACAATCAATAATCAAAATCACAATTTATAACATTAAACTCCATAGTATGAGGTAATTTCCTTTATAATTCTAGGATATTATGATTCTGATGATGAACAATACTTAGATTCTTACTACAACACCATTCAACTACATAATAGAAATCACACTACACAAGAGATTACCATTCCTATTTTTGATACATGACACATTGATAGTGAGTCTCCCATGAGACTCATTAGTTAGTATTTTTCCTTCCTTCTTATTAATACTTTCCTTCTCTCTTTCTCCTTATACATAGTTCATTTCCATGTTGCTTGTACATAGCTTATATCCAAAAAACACAAAAATAATATAATATGTCAAAAATACAAAACACATTCAAATAACTACTCAAAAAAAATAAAATTATAGATTGTATGTATTTATATGTTTACATTTATTATATCTTCTAGTCACTACATATGCTAGGTATCTTAGTATAGCTAGCTTTATCATACACACATGATTCAATTATTCTTTTCGAGTATTTACAAATTATTACAGGACTTAAGTCTACTACACTAATCCAAACTTGTTATTATCTACCCATTGGGGGAATACACATTGATACATGCATCTTCACTTAACACATTCACCCACTTGAGGGCCTCCCATACATAGTTTTGATTACTATGTTCTATCTTTCTATACCCTACATCCTAACTTTAGCATTGTTATATCTTGAACACCATTTGCTCACTTACACACTAGTTAATTAGATGGAATGAAAAATTCCATGTCATTACTTACATTGTATACACTTGACATAATATTATAGGTTGAATATTAATTTCATGACTTATTCCATCTATAGTGGTTTACATTCCTGAGTGGCTTGGAGCTACCTAATGTACTTGAGTGGTCATGGAGTTGACATACATAGTTAAATGTACCTAGTTAGACATTTATAATACTTTGCAAATTTTAGTTTTATATTCATATACTAACATCGGTGTGAAATGATAGATTCATAGCCTAAATGAGTTCTTGAGACACCTACATGAGAGCATTAGACATACTATCAGTTCAATCCAAGATATTCATAGGTAATGATCTACTAAACACATTGGTAATGATGGAGTCAAAACCAAATTGAGTTATGAGCCACCCACACTTGAGGATTGAGTAAGACATAAACTCAGCCCAAACTTTACATTTATTCATAACTATTTAAATGCACACACACAAGTTATCACTGAATTCATGCATTGGTTTGTATACTTAGTGAGGTGTATTCATTCCTTTCCTCTTTCATATATCTTTACTCAGTTTTACTTCTTTACTTAGTTTAGTTTTTTTAAATTGTGATATCTCTTAAGAACTTACTTATGCATGTTTCACTTATAGTACACATAGTAGAGCATGTTTTACATACTCAAACCCAACTTGGTGGGCTTCAACTCCTAGGTAAGTCTAGGTATGATTTTTTTCCTTTATCCTAAGTCATTTTGATTTAATACATTTCTAGACTAAAGGTGGGGGGAATATAATCACATATAAGTGGTATTCAAGTGCGAATAGTGTTAATTGAGTCTAAATATCATTAGATTATCCCTATACCTATCCTTGAGCTTATTGTCAAACTTATCCAACCTTCATGTGAGCCATAGGCATCCCTAGTCAGCCCTAAAATAGTTATAGACCCTCATTTCCTAATCATGTCCCTTATTACCTAGTGTTATACCAACTAGACATGAGAGTAACAATAATAACACTAGTGCCACATGGTATTAGTGTCACCAAAATGGTGTTAATGTCCTTTACCCTATATTTTCCAATATATATATATATATATATATATATGTTCTAAACTAAAATTTCCTAGGGTCAGCCTAAACCTCTTTTATGACCCACAAAAGTATAAAAATAATATATATACATGAATTTTATCCATCTAACCACTAGATGGAAATTAGATTCATAAGACACAATCAAACTCAAAATAATTTGATCATAATTAAGGTTATCAATCTGTATTTTTCCTGACTTTTGCATGCTACCATCTACATTTTCCCTAAGCTCAAATTATATAGATTTCCATTCTCAAGCACATTTAAGACACTCAAGGAAAATATGAAACTGGCATAACTTACAATTTCACTAGTACTTAGGTGTGGATAACTACATTAGGATTGATCCCTCCTTAGAGTATTGGTATGTAGGCATCTCTCTTCATAATGGGGTGTTGAGGAAGTCCAACCTACCCTACTAATAAACACACTTTTTATCTCATATCAACTAGATTCTATAGATATATGGAGGATTAGGGTTTACATAATAAATTAGTCTTTAAAATTAAAATACATGGTTTTATGACTTATCGACATAGGAATAAACCTTATATATCTAGACATAGGTGCACCTAAAAGCTCAAGATAGTCCTATACAAAGGACACTACTACAAATATCAAGATACTACTACCATTTTTCCAATAATTTCACTACTATCTAATTATTGTGATAATTTTTAGAAGAGGTTCTAACATTAGGGTCTAATTTATGACACTCATAATAGCTTTTATCTTAGTTTCTAGCACCTAGATAATCTATATCAGTTATTTTATAGCTAAGTTATTACTTGAAATATTTATTAGTATTTTTAAAAAAGTCAAAGATAGTCAATTATATAAAAAATCATTAGATATATTTATTTCATATTATTTACCTAATTTAATCTACTCAATTATTTAAAAAATAGAGGATTTACACTATGTTTAGTCTTAAAAAGTTAAAAAAGGGATAATTAAATACTTAAAAACTACCTAATATGAAAGATATAGAGGCTAAAAATTAGTAAAAGATCCATTCTCAGTGTTTAAAATATGATCCATGTGTAAAAACACCTCTTAGACAATAGTACCCTACCATAGACAATAGTGTTGTGCCACTAGTGTCCACTTATGACATTATTGTACTTTGTATAAGAACTATTTTAAGATTTTAGGAGCACATATGTCTAAGTCTACCAAGTGTGTTCCTATATGGACAAACCCATGATTCACTATCTCTAAACTATTATGACTATTTTTTATGCAAACTCTATACGTCCCTATGATTACAAAATTTGACTCCGCACAAGTAGTAAACATGTGGTGTTAGTTAGGTAGAATGGACATCCTCAAAACTTCACTATCATGAGATTTTCCTACATATTAAGACTTCAAAGAGAAATTAATCCCAATGTATTTCTCCCCACTTGAGAACTTGTGCAAGTGTAAGTGAAGCTACTATGCATTCTGATTTGAGTGCTTTTAGTAATGTTTGAGACTATATATTTGAGTATTATGAGCTTAGGAAGGCTATAAATGACTATATGTAGAAGCAGGTAAGAATAGGTATTAATAATATTGATTGTGAAAAACTTATTCTAAGCTTGTTTTTGTGTATTTGTGTATGATTTTCATCTAGTGGATAAATGGTTAAAACTAATGTATATATAATGATTTAGTATTTATATAGGTGTTTTAAATATTTCTAGTCCAACATTATGTGATTTAGTAATTAAAAATATATCCACTAGAGCTTAAAATAGGGAAAAGGACAATAACATCCAAATAGGACAATAGCACTATGGCACTATTGTCCACTTATAACACTAGTGTCCAATGGCATAACATGAGGCAATATGAGCCTAGATGTCTAAGGAAGGGTCTATAACTACCTTTTATATGTCTATGGATGTGTGTGGCCTACAAAAAAGATGGATAAGTGTCTAAATATGCCCTAAGATAGGTCTATGTCTAAGCTAAGAATGGGTGGTATGAATTAACACTCTTGTCACTCAAGTGTCATTTTTAAGGATGCAATTATTGTGAGAAAGAGAAAAATATTGAAGAGTGTTTATATATTTTTGAATATATCTTTAAAAAGGATATGTAATTAAAGGGACAATGAAATATAATGGTAGTGTAATATATAATAAATTAGGTGGTAAAAGAGAGTGCATATAAATAAAGTGTTGGCTTAAAATTTAACATCACCACAAGGGTTGGAATGGATAAAATGAGATAACCTATTCCAAAAAGGGATGTTATATAAATAAAAAAATGAGTATAAATAATTTAACACTTAGATAAACATGTGGAAAAGTAATTATTGGTAGAAGCAAGGAAGATAATGTATGATATCCAAGATGAATTAAATATATCCCAAGATATAGATGAGTAGATTACATACAACTAAAATAAAACTACAAGGTCAAATTATTTAGAGGAATAATCATAGATATTTTATTTGTTTAATGATATATATATATATATATATATATATATGTATGTATATATATATATGTATATGTATGTATGTATATATATATATGTATATATATGTATATATATGTATATATATATATATATACATACATACATATATATATACATATATATATATAAACATACATATATATACATATATATATACATATATATATATACATATATATATATACATATATATATACATACATAGATATATATACATACATATATATACATATATATATATATATATATATATATATGATTATGGTGTTGATAATTTCACTCATAGATAATAACGGGAATGCACACAAGCAATTCCAAGGTAATATGAAAGAGATTCATTTATGAAAAATAATAAATATGATAAGGAATTGAATGTTGATGTTTATGTAAATAATTTGGAGATGTAAAAAAATTTAATTGATATAAATTTATAAGTGACTCTTTTAACCCAAGATGTGTGGTATAAGATGATTATTCCTAGGATCCAGCCTTAAAAAATATGTTCTTCATAGAAGCAAACTCACATATTAAACCATTTAGAGTCTTGAATGAATTTAGTGTCATGAATTTTAGAGAAGATTTCAAGGTTGAATTTAACTTATAGAGTTGGCATAGGTAGGCCTAGAGTTCTATTTATTAGGAAGGTTGTGGTGCTATGAGAATATATTGAACATGGTATTTAAACATTAATATGTGATATTTAATAATGATACAGAGAGGGTGATAAATCATTTATATGGAACACATGGTCCTTAATCTATCAAATTCATATATATATATATATATATATATATATATATATATATATATATATATATATATATATATAGATCAACCATATATATAACATAAAATTATAGGTAAAGGATTACTTATAACTAATCTATAATAATGTATAGAGTTAGAAGAGTACTGGATATTTTTTATATACCACTAGTCATTATTGTGAAATATGGGTGTAGGAGGAATATGGAGTTATTGGGAGGACATAAAAAATGTAAACATAGGTTATGCTAACTCTATTAAAACTAAGATGGTAAAATGTGGAGCCACAAATGATTATTTTGATGTGGCTAGGAGTATGTTCAATATGTGACCAAATATAACACAAAAAACAACTAACACATACATATTAAGAAAATGGAGATTAGGGAAAAAAAATTATATATGATGGGATTTTTTTTAAAAATACGTATGTTCAAGATTTGATAGCATGTATACCCAAAAGGAATAATGGTTTTCTATGCTCATTCAAACGTTATGTTGTATTCCTATGTGATGGTAGACTCTTCATGTATTTTTTAATATCCAAGATATCATTTTTCTTGATATTTTGGAACAATAACGAGAAGTGTTACCATTTTTACGAAGGGATAAATTTACTATATCAACAACTATGATAATATGTGAACCTCCAATGAATTCCTCCTTATAATGTGTTTATGGGTTAATTAATGTTTTCTAATTTGAATTATTGGGTACATACATGGAATTTTTTAAGTGAGACAAAAAGTAGGAAATATTAAAGGATGATTTTATATATACTTTCCAAATACAAATAAATGATTACCATCTAACATGCCATTGCAAGTGTTTTATGTATAAGTTTTTAATAATGACATGCATTTAGAGGACAAATTTAGGAAAATGAACCATGAAGGATATCATGGAAGTGTTACTTTTTTGAATAAGGTTAATGTATAATTATTATTTATATAAATAATCTAATTCACACATAATACTTGAAATATTCATGGCTAAAAAAGTCCAAGAAAAGGAAATTTATAAGCTTGGTGTGGAGAAAGAGTTTGAAGATAAAGGATTAGGTAAAACCCACTAATAGGTAAAGGTTTAATGAAGGTGAAAATAAAAAAATGAATTAAATAATTAAAATAAACCTTTATACACAAGTCATGTGAATGTGTGAATTAAGAGTATAAGATGGCTATAATTATGGGTTACTATATGGATGTGGACTTTTAGCTCATTGTTGAACTAATTAAAATTTTCAAGGATATGTTCCACAATAATTATCATGAGATGAAAGGAGGGAATAAATTATTTAGAAGGATTATCCTCAATATAAGTGAAGGTGAAAAATAAGTGAAAAAAATGTTAAATATGATGAACCCAAACCTTTGAAAAAAGGTGAAGGATGTGATTGATATCATGTTTAAAGATAACATGATATAAGTAGTGGAATATTATAACTAGGTGATTCCTATGGTCATCAACATTAATAAAAATGAGATAATTATAGTATATGTGCACTAATTTTTTTTTTATAACTGATTCACGTTTTCAATATTCATTCTAAATAATGTTTAGAAATTATTTGTTGGAGGTAGTAATTGGGAGTGCTATTTACAGTCACATAGATATAGTTTTAAGATATCATCAAGTAAAAATTATAGATGAGTATAATTCAAACACCGCCTTAATTTTTTTTTTGGTCATTCACATGAAATATGATTTAATTTGGTTTTTAAAAAGTACCTATTATCTTGGAATAAGTATTATAATACTTAAAACATATATTATTATAAGTATAACTACCCTACTATCTTGGAATAAGTATTTTAATACTTAAAACATGTATTTTTATAATTATAACTAAAATACTAGATTATGAATGGATTGGTAAATTATTTCTATGTTAACCTAAGTTTGATGTTTGAAATATGGAAAAAAAATATTTAAGTTGCATTAATATGAATTCAAAATATTGTTTGGCACACTTTTTGGACATGTCATCTATAAGTAATGAATGTTAGTTAATCCTATGAAAAATTGGTGATTTTCTAATTGGAATAATTACACATGAAAAAATATATGTGCACATTTTTGGGGGATTATAAAATATTATTGGAAATTTATTTTTAATAATGTGCATGTTGTGGATCCCTTAGAAGAGTTAATAAATAAGGATGCATAATTTTAGAAATGTAGTATAAAATGTTTGAGGTTTTGAAGGGAAATAAAAAATTACATAAAACCTACAATTTTTAAATTGTAAAATAGTATTTAATGTGGATGTGTATGTATTTAGAATAGTGTTAGGGGTAACAATCATATAACTAGGACAGATAAAGATATAACATACAACCTAATTCACAAAAAAGTATTTTTTCCATGGCTGAAAAACATTGTACTATATGAGAGAGAATAATTATAAATAGTTAAGTGTTTTATAAAATTAGGAAGTATCTCCTTGAAAAATTGTTTCTATTTTTCATTGATCATAATTTAATAAAACACTTGGTTAAAAAAAGTTGTTGCATGGCTGAATTTAGAGATGGATTATGTGGTTATAGGATTTCTAATTTTTAGTGGTAGTGAAACCTATAAGGATGAATGTGGGAATAGATCATTTATCACATATTGAATCTAGGTAAGTTATGTGAACTATTAATTATGATATTTTATGTCCATAATTATATTGGGTATAAAATTTCCTTAAAAGTTAATGGATATAGATACATATTTTTTCATGTCACCAAATATTTGAACTTAAAAATTTTGAACAATTGGGAACGTGATTAAAAATTTTCATGTGAGAAAATTTAAATCTCACAATATTACATCTAAAGTTTTTAATCCAAGGAATTAATTTTTGGGATTTATCTCACAGATGAAAACCAAACTTAAGACAATCTTAGCCATAATGAGAAATAACTCCAAGATAAAATAAGAATAACTTCACACAAATCTAAGAATAAAGAGATTAAAAATTTTGACCATTTTTGGTCACCATGGTGGATAAGAACTTGTGTTCATTAGTTCAAGGCTTTAGATCACCTATAGGTTATCTAGGTTCAATTAATTCAAGGGAAATAAAATGATTATGAAGTTGGGCCTAGATGAGTTTTAACATTTGCATTTTGAGGAATTTCTTGAGTATTTAGTAGTATTTATAGACTCCATTTCAACCTTCCCAACAAACATATAACACTCCCAAAGATAATAGGCATAGATAAATAAAATGACTTAGTTGATTTTGTAAAATTTCCTAGCTCCACATGTCGATCTCCCAGTAACCTCGAGCCATTTCAAATTCACCTCAATAGTTAGATTTTTTCAAAAGTTTCTTGGGCCATGTATAATTCTCTAAATAGAATTGAGCCTATTAAAAATTATTTTAAAGATAATTAACTTTTAATAAATTTCCCAACAAGGCACTGAGAAAGAGGGCAAGCATAAGTCTTACACAAACCATAATATTGATGACCCGATGACCTATAACTATTTATATAATTCAAAGCCCTATAGGTTATTAGGTTAGAAGGATGATGATACATGGTGAAATACTACTAGTCCACTCTCTCAAAGATTCTGGCAAAACCCAGAGAGATGTCAGAGCCTTTGGGATAGCGAGTGAGTGGGATGGCATTGTGTGGAATGATCTTGTTACTCTATATTCCTAGGGAAGTCCATGTAACTAGAGAATTGTGTCAGAGTAGAAGGTGAGAGGGATGTTGCCTCTTGGATAAATCTCACTTCACCACATGAGGAAAAAAAACATCTATTTTAAGCCTTATCCAAGTAATGAAAGAATGAAAAGGAGCAATGTGGAGGTGGTATCCCCCAAGAACATAGTTATAGAAGTGCCTATTAAATTGGATAGCACTAATTAACACTTGATAAAGTCCTGATGATAGTGCACAAGAAAAGGGTAGGAAAATAAGAATCTACCACATGACCCAATAGATAGATCCATGATGTATATCCCAAATTAATTATGGAGATGACATGTGAAGGACATAGACTATGACTAAATATAAATTGATTAAAGGGGTGATTTCGATAAGTAATGAAGGATGCAAAAAATGAAATAGTTCCACATCATCAATCACCCAATATAAAATTAATGAACTATCCATTTGGCAAGACCATCATAAGAAATATTTGAATAATTGAAATTTAGTGGTTCAAGGATAATAAGATTACAAGATAAATGACTCTAGAAGACATTACATTTGGCACAATGAAATAAATTAAGCCTAAATCTATAGAATATAATGCTAGTTTAGATAATAGCATTAAGGCATGAGTGATACTTTCAAGACAAGATCATCATCAGAGCATACAATATAAAGAAGTGTATCAATGAAGAGCATGGCATGGAGGTCTGTAGGATCAATATTAAAAGAAAAATTGGTAGGATTATACCTAAATATTCCAAGGAAGTACTTCCATGAGATTTACAATTATAATATCTCATATGAAAATTAAACTAGGGTTATTTAATGATTAAATATTGGTTGTTCCAAAACCAATACGAGAAGATGTCAAGCTAACATATAAAACTTTGAGGCAATGATCACCATGCCTCGATGATGAAGTCAAAGTCCTGATCACTTTTGGCCAGCCTTATCTGATTTATAGAGAGATTATGTGTCTCAATTTCTTATCTTAAATTTAATTCTCTCACCTATATTCTACATTATAATCAATGACCTATGGGCTTATCATTTCAAATATAAGTCCTAGTTTTTCATTATGAAATTGTCAACATTTTAGGCACTATAATGCTACTAAAATTTTCCATCCAAGAACCCTCTCCTAGTATAACAAAGCTCTACTTATTAGAGTTTGTAATATTACCTTAGAGCTTGAGATTAATATGAACTAATTAAATTTATTCATGCTATGTGTTTTATGTCCAGTTATGGTTATTAAACATTATCTATAGATGTTCATCCCTCTCATTATCATCCTTCATTTACACCTCTAATTAGAACCAAAAGTCTATGTAGGTCTCATGTTGTGTATAAATATGTCTGTGTAGGAATTATATATCAATTGTTTAGCATCTCTCTTGACATTATGCTATGTTTCATTACCTCCATGTGAAACACTTATGTAGTGCACCCAACTTAAAGTTTTCACATTTAGTCCATTAGTATTATTATGTCATTAAATAGGTGTAGTGCTTGATCTATTCTTGGTGCATCACCTTTAACATTCCAACAACCCTCTTACCTTTTATGTCCCTTTTCGCCTTATCAAGTTTAGGTTTAACACTACTTGTATGTTTCATTTTTCTCTTTGTAGTTTTACATGTTGGTCCTAAACTAGGTGCATCTAGAATAGAACGAATTCTTCCTTCTCTAGGATTTCATCCCAAGCTGTGCAATTGTCCCACACCTTTGAAGACGATCCCATTGTCTCACCAAAATAATTCTTCCAATTTAGTGGGTGTATAGCTTGAGTGATAACATAAACATAGTTTAATAATGTCTATATTGATATTGACCAATGTATTTATTGAGAATTCAAAAGAAAGGAATTCCTCATTTCATTATAAAATAAGTAAATTGAAAACCATTTTTTTTTCAATACCATAAATTTCTTGTGGTTTCATTTTTTAAGACATATAACCTATTATTAATATTCCATGCATCATGTTTGACATAATAAAGATCAACATATTTTATCAAACCAAAGTTTTATTATTCTCATATCTCTATTTCATCAATAACCTAAAAGACTAGGACATTACATATATATTAAAAACAAACAACTAAGGTTCAACCCTTATGAATTGAATAACATCACATCAATCATGACACAAAAATGAATATCAAAACTCCTTAATAAATCATAAGGATGCTTATGTGACTAGGGGTTACTCAAATATGCATCTATTATGTACAATGAAAAAATTGACATCATAACCCAACTACTTGCATACTTAAATCAGATATAGATACACATGTAGAGTTATTATGATAGATGTTAAAACCTTGGTCCAAGTAAACTATGAAAGACACTACTTGGTGGATATTTCTCTAGAAAGTATTTCTATGGCATAATTTTATTGACATGCAAGTAACTTGGTTTTCAATAGGTGAAAGTGGAGATAATTTTACATTAACATATTAATTTAATTGAATTAATATACAAGCTATTTCATTAAAATAAACATAGTGTGTATAAACATAAATAAGGGATCATGATTCTGAGAATGTTAATATACAAGCAACCAATAAATTCCAAAGTAAATTTATAAAAATTCATTTCTCCTAATAAATATAAACACAACCAATGATGCACAATAATATCTTATAAATTTTATATATATATATATATATATATATATATATATATATATATAATGAATGATTTAGGTGTTAAAAAAATATCAAAAAATTTTAATTCATAAATCCTTCATATAAAATCACAAAACTTAACCAATAATGTTACAACCCAGATAAATAGTACAACTGGCTACTCCATCTAGGAACAAATACTTGACTAACACAAAAAAAAAAATTATAATGGAATAATCCTTGAGGAATTTTATATCCATTATATTCCAATCATAGTGGATTATTAATTTATTCCTTTTAATGGACTCTTCATTCAGTTTGGAGTCATTTTAATGTTTTCTTGTAGGAAATCATGTTTTGTTCATTAATTATGAAACTAGTTATAGGTTGTTTATTATTTTTCATTTAAGGTAAAGTGTGAAATTAAACATATACACCAATAAATATATTCAATACATCATACCCATGAAATTAATAGTCAACAAGATAAAATCCCACATTGAGAATTAAAACAAGTAGTCTTTCAAGCAAGATATGAATTCCAAATTTAAAAATTTGTTCACAAGTCATAATTACTAGACTAAACAATCACAATTTTTAAGAGGGTAAAACTTGATAAACTCACTACCAAATAGTTTGAATAACTCACAATGCTCTAAACACTCTACATAGACACAAATTCCATAATTGCATATATAAACTTCATATTTGACAAATGAATATATTATTAAGGATAAAGCTTAAACTAGAAACATGAATTGATATGATCATAATATAATGCTCAATGGAAGTCCACAATAATTCCAAATTAAATTCCATGATCATCCCTATATATCTTTTATCTTGGTTCTCAATAGTCCAACAAAGAGAGGATAGACAAATACAAGGAGCTAAAACCAAACAAACTACCATTACTTAAAACTCTAAAACCCAATTTTCACAACACATATCGAGTACTTATAATATTTAATAAAATTAATGGTTACTTTAAACTAACCAAGGATCATAATCCATTATTAATTTTATAACATGTTTTTTATTTACTTAAATATAAACTTAAGATAAGCTCCAATAGGACAATCAACCTTCATACCCTAAATTAATGCTATTTCAGTAGGAGTACTTGTTTCATTAAATGTCTTAATGTAATAAAGTAACCATAATAGGTTAACAAATTTTCCTTAAGGATCCATTTATAATTTCAACCAAACCTGTACATTGTTCTAGTTTATTAATATAATCCAATTTTAATAGGTAAGAAGATAAAACATGACATGACAAGATATAATAGAGTATAACACTATTAAAAGAGGAATACACATAATAACCATATAATTTTGTAAAGACATGCACCTACAAGCACATATATGAATTTTTCAAAGATCCAAAAATGTTCAATAAATATGAACATGCTAAGATCATTAGGGTTTAATTGTCTATGAAATGTTTCATAAAACAAAATAAATCATAATTTTATTTGTTGGAATCATTTCACCATTCAACATGGATCCCATTTTTAAAGCAAAAATGGTTAGATTTGATCCATGTCATAAAATTATATCATGGATAAGTATCCAAAATCAACTAGCTTAGTTGACAAAATATTATGATTTTCATCACTATGTGAGTGGCAAGATAAAGATTAAAACATGTGAATCCATTAGTAAGAATTTAAGATAATCAAATTAATCATAAACTAGTTTCAATTGTAAATATCTAAAGTTTACATGTATCAGAACATAAAAGTTCTACTACCATTATTTCAATACAATAGTGACTATTAACCATCTTCTCGTAGTTGAATATCAATACAAGATAAAATAGGATTTTTTTATGTACATGGACACATTTTGAGTCTTTTTTTCTTTAAGCTGATAACTACAAGATTTTGTTAACATAACGACACATAGGTGTCTATTAGTGGTTAAAAAAAATTTAAGATATGAGACATCATCATCATTCTTAAGTAGTTACACATAGGAAGGGATCAACAAAAAGTAAAATGGGGATCCATATAGATTGGTGAGAAAATATTTACAAACTAGATAAAAAACTTCCATAGGTTAGAATTATATGCATTACATAAAGCAAGGGTAAATTAACATAAGATAGAAAGTAATTTATAGTAAACCAAAATACCATTCTCCTTAGATACCAAGACTCGGGCATAATATATTCATGCTTGTGTAACAACTAATACTAAATATATATAAAAGTAATGTTAGTCTCAATGATTAACTCCAACCATAAATAATTTATCAAAGCTAAGAGCCCAATAATATATATGAAATAATTGATGGATACCAAGACATTTTTAGATAAGAAAAAATAAATTTTATGAATTATGAAAAATCCCAAGTTAGCCATAGATTTATTATTCCTATATTAAAAATGACTAATAAATAGACTCAAAACAAATGTTGGATCTACTATTAAATTTATCTCATAAATGATATTTTTCTTCCCACATAAGCCTAAATTAAGATGTAAATAAATCATCTTAAAATTATTATAGCATAAAAATGATATGAATTAACCAATCATTTCAAATTATATATATCACCAACACTCCTATGAGCATAACATCCAAGATACCAAGCTGAGTTATATCCAACTCATAAAAGAGGTAAGTGGCACATCCTTACATGGATTCTTTACAAAATTTACAATAATTAAAGGATTGGTTTTTATAAAATACAATGATCATCCCACATAATTATGAATTTTACATAAAATCTAAGTTAATGTTAATGACTTGAGATCATACTCTTTTTAAATTTATCTATATATAAGTTTAAAAAAATCAAATACATTATTCTTTATAGCCTTATAAATTCCATTATGTATTTTATAAAATAAAATATAGTATAAGAATACTAAAATTATTTACACAAGGAAATATTTATCTGTAAAATAAAAATTATTTTAAAATACTCAAATAAGCATAAGAAAACCTTAAAAATACAAACCCACATTTTAATTCAAGATTCAGCCCTACTATGGTCCATACAACTAAGGTAAAATATTAGGTATCCTAGAATAATTTCTTGAAGTTTGTATAAATAAATGCACAAAATTATACCCTTTATTTTTAATAGTCCATATATGATGTCAACAATATCTTAAAACTTAATTAAACCATTTTCAACCAAATTTACACTAAACGCAACATTTTTCCAAAGACCACAAATAAAAAGAATGTAAACCCTCGACTTACAATCTTAGGCTTAACATGTATACATGTATTCATGCATTTACATACACATACAAATTCATAAAAAAAAAAAAATAAAAAGTTCCTAACTAGAGCAAAGAAATTATAAAGAAGGTTATTTTAAGAGAACACTAATAAAAAGGTTCAATAGAGAATATTTTCCTATAAAATTTGTACCTATAATTCTACCCTTCACATTTTCTTTCCATATCAATTTCATTATGGGATATTTCTTAATAAACCCATTTTATAATACCATGTGAACATATGTGAGATAATGGATAATAATGGATCTTCAAAACCCTTAGAATGTAATGGTATTTTAATCACTACCATGGCTCCAAAAATAATGAAATATGTGAACACATTTCAATTCCCATTGACTCCTTTAATTATTCATACCCTAAGCTCTTTCATGGATACTCAAATATGGATAAAACTTGCTATAATAACCCTATGTAACTCGTTCACATTCCATTCAAACAACAAATCAAAAAATAAACAAAACTTAAATAGAGTAAAGACCTAATCATAGTCCATGTTGACCTAACTTAGGTCAATTACCTTATAGGCAAAAATATTTATTAAGGCTTAAAACCAAAATATTAATCCATGATATATTTACCATGTCTAATTCTATGGTCTTCACAAGATAATCATAAAAAATTTACACATACCCCAATATAATTTTAGCACAAGCCTAAGTTAGTGATATGTAAAAGCTTTAATTTATCAAATAGTTATTAACTTGACCTAGACCTAAGTATAAGGTCCCCCTTATTTTAAAATTTCCTTAAAGTTTCTTCAAAAAACCATGTAAGGAATTTACCAAACCTTAAATAGCACTTCAACTAAGAAAAAAAGGGTTAAATAATTAAAAAAATCAAATAAACCATATCCAAGACAAGAATTTTAAAGTTAAAATAACTCAAATAAAATATAGGGGAAATCAAGAATTAGAGGCTTTAAAACATTTATATACAATTTAAATTTTTGGCTTATGTTAATGACGAACACTTACTTACATAGTCTGAGAAAAAATCATTGCGTAATATTTAATGCAAATTAAAAAAAATTAACCTTGCTGAGATAAGATCAAATATTTAAGGTGTTGATTTGACCATTATTATAATTTTCCCATCCATTTAGATTTCTCAATGGTTTTTATATAAAACATAAATTAAAATGTAACCATCATTAACTAGAGTTATCCTTTGTTTTATTTTGATAATGAATTTCATCATGCCTTCATATGTGATAATCAATAATGCAACTTCATATAAACCTAATCCATAAACTAGGTGTATTTTCCACATGAAGTTTCCCCAAAATGGATCATATTCACTTGTAATCGTTCCTTGATTGATTAAATCTCTATTTTCTTAAGAAAAAATCATTAAAGGTTCTTATGAATTAATTTGAAGTGTTACATATTCAAAGGTATATTGAAACATGAAAATAATGTAAGGAACAATAGCCAAAAAAATTGAAAGAGTCATAAAATTTCCTTAAAGAGAATCATATAGAGAAAAATATAGAAAGAGTGAGGGATTTTCTCCTTTTTACACTATCTCATAGTGTCATTATAAGTTTACTCCTTTTTTGAGGTCTCCATGATCATAGTTTGCATTACAATATGTTCAAATATTCACATGCTATGTATCTTTCACACTCATCCTCTCCTTTCTACACTCAAACTTATTAAACAACATAAAATCAATACTAAAATTTTCTAAGAATATATCCTATGCTTACAAAGACTCTTATCATACATATATACACTTTAGACACCAAATAGATCTCTAAATGCAAACCTAAAAGAATCATAATTTGAATATAAATTGTCTTCAACCGTTTGTTGCATCATTTTTTAATCATTTCAAAACCTATGTTATTTTTAGTTAAAATTGTTAGGGTAGTTATGAAACCACTAGTGAAGCTCAAAAAACCACCAAGATGGTTTCATAACCAAGCCAAATGCAATAGCTTCCAAAAGTTATAAATTTTGCATATGAACTCAAATTGACATGATATTTTTTTTTAATTTCATAATTTTTGAGAGGAATACAGATATTAAATAAAATTTTACATTTTATGAAAAAATCACATTATTTACCCTTTATAAAAAATCTTATATGTTTTAGTTCTTAGGGTGTCACAACTTATTCTTGAACTCTATCAATGGTTACATTTAGAAAATATCAATATAAAGAGTGTTTCAAGTTCAATTATTATACAATTATAGTAGATAATTAGTTAAACCATGTGGTTAACATTATAAATCTAAAATTCAAATCATGTCTCCCTAAATTTGGATGATTTTGGTCCCCAAAAGATTAGGAATACATATGGTGAAGAAATTTATTGCCCCACTTTCTAAACCTCTCTTATAATTGGAGATGCATGTTCTTAATGATATTATCAACCTTTCAAACTAATGAGTCTAGCTTTTCATGCCTTTTGTGCACTTCACTTTGTTGTTGAAGAAGACCCATGTCTAGAAGATGAAATCCTAGTAATAATTTCATCTCATGTTATTTGTTATTAGACCTACTATCAGTATCCTTACATTCTTTCTTATGTTTTAAAATGAGAAAAGAAAACTTCTCATTGGCATTAAGCATACAATTACCTTCAGTGGAAATTAACAAATAAATATTAGATTTTCCTTCATAGGATTTTATGGTGTATATTTTCCCATCATTAACCAAAAAATATTGATTAGATCTCCTAAAAGTAGAATCTATAATATACATATAAGGGATTCCAAATACTATACCCTAAATGTCAACAAGTTCAACATCTATAATAAATTCTTCAACAAAATGTTCATTTATTGTAAACTTGACTCTATATTGAAAATAAACCCTTATTTTACTCCTTGTTTCACCCATATATGAACATAAGTATTAGGATTATCATACATTTCCAACCCAAATATATCTATTATATCTTTAATAATCAAATTTGATTAAATGAAATATAATAAAAAAAGAGAATAAAATTTTACCATAATTTTTTTTTAAAAGGTTCACCTTTGTATTAAGAATGATTACTATGCAAACATACTTTTTTATATAGTGAGGTAAAATACATCTTCTCATCCATATCTCATTTGCAATCAATCTCTTCTCCTTGAAGTGATGTCATAATTTTTTTTAATAGATGTAATTATGGATTCAACTTCCCACACTTCTCCTCAAAATGACTATCAACATTACAATGCCCATAATGTTGTTTATTATCCTTCTTATAAATAATATAAGTAACATTTACCCCACCTTTCTTATTTAGAACATCATAAGACTTTGAAGAGGAATATGGACCCTTATTCTCATCGGTTTCAAGATATTGGGCTTGAGAGCAATCCTAATCTATGTCCATTGGATTGAAAAATTAAAATGACCCTACTTAAGTGAATATTTATCCCTCCAACATATTCATGGTGATATTAAAGTCAAATATTTTTTCTAATTCAAATTGCCTTATTTTGAATCTCACTTGTATAGACCTTCATGTCACTTTGGACTTCTTATTACTTCAAAAATTACAACTCAATAGACCTTTCCTCTTCATAATAAATAGGATATAATTTATTCTTAATCAAAGCCTTAAATTCATCCTATTTAATAATTTGTGGTATCTTATTAATAACAAAATAATTGAGATAACTCTCAAGCCAAGTTAGATCATGACTAGTTATCTTCAATATTACAAACGAAATATGTTTTTCTTCAGAAATTATATCACAAATGAAATATGTTTGTATTCAATAAGTATAATTTTAATTTATATAAAAAATGATAAAGCTTGTCCACATTCACGTAACCTTTATATGGTCAAAATCCAATTTTCACCTCTTATTAAATGGATATGTAGCTTGTCTATATTAGGTCTTCTCTTTCTCATGGTCAGAGGTCTTAAGCTCCTCATTTATGTTGGAAGTATCCATAAAAACAAATATTTTTTTCATTTAAAACCTTCATAATAAACCTGAGCTCATTTGTGAATTGATATTGATTTCAACATCCTCTTATAATTTGTGTAATCTTCCTTCATCATCTTCAAGTTTCCTCTCATCTTTGTAATCCATACTTCTCACATCTATTTTCCACTTGATTTTTGATATATATTATTGTAAAGATACCAAATCATCCTTACACTAGAAATTTTTCCTTTGGTAATGAGCATTTATCTTACTAAATTTCATTGAATAAACAACACACTATCAAACACTAACCAACATTGATAATAATATGATCCATAAATTACGGGGATATTCCACACTAAATTTTGCCAACATGGATCCTATACACTCCAAAATATTCATTGATTGACTAAATCACTATTTTATTTAGAAAAAAAATTAATGTGATTAGGAATGAGTTTCAAGTGATGCATACTAAAAGGAGTACTGAAAAAGGAAAATAGAGAAAGGAACTTTAGCAAAATAGGTATTAAAAATTCATAATATTAATCTAGAGAAACTCATATTGAGAAAACTATAGAAAGAGTGAGTCCTCCTAGTTACACTATCTCATGATTAAATTACAAGTTTACTTCATTATTGAGTCCATCATTAACATAATTTTTATTACAATATGTTCAAATATTCACATGCTTTATAAATTGCTCACTCATTTTTTCTCCTTTCCACACTCCAACTTATAGAACCACATACAATCAAGAATAATAATTATTAAAAATATATCCCAGGAATATAAAGACATTATAAACACACACACACACACACACACACACTTTAGACACCAAATGTATTTTAAAACAAAAACCCAAAAGACTTAGAAGATGAAGAGAACCCATATGTACCCATTTATTAATCATTATTTATCTCCTTTATAAAATTTAATTATTTTTAGTCAAAAACTATTGTGGTAGTTTAAAAAGTACTAGTAAAGCTCACAAAACTTTTTGGGTAGTTTCGTCACCAATCTAAATGAACTAACTTTAGGAGGCCATAAATTTTTAGCATAAACTTTGATTGACATACCCTTTTTTAAATTTCATAATTTTTTGAGAAAAAAAATATATTCAATAAAATTATACATTTAATTAAATATTAATATTTTTTATCCTTTGTATCAAAACCTATTTATTTTAGGTATTAGGGTGTCATAACTTGTTATTGAACTCTATCAATGGTTACATTTATAAATATAGAAATAGATGAGTGTTTAAAGTTACATTATTATATAATTATAATACATAATTAATTAAACCATATGGATAACATTAATTATCTAAAAGTTAGATCAAAACCACTTGGTAATGTACACAATTGCCTATGGTAATAAATTTTTCACAAGTTATAGCCCCACTACTTTGGGGAGTGGGGATATGACACATTTTTAATTTAGGATTGGCTCCAAAATAATTGAAAATAAAACATAAAAAAAAATACTTGTAATGGTTACACCATATCTTTTGATTAGGATCAAACTATACAAATTGGTTACAGATGAAGTGATGTGTAGATGTCTTTGGAACATAAATGTGTAGAAGTACATGAATACCCTGAAGGAATCACTTATGGAGACTAAAATAGAGAGGTAATTATGAGAAATATTTTGTTTTATATATATTTTTAGTAAATATTTTATAAATATATATCATAATACATGTATAAATGTGACATTTTATATTGAGTTGAAAAAAACTATAAAAAAGATGAGATGTCATTGATCCTAATCATCATGCAAGAAATAATTGATAAATGTGAGGTTTAATTTTAGGGTCAAATTAAGAATTATTCTCAATGCAATGGTACATTTTATATAATAATGTTCACTAAAAATTTAACAATATGGGTTGATGCTATAAATATCAAGGACTATATAGTAAAAATTATAATAAGGTTCATATGAGAGAATTATAACAAAATATGTTTGTCATCAAATTTTTATAATTGATATAGGTATTTATTTTATTGAATAAATTATGTGTATTTTATTATAATATTTTATGGTTTTGAATCACAATACAACACCATATCATCCATATTATAATGGTATAGTATCGAATAACATTTTTGAAAAACACTCACAAATGTATATGATGTGGAGTGTGAATAATAGGCTAAAAAAGTATGAGTTGTGTTATGGGCTTATAAGATAACATATTAATGGTTTAAAAAATATTCTTTAATCTAGTTGGTTTATGGTAGAGAGGAAATAATTCCACTTGAATTTTTGGTTAATTAGTTTTTGGTTAGAAGATAGGGAGATCCTCTTTCTCCTTATCTCTTCATCTTGTTGGTAGAGGTGTTGGGTAAAAATTCCATAAACTATTGGTGTAGGGAGGTCTTCAAGGAATCAAGCCTAACTCCACTACTCAGGTATTGATCATTCAACAATTTGTTGATGACACTATATTTTTTGGAATTGCTTCTACGGTTGAGGTTGGAAGGTGGAAAATCCTACTCAATGCTTATGAATGGGCCTCTAGGCAAAGCATCAACTTTGAAAAAAGTCACATCTATTTTATAAACACTCAGGAGGAATTACAATAAATAATTACCAAAGCATTGGGCTGATCTAGTTTGAGGTTGTTTTCTACCTACCTTGGCTTTCCACTTATGATAACTAAAGTCACCTCAAATTATTGGAATATGATTATTGAGAGAATATAGAGAAATTTCTCTAGTTGGAAAGGAGCTTTACATATTCAATTAGGGAAATTTAAACTTCTTAAAGCCTCCCTTCAACTCATACCTAACCACTTCCTAAGTATATTTCAAATCTTGAGATACGTGGCTAAGAAGATCAAGCAGATTTAGAAGAAATTCCTTTGGTTTGGAGTGGAGGAAAAGATGAGAATTGCATTGGTAGGATGGGATAAGGTCTATAATCCCAAATTTTAGGGATGTTTAAGTTTAAGAAGGATTCATCTCATGAATAAGGATCTCATGAAAAAAATAGGGTGGAACCTAATCCAAGGTAATAAGGATTGGGGTGATATCATGACTGCTAAGTATCTCAATGGGGATACAAGTTACAAGTTGTTAGTTGATATTATACTTCCTAATGGTTCTATAATCTAGAATAGAACCCTCAAAACTTGTGGTCTCCTTTTTATAGGAATTATATGAAAGATAAGGGATGGTACAAATGCCAATTTTTGGGAGGATAGATGGTTAAAGGACCTATCCCGCAAAGACATGAATTATGGAAGACTAACCAATAAAGATTGTAGGTTCTTAGATGGTAAAGTGGCTAACTACGTTAGTAGGAATTAAGGTATTAGGAGTTGGAATAAAATCATGGATTGTGTCACTAATCAATATTAGGATAGAGAGGTTTCCTTTAGCTTCATAATAAATTGGTTGACTATAAGTTTTCCCTCCTCCCTAAACAAGATCAAATGATCTAAGATAAGGATGAAAAGGCTTATTTATCATGAAAATGCTTATGGACTATTGTTAGAACCTAAAGAGGATAGGCTATTGGGAAAATTTTGGTTTCCTAAACTTCTACCTAAAATCAACTTCTTCTATTAGACCCTAATGTATAGCAAAATCTTGACACTTTATTATTTGAAGAAGAGAGGCTTTCAAATACTAAACAAGTGTGTTCTTTATGGTGAAGAGGAAGAGATAATCACTCACCTCTCCTTAGATTATAATTTTTCTTGGGAGGTTTGGAGCCCTATCATGCAGAGGCTAAAACTATGATGGGTTTGGAATGATAAGGTGGTGGACCTGGTCAAAGCTGGGATACCCCCATTCCAATCTACATTTATGATTGTAAAGGATATGTCATTATAAATTCCCCCTCACCTTGCTTGGAACTTGTGGAAAGAGTATAATAATAGAATTTTTAGGGAAAACTATAAAAACCCCTAGAGGTTTTCCATACCTTCTCTAATGTACTAGTAGAGATTATCAATTCCTATAAATTTAAAGCTATTGACAACCCCACAAGATAGGAAGAATAGAGATTATTGAAAAAATGGACTGTTAGCCAAAATATCTATCAAATTGATAATTCTAAAAAGATAACTAGGTTTAAAACTAAATGGACCTTTCCTAAAAAAGAATGGTTCAAGCTTAACTTTGATGGGGTAGCTAAAGGTAACCTAGGGGTGGTTAGTGGAGGTGGCATAATCCAATCAAATTTAGGAATGTTTATGGTCACCTACATGGGTGGAATTGGCATTAAATGTAATAATGAGGTTGAAGCTTTAGACATGTTCTAGGGTATTAAAATTTCTATCTCCTTATACATTCAACACCTTCATGTGGAAGTATATTCACAATAATTATGAATGCTACCCTCAGATCAGTGGGTATAAGTTAGAATCTAGTAGACATTATTGGGGATATCTGGTTACTTATCAATGTTATGGAGGACTGTAAGGTTTCAAATATTTATAGGGAAGGTAATGCTATTGTATATGCTTGGTGAACTTGGGTAGTAATAAAAATAGTTAGTGGTGTTGGTAGATTCTTTCTAGGCTACCTAGCGAGGTTCAAACCCTCATTAAGAAGGATGGAAGTACACAAATAGATTAGGTGTTATGGGATATTCACCATTTGTATACTTTGGTTGAGTGGAGGTGGTTATTTTATCTTGAAAGTCATTAATACTTTAAATTATTTTAGATTTTTTGGGTTTCAAACTCAAAGTGATGAGAAAAGATTTATTATTTCTTAATTTTATTAGAGAGGGACTAAGGACAAGAAATGAAGACAACTAACTAGGAGATCTATAAATATGCCAATGTGGCATGTGAGAGGTGTGAGAAATGTTTAGACAAATGATTGGATTATTATGAATCTAAGGAGGTAATATATTAGTGGATGGAAAAATTAGATGACATGTTGGCTTGAAAGGATGCTGAGGAGGCAAATGATTGGAAACTAGTTAATGAGATGATAGGCTGGCCTAGAAGGACATTGAGATGGTAAGTGATGGGATGGTGGGATGATCAAAGGTTATGATGGCTTAAGAGTAATAATTTCCCTTAAATCCATGTCTCTAGTGATTTTCATTATCATATGAGGTGGTGGGTATGGGTCTTTATCAAGGAAGAAAACTAGGGTGGTAAAGGCAATGTAGATCTCCATAATTATTACATCATTATTATTTCAATATTCCCATGACCTTTGAATTGAATGAAGTGGATAGAAGGTATTATTTACATCATAGTGTATCTTGATAAGCATTCCATCATTATTTTCCTTAAAATTTCTCTTTGGCTACATGGTTTATAAGATTTGAAGATGGGTGGTGACATTATTAAGATTAAGCTGACCTCTCTTAAGGAATTTAAGCAAGACCCTATGGTATAACATATTATACAAGAGGGGGTTGTGGCTATATTCATTAATGCAATAATTGGCCATGATGAGAATATATCTCATCAGTTTGTGGAGTCATGGGAATAGAATTCTAGGTAAGTCAATATGCATGGTATTGGTTTCAAGGTCTCTAAGGAGGTGATTGTGTAAGACATGGGGTTCCCCATCAAAGGAAAAAAAACATAGCCTGTGTATTAGGGTGGCAAACCAAAAAATATGGGGATTTTTTTAGAGAAGGAGAGGTTGGTTTGAAACTCTAAGGGGGTTTGAAAGGGAGAAGATATTAGCATTGTGTGGGAAAATTTACCTCATGATAATGAAGTACTTCACTCTAGAGGGTATATTCAAGGTGTTTTACCATTACCACATTGCTTTGATTAACCATTTTAGGAATAGGATGGATATTAGTTTGCCCTTTTTCCTATTGTCTTATCTAATAAACTCAATTAAGTCAACTAAGGAAATTCATGCTAAAAACACTAACTACCCTCTCATACCCATTCACCAAGGCCTCATTCTAAGGTTGTACCATTTTCATTTGGCTTTGTGTCCACTAAAATAAATTAAATTTATATTTCTTGAGGATACCCCATCAACCCTATCTCTTGTAGTTAAAGGTAAAGACAAGAAAACTATTAAGACCCCAAAAATCTCCCCTAAAAATTTGAAGGAGGTCCTAGAATTGAAGATTTTAGTACCCCTATTGGGACCCCTACCCTTGATTTTAGGACTAAATCCCCTAAAAAATCTAATGGTAAACTTGAGACCCATAACCAAGAGATTGAGAAGGATATGGTGGTGTCTACTAAAAGGAATCAGAAGGCTATGGAGGATGATGGTAACATGTAGTATAAGAAGGAAAAATTGGCAAAGAGGACTTTTGTAGGATTGTGGATTCTATGAAAGGTATAGAGTCAGGCTCAAGACCTAAATAGGTAGGGAGTGATTATGAGGGTGGTGTTAACAAGTATGGTGTTTAAGGAGTATGTAAGTCCAATCGTATTGATGGAATCCCATCCACTAACCCCTAGGTCATTAAAATTCATATTGATTTTGAGTTTTTTGAGGATACCACTGGGGAGGGAGAAGATGAAACACCCACTAAATCTATACATGAAGATGAAGGAGTGAGCCACTTTATTTAGTTGAACAAGCCTAACTTAGAGGAGATGGATGAGGTTATTGAGGAACCCATGGTTAGAAGAAGAAGGGAAGATTCTCATTATGTGTCAAGACTACTGATGAACTCATGGTGATCAAGGCTAAGATGGACAAGATGTACAATAAATGGAGAGTTATGGCTGAATTTGATACCAAGGACCTACACCGTATGGATTTAGTGTTTACTACTATTAAATATTTCAATGAGAAGGTTAGATATGTGGGGGTGGATAGCCTCAATGACTATAAGGATATGGTCAAATTCTTGGCTAAGTATGGGATGAGTGATAGTTCTTAGTGGTTCTATTAGTTTTTATGTTTTTGTTTAGTTTCATTTTTCATCAACTATTTTTATGGTATTAATGTACTATTTATTGCATGTTTGAGGCCTTTTTACTTGGGGGGGCTACTTTTTATAGACGTTAGGACCCTCTTTTCCTTATAAACTAATAAAAAACATGTATCCATTGATATAATAATGGTAGATTTAATGAATTTGGATGAGAAAAGATTACTAGTTGTTTAAGGTTCATCTAGCACACCAAATCATGATGGATAGTTGTCCATATAGCCTATCAAGAGTGGAGGCTTGTAGGGTATTCGTAAGGTCTATTATTGTTAAGTTATGACATACTAGATGACCCAATTAGTATATGTGGAAATATTCCAATTCAAATGGTCTTTACTAGTTTAAAATATTTAAACGTGGATTTAATATTGTTATGGTCTTTTAACATATTTGGATGGAATAAAAGGGTTGTTGTCTTGTTCATGCAGGTGTTTAATGGGTTTTAAGAAACAAAACAAAACATGCATTTTCAAGTTTACCCATATAATAGAAATAAATGTCTATGAATTTTGATTAAATAAGAATATGGTTGATTTATCTATTCATTCATTCCATTATCTACATGTTCAAAATTAATTTATGATAATGGAAAAGATCTTGCAATCATAATAAAATGATATGATCATATTACATTCAAACCATAGCTAACAAATTTAATAAAAAAATTAAAAGAGATAGGGAAAAGGAAATAAAATCATGTTCTCATGTATCCATAATTTGATCCATTTCAAAAACTACACACACAAAATAATACCACATTTGTATATCACTTTCACATCCACAAACATGAATTAGTGACAAATTATAAGGATTATGCCATGAAGAATAAGACCATCATCATCATCATCATCATCATCATCACACACATAACTAATTAAATAAATATACACATCTTATATTAATAGAAATATCTATTTAAAGCAAAAATAAGGTTTACATTTATCCTTTGGTTATATTTTTGGAAACATATCACTAGAGTGGTAAAGTAAGAGAGATAAACTAAAATATAAAAGCATAAAATAAGTGGTTGCTCCAATATTTCTCTAGGGAGGAAAAAATATACAACCCTTGTGCAATCAAAATGGACCATTATATATGAATTTATAAAACCAAAGGGAAATGTCATTTCCATCCAAAAGTAGTTATAACATTAATTTCATTCTCCAAAATCTTTTCATCCAAAATTATATAATTCATTTCACCTTTTCAACCTACAAAAATACAAAACACAAGTTAGATATTTCAATTTAAACCTCTAGCCAAAAACTACAACATTAACTCTAAAGTATTCTTCTTTGGATTTAGTGACACTCCATATCTTTTGCACTTATCAAAATTTTATGTAGATGATCTACATGATCAAATTTATTCTTTGAAAACATTGTGAGATCATCTATATAAATTATGATGCATTTTCCAATGAGTCATTGAAAATTGAATTCCATGTCATGCTAGAAGGTTTTCCCTATGTTAATTAGGCTAAAAGGCATCCTTCTATATGTAAATGTTCCCTACCTAGTGGTAAAATTAGTCTTGATTATAGCCTTTAATTCTACCAATAATTGAGTATCCTAATAATAGTCTAGAAAAGACATCATTTCAAACATACTAACCATCTAAATCACTTAATCTAAGGAGGTCAAAGGATAATTACCCTTTATTGATTATTTGTTCAGGTTCCTAAAATTGACACATAGCGTAATTTATCCAATCTTTTTGTTGGCATGCACTAATTTAGTGACACAAGTAAAATGTATGATTTTAAATATAATCTTACATCCAATAGCTTCTAAAAAATATTCTGAATGAGGGGCTCTAGAATTGGATTCACTAGTTCATTGCCTAAAGGGATTATGCTTTGGATTCAAATGAATAGAATGTGTTTTGACAATAAGATCAAACATTTTTAGATATTTATATATCTAAGCTATCACATCTTTGTATTCTATCAAAATATCATTCTATTTTTGTTTCTTGCTTTCATTGAAACTCAAGCCAATATTGACATATTGAGGATGTTCATTGGTTACTAAATTTTCTTTATTGAAATTATATTTGCTCACATTAAACTATTTATACTTTGTAGCTTGTGTTTCTATGTTAAAGTGTCATTCTAATGATACCATTCCCATAGGTATATTATTCTCATTCATTTGTAAGATGCCATCTTCCCATAGGTATTATATACTCACAGGCTTAATATCATTTTCATCTATTATTTAAGATTCAAAGGCTCCATAGCTATTAATAAGTTGTATGACCTATTTCTCATCATCAAATACCTATAAATTCTCCATGTTAGCTAGTATATAGGGGAAATGAACCATCTCTATATAAAGCTTATGAATTTTGGATTCCTAGAGTGGTGTTGAACTAGTAACTAAAGCTACTAGAAAATTTGATGTTTGATTTTATTATCTTGGGATAGACTTGATAATTAATGTTTCAAAGGACTAAAATAGATCCCAATATTTATGTTTATATGTTTTCAAGTAGGAAAATTTGCACTGGTATTTTCTTTTGATCTGGTTGACCATTGTATTTGATTTTCTAAATATTTGTAACTACTTAACATTGCATTTTAGTGAAAACTATAAGCCGAAAATCAAAGCTTCATTATTAGATCAATTATTGGTTCAAGGGAATTACAACCTATATGTGGCTAGATATTTTTTCTCATTTGGGTCAATCAAATCTATGCCAACACCTAAATCTTGCTTAAATCTAGAACCATTAAAGTGTAGAGTGTTAGGAATGGCAAAGGCACTCCAACCTAAGAATCCAAATTGATGGCAACAAAAAATCAAAAAGGAAGCTAAAAATATGATATGAAAAAATAGGGAAGATCATATATTATTCAAAAATTAATTATAATGTAGCATGTTATTACAAAGCAATTCACTTACTTATATAGGCAAGGCAAAAAACTAAACTAGGTAAATTAGCCAATGTGGGATAAACCCTCACATAGGAAAAACTAACTACAAGATGAATAAGCTATATAAGACAATATAAAATGTGATAAATAAACATGAAATATATACTCTAATAGCCCCAACCATCATGTGAAGCTTAGGCTAACAAAAGACATAAATTAAATACTGGCATATCTATAGTATGAGTCTCGATAACTAGGGATGATAAGGTACTCATGTAAAATATGTATCCATGAAACAAATATGGAAGATGTCCTCATAAACACCCCCAAGGACAAATTATAACACCCTAATCATGCCCTATTATCTAAGGAAATGAGGTGATAAAAAAGGATTTTGAAAATGTCTACAACTTGATGCTGAGTTAGAGTGTAATATAGTCTAAGAACACCATCTTGAATGTGTTGATGAATGGAGTGCATGTGTACATCAATGTCCTTGGTCTATTGATGCTCAACTAGGTTTCAAGATATATGAATTTCACTCTAGTTGTCACACCAAAGTACTATGGGTGAATATTTTGTGAAGACAAAATCTTTCAATAATCGATGAAGCCAAAAAAACTTTTAAATTGTTGTAACTATTATCCTATACTCAACATCTATAGATGAAAAGAAAATAACCTAATATTTCTTGAATAACCAAGAAATAGGTTAAGAACCAAGACAAAACATTTATCTAGAGTGGAACATATGTCATCAAGATAACCTACCCAATATAAATCACTATATTCAACGAACTGAGTAGAACCCCTAGTGTAGTGTAATCCAAAATGAGTAGTGCCTCACAGATATCATAAAATGCTCTTGGCATCCTACCAATGACTATGATGAGGGTCATATTCAAATGTAGATATAATCCCAACTAAAAATGAAATTTCAAGGTGAGTATGAGTCAAATACATAAGAATCCTGACCATATACCTATACAATGCAGCATTATAAAGTGGAGTAGTATAATAGGTAGTGAGAGTCACTCCAGAGTGAAAAGGAGCACTTGGATTGCAATCATCCATGCCAAAACATTAAAGATAAAGTGTGTACTTCTAATGACTTAAATAGATCCATGCATTTAAATTTAAAATTTTTAAACCAAGGAAGAAATGCAGAAGACCAAAATATATCATGTCAAACTATGTTGAAAGTGCCTAATGAATAGTCTAAATCTATGATGAGGAGTTACTTGTGAGAAGTATATCATGAACATACAAGACTAAAATAATAATGTCCTCCCAAATACATTGAATATATAATGTTGGATTAGAGTGGTAGAGAAAAAATCTAGTATAGAGAAGGAATGAATCCATCTTCTCATACCAAGCCCAAAGGGCATGTTTGGGATCTTAAAGAGACCTCCTAAATTGACAAATAAGAGAAGAATAATGAATAAACCAAGCAAGTTACTCCATATGTATTTCATCATGAAAGACTCCATGTAAGGAAGAAATCTTAACATCCATTTGATAAATTGGACAACCCTATGATGTAGCAAGATAATGTACAAGGTTAAAAAAATCCATCTTGGCAATGGAGGTAAAATTCTCAAAGTACTCAATTCTTTCAGCCTATGATAATCCCTTTGCTACAAGGCATACCTTACACTTATCAATGGGCCCATCAGTTATATACTTGGTGAGGTAAATCCATTTTCACCTAACCAACTTTCTTCCTTTAACAAGAATGAATAAATCTCACATGTTATTTTTGATCAATGAAGAATACTCATCTATCATCACATCATCCTACTCATATATCCTATGATCCTATGAAAAATATTATGGATCCCTAGAGAATGATTGACACAAAAGTCTACTACCTATGGAATGTACACAATGATTTCAAGTAGGTATAAGATCCTATATGAATGGTGATGCCTCAAAAACTATAATACATTCCCACCTAGGTATAGTGTCAACATCAGTGTGAATAGGATCCTCATCCTCTATAACCTCCTCAATAATCTCTTAAACTAACTCCTTAAAGAATTAATCCTTGAGAAGAGGTGAATCATGAAAAGAAGAATAATGAGGCATGGAAGAATATTAAGAATCATGAGATGTGAAAATTCTCATCAAACTAAACATCTATTCAAAAATAAACATCATGAGTATCAAGATCTAAAAGATGATAATCTGTCATGTCTTTTTAATACCCTATAAAAATAAAAGGTTTGATCTTCTTGTCTAATTATTTCCTTTTATTATTTGGTACAAACACCCAAATCAGGCTCCCAAAAAATCAAAAAATTGAGACATTGGGCTTGGTTCCAAACCAAGACTTCTTTGGAGTCATATGCTCAAGTGCTTTCTATGGTGTGTGATTATAAATATAGTTTTTAATTAACTTCATCTACCTAATAGATAGGATGTAAATCCCTTGAAGTCATCATTTAGTTAGCCATCTCTTTCAAATTTAAGTTTTTCCTTTATGCTAATCCATTATATTTTGGGGTATGTGCCACAAAATGTTGGTGAACAATACCACATGTTGCTAAAAAATAGTGAAATCTTGCCTTAAGTACTCCCACCCATTATCTGTATGAAGCTTATTGATGTAACTTGATAACTATTTCTTGAGTAAAGCCTTAAATAATTTGAATTAAGTAAAGACATCACTCTTTCACTTAAGGAAATATACTCAAGTACACCTTGATAAAATTTGAATAAAGGTAATTGCATAGTTATTTAAATTGAAAGGAGTAGAAAAGACCATCAAATCAATGTGCATAATCTCAAGTGGTGAATAATCTCTCATGGACATACCCTTTGGAAATGGATCCTAGTGTTTTTCCCCAATTCAAAACTAGGTTAAACTCCATCAAGACATGAAAATATAGGTAGACTCTCTACCATACTATGACTACTACACTCCTTCAAATATATGTATTTTAGGTGTCTAAATCTCTCATTCCAAAGTTGACTCTCAAAACATGAATTAGAAACTAAACACAACCCCAAATAAGGAGTATTCAAAACCCTTAAAATAGTTAATTTGAGAGCTATGATTAACAACACCTTGTGCAATGAGTGTGTGTGGCTCTAACAAAGCTTAAACTTTAGCAACCTATGGTGTGAATGTCACTATTTTGACCTAACCAAAATGGAAAATATGATACACGAAAATTAGATTGGTGTTGATTTATTGAACATATAATACATCATTGATGTGGCCATGATCTAGATGTATCTCACCCTTCCCATCAATAGAAATTAAGGAAAAATCCCCAACCTCAATGTTGGAAGTAGAAATTAGACCAATAGACACAAGACTCACTGGTAGAATTAATATGATGTGATGCACCATAATATATAACCCAATTATCTAAAATAGTTAAGTATGATCTCTTGACAATATTAAGTTCTTTCCCATACTAATGATATGGTGAAAGATTGGATATATAAATCTCATGTTTCCTAACGACATCTCTAGGACTTGCATTCTTATGAAACACCTAGAATTTTCATGACTAATTCCCCCAAAATAGGAGCAAGATAGGTTAAACTTATTCTTGGACTTAGAAGATGGTTTTACTTTATATAAAGTAGTGTTGGGCTTAGGTGAATTTTGAAGTGGAGGAGTGTTCTTCTACTTATCCTTAGGTTTTCCCTTAGACTTAGGATGTGAGACCACTAATGATTTTTGAGAGGTGGAAGATTCAAGGTGAGACAATTTGGAATCCTCCTTAATAAGTCTCTCACAAAAGAACTCAAAATATGGCATTATAAATGTGGTAGCTAATGCATCCATACTAGAGAAAAAGTTAGAAGAAAATATTTGGAATGGCCCAATTAATTTAGAAAATATTATGTATACATACTCTACATCCTTTTTATCTCGTCCACTCCCCTTCAACTATCTCAATAAATTCTTAAACTTTTTGAGGTAGTCTATAATGAAATCAAAGTCATATGGCTTTAGTGAAGTAAGCTCCATTTCAATATATGTTGTTCTCAAGTAATCTAATTTCCCAAACAAACCCTTTAACTTCTCCCACATTTTGAATGGATAATCACACCCATAAAAATGAAACAAAATACTATCACTCACATATCCCCCAATCAAGTCCATACATTATTTAAACTTACATTGATGCTAAATTTTTTCAAATTCATGTGTGAACTATGGTTATGTTTCATTCATTAGGTACCATAATCTTTTTCACTTTATAATTGTTTCCATTTAAGGTCTCCATGTACGATAATTATGTGTAGTCAAAGGCTCACAATAGTCAAAACTAAAAGTATAATCCATGCTAACTAATCACTAAGAGTATAAAGAATCCAAAAGGTGCACAAAATTGGTACCAAGACAAACCCCCAAAAGATTATATTATATGACCCCTACCCTAATTTAACACTTTATAAAAATATTATTTTTATACAATTTCATAGCACTAATGAATAGAGAATTAAAATAATTCACTTTTGAAAAAAATATAACTCAAATCTGAGTTACGGTTCAAAAGTTATGAATATTATGATTTCTCATAAAATGGGTAAAAATAATTAAAAAACACTACAAATAGATTTTAGTGACCAAAATAAAAAAACATAGTCATACAAACACTTACTAGAACTAGAATTGAACCATGGTCTCAGAAACAATAACTGACATGAAAAATGATCCTCTTGATTAATGATATGCTTGTGTAAGTGAACAGTACTTCCACTTGAGGCAAAAAATCAGCTTTGTAAAAGCAAAAAATGAATGAAGATGTTATTTTTGTGAGATAAAAAGGAAAATTTTACTATTGTTTTAGATCCATATCTCCCACAACTAGATTTAACTTAGTATAAAAGGATCCAATGACAATTTTTCTTCAAATCTAATGAGATATTTAAAATGAAAGATGGTGCCAATGTAGAAAAGGATGCCCTAACCAGAAAACTCAACACAATAGACAAAAAACAAATATGGAAATGCTATCATTCCTAGTTCAATACATTTTTCTCATAGGCAGATTCAATGTAGGTATTTTTTCAACCTTTGAGTGAAGATGCCTTGGTAGATCAATGCATAGAAGGCATAAAATGACACCAAGGATAGAATTTAAATGCCAAGAAATAAAAAAATCAATGCAGTAATGATATTCCTCCCATAAACTCCAACTCAAGTTTCGATAGACAAGGATGAAAAAATTAAAGATGATTCCTTGGTTGAGATCTTTGAATGTGATGCTAAACTAGAAAAAAGTCAACACATTTTCAATAGCTAATCCTTTCTCCCATATGAAGATCTGAGACAGGAAAACTAGAAAACTCCAACAAATAGTTCAAAACTCCACACTCTTCATCCTCTAAACTCTAAGTAGGATTGAAAGATGTAAAGTTGAGGGAAAAAAATTTCACAACTAAAATAAGGTTCACAAATAGATTTAAATGCCATATTATATCTATATAATCTAATTAAAAATGGATTCCATAATGTTATATAAAAACTCAATGCAATAGCAGATATTAAATATAAATCTTTCTCAAAACTAAATTAGATAAATAAACAAAAAATAATTCCAACACTTTTCCTTTGTTAGCTAAAAAACACTCATAAGCACCTATGGTTAATTTCAATACCACTTGTAGTAGAAAGAAAAAATATTTATCTCAAGAAATTCCACCTAGCCTTAGCATAAGGATGCCAATCTTGGAAAAAAGATGATGCCAAAAAATTGAATGATGATGCATTTGATAGATGTTATTCTCCAACACCACACCAATTAGATTTTGATCTATTAACAGATCTCTATAGCCTCTCCTCCAAAGGTAATTATAGATCTCCATGATCAAGAAACCAAAAAACACTTTAAAATATTCAAAAAGTCTAAAATGAGGCACTAAAGGGCACCAAGATCTTCTCATAAACATCTCTTCAATGCTTTCTCTCCATGACAAGGGAATAAGTAGCGACAAGAGGAAAGTGGAATAAAATTATCTAAATTTTAAGTTAATGGATGGTTTAAACTCCTTTATGGATTTGGTACCATGTTAGGAATGGTATAAGCATTCCAACCCAAAAATCCAAAGTGTTGGAAATAAAACATCACAAAGGAAACTAAACATATGATATGAAAAAATAAGGTAGATCATATATTATTTAGAAATGAAGAATAATGAAGCATGCTAGTACAAGGAAGGTACTTGGTTATATAGGTAAGGTAAAACACTAAATTAGATAAACTTACCAATGTGGGATAAGCTCTCACATAGGACAAACTCATTATAAGATGAAAAATCTAGCTTATACACTAAAAAACATGAGAAATACATACTCTAACATGGAGTCCATAATGGTGAAGGACCTTCAAATTATTATTCATGATATTCATGCCTTTTAGTAAATGTATAAGCTATTGCATGTGAGGATGTAAAGCTTACCTTATCATTGTTGGAATTATATTATTTAATTAGGTCCTTCATATTTTATTCTTGGTCCACTCAAATATGATTGGATATTCCTTTTCAATGTATCCAAATATGTGATAAATCCATTTCCATGTACCCATTCAACATCTTTGACCAATCATGACTCAGTAGTAATCTATAAGCCTCAATAATGTCAAATAATAGAATGTATATGTACTACTATACATGTAGCTCAAATGAAATTTACATGTACACATTTAACAACTCCCTAACACATGAAACTAAGGACTTGTCTAATGGTAAACCTATATTTTGGATTTATCTAGGGTCAAGCCTAGTTTCTTACATATAAATATGGGCATCACATTAGTTGAGGCACATAGTTGAACAAAATAATTATGCACATTCGTACTGAACTTATGATGGCTAGTAGAAAGTGTGGTACCTCGGGCTTGTCTTTTTAAACAACCATGTTGATATGAGAAGCCTTTGATTTGTCATTAAATGGTCTCTAAGTCAAGGCCTTGAGAAAAAAATCTCTTTATTTAGTAATATGAACTAGCTCATGAAGACTGATATTTGCCTTGATCTTTTTCATATCTTTGACTATATTGTATCCACATTTAATTTTTTCATCTACACTTTGTTTATTATCACTCCCTTTTATATAAGGTAGTTTTTTTTTACCTTAGGATCTAGAGGAGGATTAACACTATTATTTAGGGGAATCAAAGTAGTAGTAGGTTGTTTATTCCTCAAGTTGTAATTATTCCTTTGGAATTACTAAAAAACATGTTTTTCATCTATATTATCTTTATATTCATTATCATCTTCCAATGAAAATGGGATATCCTATGTCTTAAAGACCATTATCATGCTAGAAGGACCTGTAGCGGTGGAAGGAGGTGGATTTGAATGTGTTAAAAAAACTTCAAACATGTATATTTACTTCTAAAATATTTCAAAAGTAGTACAAAGATATATGTAATTAACTCACCATGATGTGTTGTATTCTGAACTCAACAACAATTACATAGTGCTTCTTCAAAGACATTTATTTAAGGAATCTTATTAGGTGGCTAGTGTTCTATGTTGTTTTCATATTTTTTGAAAGAGAAATTATACCTTTGGAATGTAAATTATGATTAGTAATCTATCCCATAGGCTTTAAAATGTTTAATAACTCATTTTTTAAATTTTTTTAATCATATATTGGATAACATATAATTTAACTTTGTTGGAATTGGTGGTTGTCCCTTATATGTTAGGAGTATTAACTAGTATCAAAGATTGGTTATGATTTTGATGATTAGGTGTAGACACAAGATTATTTATAAAGATGAGGTATTTTATAGATGAAGTATGGTCCATAGGTAATTATGCATACACTTGGTTATGATTGTGAGCCAAAACATTCTTATTAGCATTTAGAGTAGGATTGAAGGTTGTAAAGTTAGAATCAATATTAGGCAAAGCCAAATCTTGTAACTGGGGATTCAAATACATGTAAATATTGATAGTTTTTACATAGGATAGTGATAATGAATTAATATTAGGTTCTCTATATATGAATATAATTATCATAGAGTCTAAGGAATTCTTTTACATTTTAAGGGCTAATTCAGTATTGGGTATATAATGATTATCAACTTACCTCTATATCTTTTGGAATCTTACATTGAAGGATCTAATTGGCTCATTGGTATCCATTATCATGCCTAAAAAAATTTTGTATTTGACACTCATGATAGTGACCTATCCAAACTATACCAAAAATGTATCTTGACATTGGTTCTATGTGGTAATTGAATATTTTAGGATATTGAAGAACTAATCATAAGAAACATCTTATAATGTAAAATTAAAAGTATACATGCCAAATATTTATGGGTCATGTTTAGTATCCTTAAGGAATTATTGAAATACTTTATATGTTCTTCATTAGTCCTACCTCTTGAAGGATAAAAGGAAGGAAGATACTTTTCCATATTTCTTGGAAAAGCATTCACATCTCTATGTACAATGATAGTAGAACCAACTAATCAACATAGTGCCATTATACAAGGAAGAAGATGACCTATTATTATTAAGTAATAGGATTGGGTATGAGGTCCCCTTTATATGCCTTTATCTAACCTAATTTTTATATGGATCTACAAGGGTGTAACTGGTAGACTAGTATCTGGGGTGGACTTTGTTTCTATTCTGGGTATATTAAATGCAACTCAAGTGATATTTTTAAGAAACACAAAGGTGGCCTTACTTATATAAATATATAAATTCCTATTGATGTGGGTTTTATTCACACCATGTAATATTACAAGGTAGCTCCTAATTTTTTGAGATTAGTGAAAAGATTCACTCCAAGCCATGAGTTATAGGGTATTTAGTTTTTAAATAACCTAGTGGTGGAATAATAGTGAGAAATGGGTTATTTACCTTAGATGGTTCAAATATATGGAATATAAAATAAACTAAATTTTACTTGAAGTGGTTGGGTGGATTTTAATATATGCTGAATTAGATTAAAAATAGTGTAAAAGAGGGGAAAGTATGGTAGAAAAGAGGATTTGTAAACCAAAGATAGATGAAACCTTTCCAAATTGAAGATTTCACTATGGTTTAGACAAGTGGTAGGGAAATAAATCTTACTATAAATTATTATTAGAAAAAAAATAATACAAATACAATTAGGATTCAAAGAAAACAAAATACATTAAAATTTAATGCTCATAATCAAAGGTTGTTGCTAATGTATGATTGTAATTACACACCTTCAAAGGGAGATTATGATTATTAGACAAAAAATCATTTCAATTAGTTAATGAATAATATGAATAAATATATTTAAAAACACTTCTACACAACCAAAATACTAAAATACCAAAATTATGAAAATTATTCTATAAATCAAAAGGTTTGGAGAAGAACAGATAATCCACATCAAGATGAACTTATAGAATAACTTGTAAAATTTATCATTCACCTTAATAGCCAAAAATTATCCTTTTGAATTGTGAGGAATAGGTATATATATCTTGGGATGGAAATGCCTCATCTCTCAAGAAAATTCTAAATTTACATTTCCTAATTTAATAGTCGTGTGTCAATAATCATGCATAATATACATGTATACAATATAATCATAAATAATGGTATATATTATAATAAATCTTAGATTAAAAAAAATAGCATAGGTAAAATTAGACTAGAGTTACAACTTGGACATGAAATTCATATCAAATGATAATAATGGTTTTAATGTGGCACCACTTAGAGATGAGGCTTGCATATTCAAATCTTGATTTTCCACCATCATATTTATGATAAGAGTAGGAAATATAGTAATTATGATAATTTGGACTATAATTGTAGTGAATAGTAGTACTATAATTGAATGTGATGAATGAGATGCCATGACTAAAGAACTAACTAAAGAAGTCACTAATGTATTTGTGGTAGTAAAAGTGGGAAGGGGGACATAGGTAGGTCCATTCAAAGTTTACACTAATGTGTACTTTGGAGTACAAAGATGTGTAACTTTGGGAAGTGCTAATGGTGTTTTTACTATATAATTTGATTGATTTGTCACTTTTATTTTAAAATATAAGGCATGACTAGCCTAAAAATAAATATCAATGATCTCATAATCAAGGAGACATATCTTAAAAAAATATGGAGCTTATCCATTAAATTATTATTATACATAACCATTGTAGCTATGACTTCCACATATAGATTATCTATTACTATCACGTTACCCATAATAAAATATATTAACTACATAATCTATTCATTAATTCTATATAATTTCCCCTCATTTTTAGCTTAGAAGATATCGGCTACATCTCAAAGTGTACTTTCAAAAACAAGCTTAACAACTAATTTCTCAAGAGTACAAAAACTCATTACTCTCATGCTTTTCAAAATAGATATTATCTTTCCATCTTGATTGATAATTTTGTGCACTAAAGCTCACATCTCTTGATTTCATTTGATTAAACAATTTCTCTTTGTATCTATTTGACTTTGTGCCCATGCAACTTATGGTGCCATTATTAAATTCAAATAAACAAGCTATATTTATTATAGCTTGGCCTAGGAAGTTGACCCTACCTTTCATATCTTTTACTTTATTTTATAATTAGGATACATCTCCCTACATATGCTGGGATTCAACTTTTATATACCTTATTGAATTAATAATGTTATATTGTTTATAATTTCCTTAGGATATTGAATTATGTTTCCTTCTTGTGACCTCTGTATAAACTAAGCATATATCCTAAACATTTGTTTTATTACTTCCCCAATTTCATCCACAAAACTAGAGGGATCTTCCCTATACTCATTTAGGTCTAAAGTATTAACCTTCACAATATTTATTAGAGAGAATATGTCTTCTCTCTACTCCAACTCAAAATTCTTACCCTCCACCAATAAAATATTCATATAAAATTTCCTTAATATATTATTTTGCTTATCAAAATGGAATCCCACATTTGGTTGCTCAATAATTGTTAGGTCTTGTCTACCTACCTCTTCTTCCTATAATTTTTGAATCCATGAAGGGTCAATTATTATAGATTGTTATTATATGTGTTATCTATAGACATAGAGGTATTATGAGGGGATTGACCTAGTGG